>JAWZYU010000006.1:80881259-81281259 GCA_038380435.1 Ryuthela nishihirai
GTTAATTATTAACAAATATTCGTCTAGCAGAGTTTTGAATGCTCTTAAATAATTCTCATTTCATAATAATACTTAATATATTGAAAATTTTTGGTACTTTGAAAAAGGTAAATTATTAAATTTTATGACATAAAATAAAACATATTACGTCAGGCACCTACTCAGGATTCAGTTCTGAGAATATGACTTGGTTAGATTTCATAATTACTAAAATATTCCATCGGACATGAAATATTAAAATGTATATATGTGTGTATAAGATTTTACAATTTTTTTAAAAATATATTTTTAGTATCGGAAATAAAATATGGGGCTAAAATAAAATTATACAAAGACAACTGTTTGAATTTGAAGTCAGGTTGACAGGTTTGAGATTTCGTATAGGACGAATGGATTTACTAGGGGGAGGGAGAATTACGGAACACAGTACCCCTCATTGCAACCCTGGGTACATCCCTGCATCCCTATAGTACTCAGCATTTCTCAGTATCCAAAATGCATCGAATGATGAAAAAAACATTGCTTCGTGTATTCATTATGTTAAAATAATCTTCAAAATAAAAATTCTTAATAAAATCATAATAAAGGTAATTGATGAAGCAAAAATTATATATTACCTGTGTGTTATTCTTGCCTTCACTTCAGCAAACGATTCAACGTTACATTGGCAAACTCGGCTTTTCGAATAACCCCAGCTGGGAATAATCATGCGGCGGAGAAGATTCCGTGTAACGTGGTTCATTCACCGATCGACGCACGGGGCCTTGAGGTGCGATCTCCTCAATGAAAAATGGTTCGATTATAAAGTTTGCGGTAAACCTGCACCATACAGTTACATAGTCATAGTGTAGTGGCATATCATGCGTATCATGCGAATATCATGCGTATCATGCGAATATCATGCGTATCATGCGAATATGTAGGTTCCCATATTCAGCAGTGGTACGTATTGACTGCTCCATGTAAGGAAAAATGCGCCTCATCGGTCCATAAGACTTACGAAGGCCACATGTCGTCGAGCTTCCTACTCGCCATAAACCGCAAAGTGAAGTTGGTGCGTTGTACAGGGTCACTTGGTTGCATATTCTGCACCCTACAAATTTTATGAGGATACCATTTCAAGATTGACCGTATAATTTTACGAACAGTTGACCAGGAAAATTGGAGTTGCCGGAATATGTGTCTCCCACTAACTACGGGTAGCTCCCAATGCGACTGGATTTCTGCAATGGTAAGTGCGACGCCTTCCACATTGCTTTCTGCAACAGGCCGCCGGCATCTACTCGGGGCTACACCCAACTCGCCTGTTTCTTCGAATTTCTATATCATATTCTTCAGTCCATTTAGCGACAAAGGTACTTTCTTTCAGACAACGATATTCGCGTAATGCAGTTGCAACATTATTGCAGTTTTGGTAAGAGTTTCACTAGCAACACTCGGTCCTTCTTGCATATACACATGGATCCTTCTAGCATTACAGGGAAGACATCACATTTTATACTATATACTCCCATGTGTGATTGGCTGCAATATGATGAAAGATTAGCATGTTCTGACACGTTTTTAGCGCACACTCGCCACCTGGTGGCACTAAAACTAACTAACGTTTTTCGCAAATTCTCTACCCATGTTCTTATTAAGGTATCCACCACTTTTCGCTGTGATCCGTCTAGTAAATCCTTCTCTACATCGCTCTGAGTACAGTCAGTTTAAGTATAACCACCCTGTACACTGTTTTAGAATATTGCCAAAATACAGTTCTTAATATCAGCGTTGTTCCTTAATGGGTTGTTCCTTAATAGGTTCCTTGTTTCCAGGTTTGTCACAGTATTTTTTAGTTTTTGATTCGCCGTTTAGTATAATGTCATTCTTTCACAGAAAGTATGGTTGTGCGATTGGAGCTTCCTTCCAGTTTCATTATTTTTTTTAAATGTTCGAGGATTATGATGATTTATAATATCCTGTGTAGTGTTTTTAAAGTACTCACCATTTTTTATTATTTTTACTATTATATAAAAATTTTAGATAGCTCAAAATTTAGTGTTAAAGCTTGTAGTAGCTCTTCTTAATTGGATTCTTTTATTCGGATATTCTGTGAGGCAATGAAGCTAATAGTTTACTAAAATTAATGACTATAATGAGAAGTAGTTGATTAAATTAATTTGATTCTAATGAGAAATAATTTACTAAATTAAATATGACTCGAATGAGAAATAGTTTACTAAAATTAATATACCTCTAATCAGAAATGGTTGATTAAAATTAATACGACTTTAATGAGAAATAATTTACTAAATTAAATATAATTCTCTAATGAGAAATAGTTTAATCAAATTAATATGAAACCTCTAATGAGAAATAGTTTACTAAAATCAGTGTAAGAGCAATGAGAAATATTTTGGCAAAACTAACATCATTTTAGAAGTCGCATTATATATATATATGCAGTATATTGCAAAAACTGTTCGAACACTTTTATCTTAAGTGAACGAATAACCACATTCAAATCTACCTAACTTTGAAAATAAGCTTTTTATGGAAAACGTCACTAGACATAAATTGAAGATTTCGATCAGAACTCTCTAAATCTCTATTTTCTATAATATTAATCTAATTTTTAAAGAGTTATGGAAGCTAAAACGTTTAAGAGAAATTCTTGCTAGTTTTGAAAATTTACTTAAAAAACTTAAATCTCAACTCTTATAACAAGTTCGCAATATAAATGCGATATTTGAATTTAATATTTTGAAATTTTCCTCAATTTGTGGTGAAAATATTTTGGAAGTGTTTGTGTGTGTGATAACATCTGTTGTTAAATATTATAACCTCCATAACTCTTTAAATATTAGATTAATATTATAGAAAACAGAGATTTAGAGAGCTTTGACCGAAATCTTCAATTTATGTCTAATGACCTTTTTTCCGTAAAAAGCTTATTTTCAAAGTTAGGTAGATTTGAATGTGGCTATTCGTTCACTTAACAACGGAAGTGTCCAATCACTTTCAGGATGGACCGTATAATTTTACGCACACCTGACCACGAAAGTTGCAGTTGCCGTGATACCTGTCTCACACTAACTACGAATAGCTCCGATTGTGACTGGATTTTTGCAACTGTAAGTGCGATGTCTTCCACATTGCTTTCTGCAATAGGCTGCCGGACTCTACCCGGAGCACACCCAACTCGCCTGTTTCTTCGAATTTCGGTACCATAATCTTCAGTCCATTTAGCGACAAAAGTCCTTTCCTTATATCTTTCAGACGACGATATTCACTTAATATAGCGGCGGCATTACTGCCGTTTGGGTAAAAAGTTCCACTAGCAATGCTCGGTCATCCTTGCATATACCCATGGATCCTTCTAACATTACAGGGAAGACATCAGATTTTACACTGTGCCTCATGCGACTCTCACCTGTGATTGGCTGCAATGTCACAAGAAATTAGCATGTTCTATCACGTTTTTAGCCCATCCACGCCACCTGATGGCACTAAAGCTAAATAATTTTTGTCGTAAATTCTCTACCCCATATTCGTATTAAGGTATTTACCACTTTTCACTTTAATTCGTCGAGTAGATCCTTCTCTACATCGCTCTGAGTATTGTCAGTTTAATTATAACATCTGACAAGCAGACTGCGTTGAACAGTTAATGAGTTAGCCTATGATTATAATACGTTATTTTCATATTTATTGGGGCGGGGGTGTCTAAGTCGGTAGCGCGCCAGGCTCGTAATCTGCAGCTCCCAGGTTCGAGTCCCAGCTGGGTCGGCGTTGAGATTTATCTCCGCAAAATTCCCCGCCCTGCCCACGGTCAGTAGGGGACACCGATGGGCTTGGAAAGGCCGCCGTCCGTCGGATGGGACGTTAAGCCGTGGTCCCGTGTGTGGGAGAGCCATACCCTGTGCACGTTAAAGAACACGCTGGATAGCCTTGACGGGAGGATACCATCTGTCTCCCAACAGCTATTCCAGTGGGTTCCCTCCCCCAACCTTCTCTGAGCCTTCGGGGTCCATGTGACCTGGCCATTTAGCCCATGGTGTGCAAAAAAGTGCCGCTTAGAGGTAAAATAACCAACCAACCAATCATATTTATTTTCCTAAGAAACAAGAAATCTTTGTATTTCAAAATCTTTATTATTTGATTCGACGAAAAACATTTTATAGTTTTTGAAAACTTCCTGAAATAAGTCGATGAAAATTTTAAAATATGTACACTCTCTAGTAGTGCCTTCTTTCAGCAGGATAATGCGCCATGTCACACTGCCCGGATTGTTCGAGAATGGTTCGCTGAACATGAGGAATAATTCCAAGTATTGTCATGGCCTCCAAATTCCCCAGACATCAATTCAATCGAGCATGTGTGGTTTGTGTTGGAACAGCACATCCGATCTGCGGCGGTTCAACCACGTAACTTACAAGAGTTAAAGGATCTGCTGGTAACGTGTTGGTACCAGATACACACCTTTAGAAATTTTGTAGCGTCCATGCTTCTCCGGGTAAGAGTTGTTTCATCGGCACGTGGAGGACCAACACCGTATTAGTCAGGTGGTCATAATGTTTTAACTCTTTGGTGTATGTTATGAGGAACGTACTGCAAGAGAAATAAATTGGAGCCTTAAACAATGCAATGCAGTGGTTCACAAACTGGTCTAATCACTACTCTAGAGTTAAACAGTTCAGAGCAGTATGTCAATTCGGCATGGCAACACTGGTTATCTCTTGCTGATCCCCTATCTATTTGGATATTGATGACATAAGATCTCTGGAGCATTTAATGTTTAGATTGAAATAACGAAATAGACAATTTATTAGCAGTAGATAAGATGTAAGTAAAATTTTACAGGGAAGAATTTACAGAATTTTACTAAAAGCTCCAGGAGTGTAATGCACTCCTGGAGCTTTTAGGGTGTCATCATTACAAGGATCCATATTATAGTTATTATGTGTCAGAAAATGACGTAAAGGTAGTCTTCGGAAAGAGACAGACTTTGTAGGTGGGCTGCAGAAAGAATGAGACTTGCTAGTGGAGCCGTAGAAAGAATTACGCTTCATGGAGGGTTCACTGCGCCGAAGAGATTGGGAACCACTGGACTAGAGATTGAAAAGATCTAATTAAAATCATGATGCTAATTTTGTCAGGATTTGCTGATAAAATGAACCCTTGGCTGTTGGTAAAACTGGTAATAAGGTAGATATGGAAAAAATTTGAGAAAAACTAAAGTGGTGAATATTTGTCAGGCAGGCTGTACTTCTCTCTAGTACTCTGTTCTTCTGTTTCTTCGAAGATCGGTGAACCTAATGAGAACCAATGACAACTCGAGACCACATTAAGTGTGATATTAGCTCCATCATGTGATATTAACTCCATATCGTCATAACAAGGAACATTTATGAACCAATTACTTTGTTTTTACTTTTAATAAACTAACACATCGAAATATGAGTATTTTTCAATTATGACCATATATTGCAAATTAAATTTAACCTAATTGTCAATTAGGTCATACTTACTATTTGCAGCTGCAAAAGAGAAAACAGATTTCATGCTGAATTTTCTTTATTGTATTTTTAGTTATAACCGTAAAGAATTAATTTCTTGTTTTGCAACCAGGCAGACGTCTGAAAAAACCAACGACACTATTTCCTATCTGCTCGTTATAACACTACTTGAAGAAGACCTAGCATTGCTACAGATTTTTAAATAAATTAGGGTTGTTTCGAAGAAGAAATGAAAATATAGACACATCATCAAAACGCTTTCATGTTTTAAAAACATTAAAGTATTTTGCTTTTAGGTATCATTAGAAAATTTTACATCGAAGAGCCAAAATATTATGACCACCTATCTAATATGATGTTGGTCCTCCACATGCCGCCAAAACAGCTCTTACCCGGCGAGGCATGGACGCTACAAGATTTATAAAGGTGTCTTGTGGTATCTGGTACCAATACGTTAACAGCAGATTCTTTAACTCTTGTAAGTTACGTGGTTGAGACGCCACAAATCGGATATGTTGTTTGAACACAAACCACAGATGCTCAGTTGGATTGATGTCTGGGGAATTTGGAGGCCAGGGCAATACCTGGAAGTATTCCTTTATGTTCCGTGAACCATTCTTGGACAATTCGGGCAATATGACATGGCACATTATCCTGCTGAAAGAAGTCACAACTAGAGGGATATACAGTTGTCATGAAAGGATACAGTTGCCCAGAGAGGAATAGTGCCTGGTCTGCAATGATGTTTAGGTAGGTTATAGACGTCATAGTTTCCTGCACATGAATGACTAACCCAGGGTTTCCCAGCAGAACATTGCCCAAAAGATTACACTTCCTCCACCGGCTTGTTTTCATCCCAAGGTGCACCCTGGTGCCAACACTTCCCCAAGTAACGACGCACACGTACAGTCCACATGGTGCAACAGGAAACGTGATTCATTTGACCAAACGACCTTCTTCCAATCATTCAAGGTCCAGTTTTGATGCTCCACGTGCCCATTGTAGGTTCTTTCAACGGTGAACCGAGGTCAGTATGGGCACTGAGAACAGCCTGCGGCTAAACAGCCCCATTTTCAGCAGGGTTTGATGTACTGTGTGCTGTGGCACATTACTCTCGTCACCAGCATTCAAATTACGGACGAGTTGCGCCACAGTATTTCTTCTCTTGGCTCGTATCATACGGATAGCCTTCGCTCATCTCTAGCATCAATGAGACACGGTCGGCCCACACTTTGCCGCGGTTCGTGGTTTTTCCTTCCTCGGGCCAGTTTTTGAAGGTACTAATAACGGCTGACTGTGAGCACCCAACAAGTCTTTTTGTCCCGAAAATGCTCTGACCCAGTCGTCTGGCCATACAATTTGGCCTTTGTCAAACTCACTAAGTCCACGGCCTTACCCATATGAAGAACAAGAATAAGACTGATTAACAGAGCTCAGTGTCAGTTGTTATTTATACCATTTAATGATATCACACTGCCGTTGTTTACCGGCAGTTACTTCGATTTGCATACAGACGCGCTAGTCATAAGGTTTTGGCTCTTCGGTAAATAATTTAAAGAGAAAATATATATATTTACTGCTATTTATTATCAGATTGGACATTTATTTTCTAGCTTCTATATTCTTTCGAGGCGTAAGTGAATGAATTACTATCAAAGCTAATGACAAACATGTCTGCGTTAGTTACAGTTAGCAAACAATAAAATTCTATAAGAATCAATATTTAAACGTGGCTGCAAAAATGATGTATATGTTAGGAAGAAACTGCACAATGAAAGTGAGAATCTTTACTCCTAGGAATTCAAATTTTCACTGTACAAACGCACATTTAAAGTTGCTTTAAGTTACGATAAGAGGAAGCTATGTATGAAAATTATTCCATCGACTTTAAGCTTGGGGGACTCTTTTGGAGTAGGAAGCAATGATAAGTGTTAAAACTTTGCAACGCTTAAAGTAATGATGAGAAGTTTAAGCAAAATTCTGTGCTCATAGCTCTTTCTGTTAAAAAAACAAATCCTTCCTTGTTTTTATTTTTTGGGTGTTGGAAGATTTTTTTCCAGGGAAATAAATTACAAGTCAAGTGTAAAGGGTCTTCCTTCCTCCCGTATGTGTGAGATTTTAACTCTGGGTACATTTGCTAACTAATATTGTCAGGATGGCACTATTCATTTGCTTAAAACATTGTACTCATATGTATACTCTATATTATGGGTTCTCAACGTGGGTACACGGTAAAATATTTTGGGGTACAGTCGCTCAAAAAAGTATCCGAACACTATGGTTGATTATAGAATTCAGAAAAAATATCTGGCAACGATTTTTTTAGAAATTAATGATCTGGCAACCTTCATGACTCGTGATACGAAGGTTGCCAGATCACTAATTTCTAAAAAAATCGTTGCCAGATATTTTTTCTGAATTCTGTAATCAACCGTAGTGTTCGGATACTTTTTTGAGCGACTGTACGTTGTGAGAGCTCAAAAGACGATTACCCACGAAAATGTTTATAATTTTATAAGATTTGTTAAATTGTTTGTCATTTTTTCTGTTTATCGATATATGTAATTTATGAATACAAAATTTAATGTGCAAACATATATATATATAAATACCCCCTCAAGCAGCTGCTTGCCACAGAGGTCTGACAGGAGCCTGTCAATTTATATGCCATAGTAGAAGATCTGTGAGGATGGCAGGCCCTCAGCAGAAAAACAACACATACTCAACATCCATCCATGCCTTACCCGGGGCTCGAACCCAGGTCCCTTAGATCAGTAGCCAAGCGCGCTAACCACTCGGTCATGGGACGGCTTATATATATATATATATATCTTTAAGATATTAAAGATATATATTGATATATTAAAGATATATATATTGGATAGAAAAAAACTAGATGAAGTTGATAGATTTTGGAATTGAGGCTTAAAATGTGTCACATCTTCTGTTTTATAAATTTATACTTAAAATCAATCAGTGCCGAAGCCATCGATACTGTCTTTAACTATCTTATCACTTCGACTTCTACTTGACCTTGATCATGATGCTGGATCCAAATATCCTTCTTATTTCTGAGTTTCACTGCCTGAAATAGCCGATACACCAATTTGTAGCTCTCCAGTACAGGTATATAAGAGCTTACCTTGGATTTCAAAAGACTATCGCATCCAAAGTTTTGAACAATTTTTTCGAATATACGACTCAAAATATCCTCAGCCACAATGTTTTAAACCTCTCATACCGATAGAGTAACATTTGACTTTTGACCTGCAAGAATCCACCAAATGCAACATTTTGCAACATTTCTGAGATTTACGACAACCCCGCTCCCAGGATACCAATTGTTAGCGCTCTAGAACTAGTAGATTCAAATTTAATCATTGACCTTCAATGAATCCCGGGATTCGAACTTTCGCAACGGTGTACGACCGGAAATACCCTCAGACACCAATTTACACGTTTCTAGCACTTAAAGATCACGATTTGATCTTTACATGACCTCTATTTGACTTTATAGAACACGTTGGTCAAATTTTGGAATTTTTTCCGAGATCTGTGACCCTAGATGCAAATTTTCATAGACTTTCATTACCTGAGAGAAATGATAATTTTTGTTTCAATAAATTCCATTTAACTTTATCAAAGGGACAAAGGGGAAAGACGTATTTTAAAATTCAAATTAAATAACAAATTACTAGGTTACGGAAAAAAAGAAATGTTTAATTTTTATCAAAGATCAATATTTACATATTGTTGCAAGATTTCTAAACAATTCATAGTCAAGAAATAAAGATGAACTTTTCACTTTAATTATTGATGCCCCGTGGTTCGTGCATAAGGCATGCTTATCCCTGCGCCCCGTGGATAAGGCATGGATGTTTGTGTATGTTTGTGTTGTCTCTCCTCTTGATTTTCGCCTTCGTCACAGATCTTCATCGCATATAAACTGACAGGCTCCTGCCGGACGTCTGTTGAAATAGCTTCTTAATTCTGGTTATTTGTTTTAACTGGTTAATTTCTTTTTTTTAATTATTTCTTTAAATACTGCAGAATATCTCTATAATATTGGTTATGAGACGAAGACGAGCAACAATAAAACTGGAAAAAGGTGCCATTCACGCTCGTGTTATTCCTCATTAAATAAAAATAACTATCCCCTCAAGCAGCTGCTTGCCACAGAGTTCTGACAGGAGCCTGTCAGTTTATATGCCAGAGTAGAAGGTCTGAGAGGATGGCAGGACCACAGCAGAAAAACGACACAAACAGCCATACCTTACCCGGGGCTCGAACCCAGGTCCCTTAGATCAGTAGCCAAGCGCGCTAACCACTCGGCCACGTGACATTTATGTCACTAATATGTTGGAACAAAAAGAGACTTTGAATAATAACGAATGAGTGAACGTTGAAAGTTCACAGTACTATAAAGAGTTGCCCTGTCTTTTTATAGCGGTGATTTATGTTATGTGATCATAAATAAGAAGATTGATTATATATTGTCCAAGATAAAACTTAAATTCACCGGTGATAAGAAGTCAACTTCTAAAGCAAAGGGAATTGTTGTCCATAAGGTATTTTTTGTGGAATATAGATTTGGAAAGGTAAACCTTGGTAACTTATAGGTATATTGACAAATATATTTGCGTTGTTTATTTAATGCTTTAATAAGATTCACCTTATGCTTTGAGTAGAGATTGTAAGAATTGTAAATACAACTATTTAAAAATAGTTACGAATTGTGAAACATTCTTTAGATGATTTAACTTCATACTGATGGAAGTCAAATTTGTGTTTAGTTGAAATTGTTATAAATGTGATCTAATTTTCTTTGCAATTAAATTGGTTCATTTATCATTTGGTTGGTAATATTTTTTTAACTCATGCTCAGTTTTCTATTTAAAATTCGTAACACTGGTATAATTAAAAGTTGAAACATTCCGTTGAAATGGAAAAGTACATATATATATATAAATTGTTGTACAAAAGGGATTTAAATTAATTCTTTGTATAAATAAAGCCGTCCCGTGGCCGAGTGGTTAGCGCGCTTGGCTGCAAATCTAAGGGACCTGGGTTCGAGCCCCGGGTAAGACATGGATGTATGTGTCGTCATTCTGCTGAGGTCCTGCCATCCTCTCAGATCTTCTACTGTGACATACAAACTGACAGTTTCCTGTCAGACCTCGGTGGCAAGCAGCTGCTTGAGGGGGTATTTATTTATTTTTATTATAAATAAAGCATGAGGACCATTCTATGACTATGTAATCTATTCTCTTTGATATTCTTTACGTTTACTGCAGTCTAATAGGATTACATATTTGTAGTATCATAAATATTTCTATTAATATTCTTAGCTTTCAGGAATTGATCACATTTTGAAAAAAAAAATCTGTAAATTATTAAAAGGTAAGTAGAACATTGTAATTAGCAAAAGAAACTTAAAATTGAAATAATTGTACATTGAAATCACGTGGTCACTCTTTTACTGTTGAAAGAAACTACAAACACCCTTGAGCTGACCTGACAACGAGGAAAATAATTTTCACCCACATTGCAGAATACATAATTTTTTCTATAGGCTGATCGTCACGTATTATTTTTAATCATATTTTAAATTCTACAGAATTTAAAATATAAGATATAAGGCAAAGATCAAAGGCAAAATTTAGATCTATCAGTGCTAGAAAGTTGAAAATTGGTACTGGGTTATTTTCCATCGTTGTGGCCGAGTGGTTAGCACGCTTGGCTACTGATCTAAGGGACCTGGGTTCGAGCCCCGGATTAGGCATGGATGTGTGTGTCGTTTTTCTGCTGAGGTCCTGCCATCCTCTCAGATCTCCTACTGTGGCATATAAACTGACAGGCTCCTGTCAGACCTCTGTGGCAAGCAGCTGCTTGAGGGGTATTTATTTTATTTTTATTTATATCTTGTGAATGTTATGGAATTGTGGTTTCAATGGATCCTTTGAAGTCAGAGATCAAATATAGATCTACTGGTGCTAGAGGGTTAAAAATTAGTGCTTGGGGTTTGAGTCGTAGATCTCAGACATTGTGCCAGATTTTGTATGCAATGGGTCCTTCGAGGCCAAACATATCGATATACCAGTGCTGAAGAGCTAAAAATCATTAATAGGAATATTTCGGACAATAGAACTCATAAATGAGAGCAATCTTAATATCCGGTGTTGCAATCAAGATCAAATAAGGGCTATAGGAGCATCTAGAAATTATGAGGTGCTTAGTCACCATCGAAATTTTAGTATTTCATAAATGTAACACATTTTTATAGAAAATGCAATAATAAAGGTAGAAACAAATTAAGGCTCAATCCAGTTTCATTTTAATACATGATACCTATAGAGCAGTGGTTCTCAACCTTTTATGCTTCACGTACCCCCCCCCCCCCTGGAAATGTGTATGTAACTGGCGTACCACTTTGTATAAATAGATAAAACTATAGTTATGCTATAAAAATGGAAATAAAATACAACATATATATATATAACATATATCTAGCGATCTTTGAGCTCTCACGGCCCACCACCAAAACATTACCGCGTATCCCACGTTGAAAACACCTACTACAGATGATTGTCAGTCATGAAAATTGTAAATGAGAAATCGATTGTTGTAAAAATTGTTGTATGGTAATGGAGATGATTAATTATATCTTTACAAGTGTATATTCTGCATGTTATTATATTTAACCTATTTGTATGAATTTCCCATATGTGCACATTTTCACCTGTTAACGACATTTAAAATGTTCTTTTTTCGTTTAGAATAATATATATTGTTAAGACAGATGAACGGGCGACAATGGCTTGTGGCAGGTGTGTCATGAACGGTCGCCTATGCTTAGCGTGACGATTTACGTTATCAACTGTTTAGAACAATGATGCTTTAAAAAGTAAGAATTGTGAAAGAAAGAAAAGAGATATAGTGGAGTAGTAAAAGGAAGAAGGACATAGTGTATTAAATTAGTGTTGTGTGATTCTCCGTAAGAAGACTGCTCTTATTTGATTTAATATGAAGCCTAGTTCCGGTAGAGTAAAGGAATCAAAAGTAAAGATTGTTATTGGGTCCTCTATCAGGGGCGATCAATGTTAAACGTTTCACATCTATAAGGTATAAAGTATTGTTAAGGTTAATTTGTGTCTCAAATGAGTTTCAATACAAAATGGTGCGTCTTTATGCTAAGAGGAATATAAATAACTTGTGTTTAGATAGAACTGATTATTTGTATAACATTTGTGCCATTGTAATAAATTACATCATTCATACTTTAGTGTACAGCCGCTCAAAAAAGTATCCAAACACTATGGTTGATTGCAAAATTCAGAAAAAATATCCGGCATTGATTTTTTTAGAAATTAGTCTGGCAACCTTCGAGGAAATTGTTGTACAAAATTGTTGAGGAATTTGTAGTATCATAAATATTTCTATTAATATTCTTAGCTTTCAGGAATTAGATCACATTTTGAAAAAAAAATCTGTAAATTATTAAAAGGTAAGTAGAACATTGTAATTAGCAAAAGAAATTTAAAATTGAAATAATTGTACATTGAAATCACGTGGTCACTCTTTTACTGTTGAAAGAAACTACAAACACCCTTGAGCTGATTATTGTATAACAGAAGCATATCTCAAACACCCTTCTATTTAAGAAGATACTTCTCTTCAGAAGAAGTATCTCAAACACCCTTCTATTTAAATTAGTCATCTGGCAACCTTCGTGTCACGTGACACGAAGGTTGCCAGATGACTAATTTCTAAAAAAATCAATGCCAGATATTTTTTCTGAATTTTGCAATCAACCATAGTGTTCGGATACTTTTTTGAGCGACTGTACATACTTTAGTGTAATACATATATACTATTTATGAACTCTCGCTAAGTCTTCATCTCATTAAATTCATATCAATATTACTATATTTTGTTACAATTCTTTGAGCAGACTAAATTTTATAGGAAAATGGGAAAAACCTTTCTGAAAGTTCATAAATTATGGGGAAAGATAGATCAGATAGCTGAAGCAATGTAAAATCCAAGGTGTCTTCTTATATAGTAAATAATATAAACAATCATGGATAGCTATAGTTAAAGCCATGTTAAATCGAATAATCAGTTGTCATCGGTGCAGTCTTAACTTAACGAAGCCGTCACCCAACTAATTTTTTTTACGGTTTTCTATTATTAATTAAATCCCTAAATTTCACTCGTCTTTGTCAAACTTTCAACTTGCTCAACGTTTTCTCTACATCGGGACTTCAGAGTACTGGTGGCCACATATGTTGTTTAGGGTAGGTGACGATGGAGATCGTTCACATTCGGTTGTTGATGGTGAATGCAATCAATAGCAACGAATAGTTGACGTCAACAGCAGAACGTTTACTATCTTAGTCGCGCCCATAGTAATATAACGACATATAATAACGACGATATATAACGACATATAATAACGACGATATATAACGACAATAACATGGGCTGAATTCACAGTCTACTGGCTAATTGACCAGTAATTGAGACCTCAATGAATATAATGAAAATGCTCATTTCTCTGACTGTGCAGTCTCTTTTTTTCAATCGCTTCTACTGAAACTTCACTGTTTGTGCCTTGGAAAAGAAAGTTATTACTTCTGTACAATAAAGGAACTGCGATATGAGTTTCATATATTGATCTGGTCTCCTCAATGTTTTATATCGCGTTTTTCCAGCTGTGGGGGAAATACTAACTTCCCATATGTTGAGTGTTTATCATTTAAGTCATCTGGGTTATCTAACTAGCTAAGATCGACTTCAGCTAATCCCAATACTATAAACTCTATACTGGCTGTTTAAACTGTATTTGAGAGTAATATTGGGAGATCTCTTTTCAGCTATTAAATAAATTTATTAAAATTCAAGTATTTACTATATTAACACCCCGCCGAACAGCGGTGAAATTCACAGTGGTGAAATTTATTGTGGAAAGAAAACAATTTCTCCATCGAGAAAGCTTCTTATTTCAAACTTTATTGTGGAAAGAAAACAATTTTTCCATCGAGAGAGCTTCTTATGTCAAACTTGATTGTGGAAGAGAGATGTCAGAATCCCCACATTCGACGTTTGAAATTCCGTCACATTACAGGTAAGGAGTCGATTTTTTTAAGCAATAGGGAGTCACACAGGAAGAACCTAAGTATCAAATTTAGGACTTGTCAGTTGGATCCGCAGTGCATCGAAATCACCGTTGAAACGGGACTAACCCAGTTGTTTGCTTAAACAATGAAACTATCGCCAGCAATGAGAACTAAAGCGTTAGCAAACTATATGAGAAAGACAGGCATTCTGTACTCTGCCCATGCACGATTTCTCCGTTCACCTGTTAGCCATGATAAGGGCTAACAGGAGAACGAAATAAATAGGATGTAAAGTAGTCATGTGTAGGTGAAAGCAAATTGTAAAAATTCAATTCTTCGTGAAGTTTATATGATGTATATTTGAAAAGCGACACAAAATACTAGTATGATACTAAGTCTTCAATTAGGTTACTAAAATATGTCAACGAAACAATGATGCATCCCAGCCAGGAAGTTATAATAGTTAATTTATGATAAATGTTATGCACCGAAAAAATAGTGAAGTCCGCTTGGCATGCTTAGAAGTAAACTGTAAAACAGACGCAACATGCCAGCGACTAACTCATTGCAAATACCGATGCACAACGTGGACTATTCTGATTTAATAAGCGGAACGTTGGCTACAAGAAGGAAACACCACAACAGATCAATGGAATTTTGGAATTTACATAGAACTTCAAATTTTAAATGGCCTTAAATGATTATCTCCACAAAATTCCTCGTCCTGTCCACGGTCAGTAGGGAACACCGATGGGCTAGTAAAGGCGCCGTCCGTCGGATGGGACGTTAAGCCGTGGCTCCGTGTGTTGGAGAGCCATACCATGTGCACATTAAAGAACATGCTGAATGGCCTTGCCGGGGGGTACCATCTGTCTCCCAACAGCTGTTCCAGTGGGTCCCCTCCCCCAACCTTCTATGAGCCTTTGGGGTCCTTGTGACCTGGCCATTTAGTTCATGGTGTGCAAAAAAAGTGGCGCTCAGAGGTAAAACAACTCAACCCAACAACCTTAAATGATTTTAAAATATGGGCAATTGTAGCTGAATATGAATGAAAAGAATTAATGCAATTTTATATTTTGTGAATGTCGTGTTTAATGTTATGTGCTTCTACTGAAATATAATTGATCATATAACAAATGATTATCTAGTCAAATTAATATTAAAATGAGCAATGACAAACGGAGATAGTAAGAAATTGAGACAATGAGATTGTTCAGTTGATAGGTCATTGGCTGATTGAAACCGTGACATCACAGCTGACGAAGCAATCAATGATTGGTTGATTGAGCTACTTGTGAATCAGCTAATAGCCTCATAGATTAATAGCTCAGTGATAAGGAACTGAAGCTCTACAAATCAATGAAGTTATTGAAACCTCTATTAGCATTCCCTTTATCCCAACTGCTTACACTGGTTACTTGTAAATAAACAATTGATCTCAAAGAACAATAAATAATGTATTATTGGCTAATTGATTAGTGTTGGCAGCTCAATCATTCAATGACTTGTGAGAACCATTGATGTACAGTCTCAGTGCCTAAATTTCTACCATACATTTTTCATCAGTGAAATCGGATAAATCAAATCTTTTAATTATTCCACATAATACTTACTACAAAATATGCCTGTGAATAAAAAACAATATTTTTTATTCTGAAAGAGTTTCACAATACACATATAAAATATACACTCTCTGATCAAACACCTTCTGAGTAGTGGATTCGCCCATATACGCCATAGCCATGGCCCAAACAGGTGTCAAAGGATGCACGTGGCCTGGCGAACCTTAGAGGCACCCAGGAACAGGAGAATGGCCGTCCTGAGTGTCTATAAGCATGGCATCCTATGACCATGCCACGTTGAAAGTCAGTTTGGGACATTTGGGCCCTGCTGCAGTTGCCTTGATCAACTGTAAATTATGTTATTGTGAAGTGGAAAAGCCTAAGAGTAATAATAGAGCAATCGCTACCTGGTAGGCCACGTAAAATGATAGAGCGTGACTAATGGGCGCTGAAGTGGATGGTGCGACGAAATCGCTCACCCGCTTTAGCACCCAGCAATCCTCGGTTGTAACCAGTATGTCCTCGATTGCAAAACTTACCACTGAATTCCAAAATGCCTCTGGAAGCAACGCTAGCACCTTAACAGTTCATCACGAGCTTCAGGAAATGGGTTTTGATGGCCGAGCACAAAAACACAAGCCTAAGATCAACAAGATCAACACCAAGAGTTGGTGGAAGAGGTGTTAAGCATATCGCCAGGCGACTCTTGAGCAGTGGAACCGCGTTCTGTGGAGTGATGAATCACTCTTCATCATCTGGCAGTCCGACGGACGAGTCTGGGTGAAGAGGATGCCAAGAGAATGTTATCTGCCTGATTGTGTTGTGCCATCTATGAAGTTTGGTGAAGGAAGCATCATGCTCTGGGGCTGTTTTTCATGGTTCCAATGAGTAGGATTCTGAACGCCACGGACTATAATGACATCCTCGACAATTCTGTGATCCCAACTTTATGGGAACAGTTCGATGACGTCCTTTTCCTATACCAACATGATCCTGATCTATAAATCGAGGACCGTGCAGAAATGGTCAGATGAGATGGATGTGGAAGAATTTGACTGGCTTGCACAGAGCCCTGATCTTAACCCCATGGACCACCTTTGGGATGAATTGGAACACTGACTGCGAGCTGTGCCAAAACGCCCAACACAGTGACCAACCTCAATAATGCTCTTGTGGCAGAATGGCAGGCAATTCCCGCAACAACGTGCCAAAATCTAGTGGAAAGCCTTCCCAGTAGAGTGCAGACTGTGATAACAGCAAACAGTGGACCAACGCGATATTAATTCTTTCCTATTTCCAGGAGGTTATGGAAGAAATAGTATCCGGATTCTTTTGATCGTATAGTGTATATTGAAACGGAATATGCATATGTAGAAATGTAAAAAGAGACTATGGTATTTAGTGGCACTCGAGATCTAGCACGAGGTATGAAAACGCTGTGAGCATAACAGATATTAACAGATATTATCTGTTATCAGTGAATGGGGCCGACTTCGCCGCCTCAGGCAAATTGTTTAGACCAATGGTTCTCAACCTTTTATGGAACCTGGAAATGTGTATGCAACTGGCGTACCCCTTATATAGATAAATAAAACTAATATTATAGTATAATAATGCCAACTTTGTTACTGGATCTAGCCACATTTGCGCTCTCACAACAGACTTGACAACAGATTTAGACAGCATTTACTAACAGATTATTTAGTAATTTATACTAATCAAAATCCTTTAGTACTGTTAGATAGCATATTGGCGTTTAGTGTGACTAGTTTAGAAATTTGTTTAGGATTTATTTGTGCAATTTTATTGCCTTGGTTGTTAAATCAGTTCATTTATACTAGGTTTATTTATTTCGAATTCACGCTCAGATATCTAATATTCAAATACAACTAAAAATCTCTAACAGTTGGTGTTAAGAGTAGGACAATTTTTAAAGCCATTCACTAGAAGTATGGAGGATTGGTAAGACGTATAACAGATATAAGCGCCGAAATGGAGGATCAAAGCAATAAATTATTTGATTTATATACTGAAATGAAAATTTGACTACTCAGAATAATGGTCTGAACAGTAAGAACAGTCTGATCTTAAGGTTCATGACCTCTTACAGTTCAGTAAGAGGTCATGAACAGTAAGATCAGAATAAAGGTCTGATCAGTAAGACTTTAAATCAATTGAATAATAGATATAACCTAATATTTAAATACAACTATAAATCAGTAATAATATAATATTTGAAATAAATACCTGGTGTGTACTTCAAAACACTGCAAGGTGCATTATAAATCATCATAATCCTTGTACATTTAATAAAAAATAATAAAATCAGAAGGAAGCTCCAATCGCACAACCAGACTTTCTGTGAGACAGCGAGATTATACTACACAGTAGATCAAAAACTGAAAAATTTTGTGATAAGCCTGAAACAACAGAACCCCTTCACTGCAGTGAAAAACTGCTGTGAGAAACTCGATTTTGGCAATATTCTAAAACAGGGTCTTTAGGTATTTATAACCATGTATTTAGACAATGCAGGTAATTAACTTTAAACCGGCCTACAACTTTAATAATGGATTATCACTAAACTTTTCCAAATATTGAGTTATCAGTTACTTGCGAATAAATCAATAATCTCAAAAAATCAATCATTGATCTTATAGATAATTTTGTGACTTTAAAATAAAAGCTTATTGCTATCCGAGTACATAAAAAAAAAGAAGCGAAGCCATTAGCTGTCGGAACTCTGCTAGTAAATCTGGGAAACCAATTTTGGATTCGCTCGGAAAACAGCAGCAGCTCTCCTCGGCAGCATGCAGATTTCCATCCGCCGCATGCAGATTTTATGATACTCTAAAGATTTAATCTACTTGCTAATAATAGAGATCGTAATGCAAAAGAATTTATATGAATGATATTAAAATAATTACACTTTACTCATTTTTTGAAATTTGAAAAGTTATTATCGTTGCACAAATTATTTAAAAGTCTATGTAAAAATCATTATCCTAACAAATTATTAAATACTCAACAATAAATAAAAAAACAATAAATAAAAATCCTCTCAAGCAGCTTCTTGCCACAGAGGTCTGACAGGAGCGTGCCAGTTTATATGCCAGATTAGAAGGTCTGTGTTGGGTTGTTGGGTTGTTTTACCTTTGAGCGGCACTTTTTTGCACACCATGGGCTAAATGGCCAGGTCACATGGACCCCGAAGGCTCAGAGAAGGTTGGGGGAGGGGAGCCACTGGAACAGCTGTTGGAAGACAGATGGTAGCCTCCCGTCAAGGCCATCCAGCGTGTTCTTTAACGTGCACAGGGAATGGCTCTCCCGCACACGGGGCCACGGCTTAACGTCCCATCCGATGGACGGCGGACTTTCCAAGCCCATCAGTGTCCCCTACTGACCGTGGGCAGGGCGGGGAATTTTTGCGGAGATAAAGAAGGTCGGTGAGGAGGGCGACACCTCAGCAGAAAACCAACACAAACATCCATGGCTTACCCGGGACTCGAACCAGATACCTTTGATCAGTAGGCAATCGTGCTAATCACTCGGATGTTCAGTTCAAAAGTTCAAAATATTCTTAACCAAGGCTTCGAAAAGAACCCGAACCCCCCAAAAAATAAGTGATCCAAACTAACTATTTCACTTAAATTCGAAACTCATTTTTTTCTTATCGAAAGAAAGGATCATAAATTATTTCAATATCCTAAAAGATTTCGTTTAAATTAAAATATTTGATATTTCTTTCAAAAATTAAAATATTATCCATTGCATTAATATATAATTCTAGCAATGTATGCTCGTTTTGATTAATTAGATTCACTAGCAGAAAGGTTGTCGAAATTCGAAATGGCTGATTACAAGGAATGAGGGAAAAGTGGTTCAGGTTTCAAAGCCAGGTTCTATTAAAGAGAGGAACTTAAGTTTTAGGACAATAAATTTCCTGTTTAAAATTTAATGAATATTATTTTATGATGCTGTTCAATAATAATAGCAGTTCCTGCTATTATTATAAATATAAAAAAATAATCATAGCAGTTCCTGCTACCAAATTGGCGTAGAAAAATTATTTCTGCTTTAAAATTTATCTTTTTTCCTCAACAATCTATTTTATCTGAAGAAATCCTCCTCCTCAAGCAGCCATGAGCTACAGAGATTCAACCAGACAATGCAATTAACTTATCCAAGCATATTTATCCTGAACAATATCTGATGCATCTAGCAACTGCACACCAATTCTAATAAGGTCCTGTGTGACATTGTCTCCCCACCGCATCCTAGATCGCTCCCTCTTTCTGAGGCCTTTAGGCACACTCTTCATAATCCTATTCACTAATCTATAATTATCCTTACGGGCAACATGGCCATACCAACGGAGTCTCCTTCTGTACAACATGCTGTTCAAATGAGGTTGCCTACTCCTTTGCCTACTTTCTTCATTACTTAAAAAATTGAACCACCTAATGCCCAAGATACTGTGTAAGCATCTAGAATCAAAATCATTAAGTTTCATGTTTTCTTGCTTACAAAGCTTCCAGGTTTCACTACAATAACTAACCCTAGAAAGAACCAAACTATTAAACAGTCTAATTTTAGTCTTTAGGTGTATGCGCCTATTTCTCAACAATCTCCATAGATTCTTAAAAGTCCCGGCAGCAATACCTATTCGTCTGTTAATGTCATGCCGCACATCACCATTACCTGTTACATAGCTCCCAAGGTAATTATATTGTGACACCTGCTCAAGACTACAACCATTCAGATTAACTGAATCACAACCTGCATGACTAATTTTCATCACTTTAGTTTTCTCTCTATTTATAACCAAACCTACTCTACTACCAGTCTCATCAACAGTTCGAATGAAAGAGTTCATCTCATCATCATTTTCCAAAAGGGCTAAATCATCAGCATAATCTAAATCAGAAATTTTAGTGTCTCCAGACCATTTAAGGCCAAAATCGTTCCCTTGCAATGAATTTCGCATAACATAATCAATAACCAAACTAAAGAGAAAAGGAGACAAAATGCACCCTTGTCGAACACCAGAAGTAATGCTAAACCAATTACTGTAAGCCTTACCAACTCTCACACACGACTCAGTGTTATTATAGAGAGCTTTAATTATGGTAAGTAACATATATGGTATGATATACGATCTCACAAAATAACCACAAATTACGATGGTCAACAGAGTCGAAAGCCTTTCTGAAATCAACAAAGCTAGCAGCCAAAATTTTCTGAAATTCTAAACATTTCTCAAGAATCTGCCTAAGTGAAATTATCTTTTCCACATATCCCCTACCACTTCTGAATTCATATTGCTCATCACACAATTACCTGTCAACCAGATTCTTAGTTCTATTAAGTTCAATCATGGAAAGAACTTTACCAGGAACAGAGAGTAGGCTCATACCCCTACAGTTATCACAAGAAATGCGTTCATTTGTTTTGAAAATAGGAATAATAATAGCTTTGGTAAAATCCTTAGGGACATGCCTTTATTATGAAAGATATTCAAAATTTCAGTCATCCTTGTGGTAACCGAAACATTCACAGCTCTAATCATTTTCTCAGTAATTTCATCTACCCCTGGGGATATGAAGTTTAAGTTTAGAAATAGCGAATATAGCTTAAAATTTTGTTATAGGGCCAACTGGCCATGACAGAATAATCACCTTCTATAACCTTACCTTGTTTTTCCTACAATCCCTGTATACCTGTTACTTTTCTATCACAAATAATAACTATCTGGTACTGCTCTCTGCTGTTGTGTTGTTGTCTAACTGCTTCTTCGGCTTTGTTAGCCAAGCCATCAAGACAAAGATTCTTTTCAGCAGCTAACTGATCCTTTATACGTTTATTAAGCTCTCTGCAATTCTTTCTATTAGGACTAGTAGGGTATTGAACATTCCTTCAGTTTTTTCTTTCTGAAAAAAGCTCAAGTGCCTTATCACTCAAGTAATTCTATCTCCTCTGCTCCTTTTTTCCTAAAAGAGTACTGTTAGTTTCTAAAAAAGCCTGTTTAAAATGGCCCCATTCCTCCTCAGTTTCAGTGGTAATCATACCATGAGTTTCATAATGACTAAGTAACCTATCATGGTAAGCTTTGGCTATAACTGGGAACTTATAGTCCCAGAGCTTCAGGGGTCTTTCAGAGCTTCAGTATTAAAAGTAAATTTTTAACCCTAGCACAATACTTTTTAAGTTTAAGTTGCAAGACACTTTTAACAAGATAATGGCGAGATCCATTTCAGCTACCCTATATTCCCTGGTATTCCTAACAGAACTAGCCCATTTGCTGTTAATTAATATATAATCAATCATATTCTTATGCAGCCAATCTGGTGAAATCCACGTGTACTTATGTATGTCGCGGTGTTTGTAATAAGTATTAGTTATTCTGAAACCATTGAGTTTACTTACCTGTAGGAGACGTTGTCCATTGCCATTGCAACTACCAATACCAAAAGGACATATCACTCCTCCCCATAGGTCATAGTCAGTACCAACTTTGGCATTGAAGTCACCAAGAAGAAGAGTAATATTTCCATTTTTGTCCGAATTCAAAACATCCTGAAGTTACCATAAAACCTAAGCTTCTCAACCTCACCGGCATCCTCAGTAGGAACATAACAGCAGACAATATTTAAGTCTTTAATGTTTTCACAAAATTTAGCTGTAAAAAACTTTTCATTAATGGATTCATATCCTAGAAGAGCATCACTAGCGTGTCTGCTGAGGAGCAAACCTGCGCTTTAGATATGCTTTTCGTTTTCTTTCTCTTAAAAGAGAAATTTAAGATTATTTTTACGAATCGAACCTTTATCTGTCCATCTGGTCTCATATCATCATATCTGGAAGCCGATAATATCTAGGTAATAACGTTGGAATTCTTGTATGACGACATCAGGAGAATAAGCTCTGTGCAGAGTCCTCAGATTATAAATACCTATGGGGAGAAAATGGTTAGTAGGATTGTTTAACCCTTTCAGGACCATAAGGTTTCTAAGAGTAAATATTAGTATGTAACTGTTTATTTTAGTTTGTTTAGACGTAAAATAAATAAAAATCATAAGAAAATACATAACAATGTGTAGTTTTTTTGGAATTTTATGGGAAATATTTTTCCCAATGGACTATAAAGGTAACACAAATTATAGTTATGCTTATTAAGCAATGTCTTTTATTTATTGGTTTATTAGAACAAAATGTTAACTAAAATAATACAAAATTATGAAATAAAATTACTATACAAAATGATGTGCTAATTATGATATTCTGCGAAGCAATTTCTTTTGGTAGTGAGGCAAAGATGGACATTGCACATAGTACATATATTATGCGTCCTGACAGTTCTGTTTTTGTTTTCTAAACGTTCCCGTTTACGTAATTGCGTTCGGCATACCTTCTATTTTGACATTCTGTATAAAAAAATGCAGATAAGGTTATAATTAAATACGACAATCACCAATTTTAAAATGGGAAAAATGTTTCCCTTAGTCGTGAAAGGGTTAAAGAAACTATATTTGTTGAGAGAGAAAATGCTGAAAATATCAAACAGCACCGTAATCTCAAGCATGGGAAAAAGATCCATTCCCCTAATACTAAAGGGTGAAGCCATCTATACTGGAAGAGTTCCTCCAGTGTAGGATTTGATTATTCCCATAGAAGCAAGAGTTCAGGTACCTGAGATAGCCGCTATTAAGGATTATCCACCAGCTGATAAAACGTATCCTTTGAATATATTCACTTGAGTGTGTCAACTTACAATCAAACAGAAAGCATAGTGGAAGAGTTTCTCTTCATCGAAGCCCACCAGTGCAGCAAATTCAGGATCCATAATCAAGTTCATGGCCTTATTCTTTTCAAGTTAGTGTGTGAAGTCAGCACCAGGACGATGTGTGGTTGACCACTCCTGAGAAGGTAAAAAAGAAAAGTAGCCACAGATATCTAGATCAGTAGGTCACATTGATCCGGCAGCTCTCCCCTGCCGTTCCCTTCCACAAGAGAGTATTTCTTATGAAAAGTATTAATAATCTGCTTCATGGGAAACTGGGGTCGGACATTGCGTGCTAGCTCTGGCTGGTTTTTTGCACCATCACAGGGAATTAGTGCATAGCTCTCCTTCCAGTGAGTGCCTAGTTACCATTTAGAGATCATTATACATTGCTGGCCAAATTTATATTAACATTTGCTTAATACTTTGTCGTATGTATCCCAAATATCAAAAACTGCGGGGTGGCTCAGTCAGTAGCGCGGCAGACTCGTAATCTGTAGTTCCCAGGTTCGAGTCCCAGCTGGGTCAGCTTTGAGATTTATCTCCGCAAAAATCCCCCGCCCTGCCCACAGTCAGTAGGGGACACTGATGGGCTTGGAAAGGCCATCGTCCTTCGGATTGGACGTTAAGCCGTGGCGCCGTGTGCGGGAGAGTCATACCCTGTTCACGTTAAAGAACAAGCTGGATGACCTTGATGGGAGACTACCATCTCTCTCCCAACAGCTGTTCCAGTGGATCCCCTCCCCCAACCTTCTCTGAGCCTTCGGGGTCCATGTGACCTGGCCATTTAGCCCATATTGTGCAAAAAAGTGCCGCTCAGAGGTAAAACAACCCAACCCAAATATCAAAGTTTCTAATTCTCGACACATAGTTCTTGTTGAAATGGAAATCGTGTCACGTGACACGAAGGTTGCCAGATCACTAATTTCTAAAAAAAAAAAAATCGTTGCCAGATATTTTTTCTGAATTCTCTAATCAAACATAGTGTTCGGATATTTTTTTGAGCGACTGCATCTACAGACTATTTTTCCATTCTCCATCATTGATCGAGTATAACATGGAGATGGAACTAAATCATGTAAGCAGAATTAACAGAGATTAAATAATACTTACCCAAAACACGTTCTGGAAAAGAAGAAATGTTGATTTTTTTTAATTATTACTGTTGTTTAGAAAACTGTTTTTTAATAGAAAGCTCTTAAAATAAAGATCATATTTTGTTATTTATTAATTTTTATGATGACAGGAAACAGTCGTTGTCGAACAGTATCTAATCCTAGATTACATCATGCCTCATATGCATATTATATTTTTAAATACAGTGGTGATCAAAATTGAAGAATAATTAATAAATTCGTACAAAACTCGAAGTATTTTTGAAGGAATGCAATGAAATTTGGTGAAGAGGTTTATTTTCGCGTTATGTATGTTAATCAAGCAGAAGAAATTCATAATCGTACAATATGCGAACACATTATGCGATTATGACATTCGTTAAGATCATAATCGTGCAACTGACGTGAAGGAACAGTTCCTGGAACAATACTTCAGATATGTTGCGTGCGATATGCGGTATGTTAATATGGAATATTATCAATCCTGACAACCATAAAGCTCAAGCAATGACTCCTCATACTGTTCATGAGAGTATTGATAAGGTCTTGAGGGATTAATGACCACTCCTCGAGAAGTGCTGTTCTGAATTCGTGGAGTGTCCCCTCCAATGCCCTAGAGCTCCAGCGTCTCCTTCAATCCCACACATGCTGAGTTGGGTTGTGAGTTGGGTTGTTTTACCTCTGAGCGGCACTTTTTTGCACACCACGGGCTAAATGGCCAGGTCACATGGACCCCGAAGGCTCAGAGAAAGTTGGGGGAGGGGACCCACTGGAACAGCTGTTGGGAGACAGATGGTAGTCTCCCGTCAAGGCCATCCAGCGTGTTCTTTAACGTGCACAGGGTATGTCTCTCCCGCACACGGGGCCACGGCTTAACGTCCCATCCGACGGACGGCGGCCTTTCCAAGCCCATCGGTGTCCCCTACTGACTGTGGGCAGGGCGGTGAATTTTGCGGAGATAAATCTCAACGCTGACCCAGCTGGGACTCGAACCTGCGAACTGCAGACTACGAGCCTGGCGCGCTACCGACTGAGCCACCCCCGCCCCCACACATGCTGAATAGTATTGAGGTAAGGAGATCTGGGTGGCCATTCCATTCGACGAATATTTTCCTCTCCGAGAAAATCCTCGACTACATGAGTTCGATCAGGGCGTGCGTTATCGCCTTTAGAAAAAAATCTGGACCAACGGCTCCCGTAATGGCCTGATATATGAGTTCAGGAACTCGTCTCTGTACTACAGAGCAGTAACAGAGCCACTTGGAAAGATGTGCAGGTGTGTTCGCTCGTTCGTCATGATCCCTGACCCAACCATCATGCCACAGTCACCAGAGCAGTGTCTTTCTCTGATGTTCGACGGAACGTTGCGGGTCCATGGTTCTCTCCAGATGTAAATACATCACGAATCAGTACTTAAGCTGAATGGTGATTCATCTATGAACTTAACATGCGCCTACTGGTTTGGATTCCAAGTGCGATGATGTCGACTCCATGTTAAACGAATTCGCTGGGTGGCGGGAGTTAGTTAGAGAGACACAAATAACAGGTCTCCTGGTATAAAGCCATCGCAAAGAATCATCTCTTAGTAAAATCATCCCTTAAAATCCCCTAGAATCATCCCTTAGAAATCCCCTAGAAATCATCCCTTAGAAAAATCATCCCTTGGAAAAAAATTCCAAGAGAATCATCCCTTAAAATTATCGAAGGTACTTACAAAGTCTCCTGTAAATAGTATGCCTTGAACCCCCCCCCCCTTTCCTGTAGCAGCTGCAAGCTCCCAAGACAGTTGCCTAGTTGGTCATCACTTTGTCCCGTCTAGCAGTAAGACTCATATAGCGATCGTCTGCAGCAATTATGGCTGTAGGACGGCCTCGTTCTTGTCGACGACGAACATCCCCTGTCTGTTGAAACTGTTTCTAGAGTCATAACAGAACATTTTATGGAACATTCAATGCCCTGGAAGCTTCCGTCTAGGATAGACCTGCTTCTAATCGCTCTCCACCACTGAAAATCATCCATACGATGTTTCTGTGACATGATATGTTCCACGTTCCACTGAAGTGAAAGCAAGAGTTGCCTAGAACAGCTACAAGCTGCGAGTAAACTCGCACATCTTTTTAACACATTCAATATTTGCATATTTCGGTTTAAGTGAGGCAACTGTGAATTCGAGATAGTTGTCCTCGCGTTTTTTCATGTTCTTCCATTTTAACGGCCTTTTTTTACATACATCGGCAGCTATATACGTTTTTATCGATTATCCTTTAATTTTGAGCACCACTGTATATTGTTACGACAGATGAACATGCAGCAATAAAACCATGATATGATGTATCATTTGATGTTCGCATTATGCCTCAGCGTGAGAATTTCGTCATTAATATACTGGAACATAGTAGATCGTAGATCGTTACATCATAAAATGAAGTACCAGGTACAATAGTACCCATAATCTTCTTCATCTGAAAATATGCCTAATTGGCATCAGTTTGAAAAAACTAAAGTAAACCACACAATGGTGGTCTCAAAGGGCAAAAGGACATAAAACAAACAGTAGTAATGATGCACAAGAGACCTAAAATGGAAAACTTTCTTTATCGAAAGCCATCATCTTAGGCCTCTTGTATCCGTTAAGGACTTAATGATCGTAGTCCAGAAGGCAGGATATAATCTCGTGCGGGTTTCTTTGCACTGACTCGTAGAAACCTCGCGAAACAAACTTAAGATATGTGTAAATATGATCAATGCCCAGATCTTTATGCAATTGTCTATTGGTTACAAACCAGGGGGCTTTGACCACATATCGCAGGATTTTATTCTGCAAGTCCTGTATCTTGTGAATGTTCGTGGGAGTTGTGTTCGCCCAAATTGGAGAAGCATAGGATATCATAGGTCGAATGACCATGTGATAAATTAGTAATTTATTATCAATGGATAATACTGAGTTTCTTCCTAGAAGAGTCTCCAGTTGACATCTGACAGGGTTAACTTTTCTGATGATCCCATGTATATGGGGATCCCACTTAAGCTTCTGATGCAGAGTGACTCCCAAAATTTGACAGTCTCCTGCCACTTGAATTGTTCTTCTAAAAAGTGTAAAGTTAGAGGATTTTTAATCCTCTTACCACTGAAGTGGATGGCGTTACTCTTCTCAGTGTTGATATTTATTTTCCATTTTTCATACCAGGTATCCATTTCCTCAAGGCAATTCTGAAGTCTTCTGATTGCAAAATCAACTCCCAAGGAAGGGGAGATGAGAGCAATGTCATCAGCATATTGTGCGATAACGATTCGCTCAAATGAAGGAATATCAGAGAGATATAATGAGAAGAGAGTAGGGCCTAGGAGAGGGCCTTGAGGAACTCCAGCGGCCACTACTCTCTTGGTAGAAATGGAAGATTTAATATGAACCTGGAATGTTCGATTTAAGAAATACGATTGAATGATACAGGCGAGTCCCGTAGTCATTCCAATCTTCGAGAGTTTGTAAATGAGGCCGTCCATCCAGATGCGGTCAAAAGCCTTGGCCACGTCTAGAAAGACGGCGGCAACTGTTTCCTTCTTGTTTCCTCAGTGCCTCAGAAATAGTTCCCACAACACTGAGGACCTGATGTTCTGTCGATCTTTTACGCCTGAAACCAAATTGGGTTTCAGGTAAGACAGGATGGATTGAGAGGAACTCTTCCAATCTATTGCGGATAATACGTTCAAATAGTTTTCCTACGCAGGAAAGCAGACTGATTGGACGATAGCTGTCAGGAAATACAGGGTCCTTTCCTGGTTTGTGTATCAGCCTGACATAAACGTTTTTCAGGCTTCTGGAAAAACATGGTGAAGGAGAAGGAAATTAAAAATCTCGCAGAGATGCGTAATGGCTTTCTTCGGAAGGTGTTTCAGCATTCTGTTGGAAATATTATCGGGGCCTGAAGACTTGTTAGGTTTCAATTTCTTGATGGCTTGAGACAGCTCAAGAGGAGATGTAAAGGGTAGCTCTGATCTTTCTTCATGTCCGATCTGTTGGAAAAGAGAGATCATACATAGATCTGATTATCATAGTACCAGGTACATGTGTACCCATAACCTCTTCCATCTGAACATGTTCCTAATTGGCATCAGTGTAAACACAATAAAATTAAACCACCAATGGTGGGCCCCGAAGGGCAATAAAAATCAACAGTAAAAGTAGTAAGGATGTAGAAGAGACCAAAAATGGATGACTATCTTTGCTGAAAGCCATCATTTTAGGCCTCTTGTAACTATTCATGATTTCATGATTGTAGTTGTTGTTTCAAGCAAGCAGGATATAATTTCATGTGGATTGCTTTGGACTGACTCAAGGAAACCACGTGAAAGAAACTTAATATAAGAGGGAACGGACACAGAGAGAGACTTTGATATATAACGAGTGAAGAAAACTTTGGGGTGGTTGACCGTAATGAACAGAGTTGGATTGCCTTTTTAATAGTGTTTTGTATTAAGTATTCGAAATACGAAGTTAGCAGTGTGAAACCTAATTTAGCAGTAGTAAAATGTCGAAGTCTACTAGTGGAAAAGTCACGTGACACGAAGGTTGCCAGATCACTAATTTCTAAAAAAAATCGTTGCCATATATTTTTTCTGAATTCTGTAATCAACCATAGTGTTCGGATACTTTTTTGAGCGACTATACTTCATTTTATGATGTAACGATCTACGATCTACGACATTAGCAGATTACCTGTAGGTCAGGGAATTGAACTTTTGCGAGTCACACATGAAAACGTTACAGATACATAAATCTGAAATAAATTTTACTTCACATTAATTTAAAATTATGAAATTTAGCAGTTACTCAAATCCATTTAAATAATAATAAAAAATAAAATTCCTCTCAAGCAGCCGCTTGCCACAGAGCTCTGACAGGAGTCTGTCAGTTTATACGCCACAGTAGAAGGTGCGAGGATGGCGGGACCTCAGCAGTAAAACAACACAAACATTCATGACTTAACTGGGAATCGAACCAAAGGTTCTTTTGATCAGTAGCCAAGCACGCTAACCACTCTCATTTAAAAAAATATATATTCTTTTGTCTATATATCTGTCTTTTTAGAACTCCATCTAAATGATAATACTTAATAAAAAAAAAATAAAATAAATACCGCCTCAAGCAGCTGCTTGCCACAGAGGTCTGACAGTTTATATGCCATAGTAGAAGGTCTGTGAGGATGGCAGGACCTCAGCAGAAAAACAACACATCCATCCATCCATGCCTTACCCGGGGTTCGAACCCAGGTCCCTTAGATCGGTAGCCAAGCACGCTAACCACTCGGCCATCCAAACTCCTCTAGACCATTTTTGTCTGTTGATGTAGCTAACATCTACACAGTGTATTATCGTTATTAAAGTAGAGCATGGCTGGATCTGTCCCCCAGTTGAATTCCAACTTTTCTAGCTTTGAGATCTATCTCTCTCTGCAGAAAAGGCCATATTCTCTGCAAATTAGAGAACATACTGGAATTGGGAAGTGCTTAACAATGGGACAGGAGTGACTCAGTCGGTAGCACTCCATGATTTAGTCTGAAGTTCCTAAATAGAAGTCATGTCTGGTCCAGTGTGTAGATTTACCTCCGTAAAAGTTAATGTCCTGCCCTCGATGAGTAGGGGACGCTGATGGGTTTGGAAAGGTCGCTGTCCTTCAGATGGAACGTTAGGCCATGCGAGGATGGCGGGACCTCAGCAGTAAAACAACACAAACATTCATGACTTAACTGGGAATCGAACCAAAGGTCACTTTGATCAGTAGCCAAGCACGCTAACCACTTTCATTTAAAAAAATATTCTTTTGTCTCTATATCTGTCTTTTCAGAAATCCATCTAAATGATAATAATAATTTATTCTGCAAGACCACATATTACCGCCTACTGGTAATATGTGGAAGAGCCATACCCTGTGCACATTAAGGAACATACTGGATAGCTATGATGGGAAGCTACAATCTGTCTCCTAACAACTGTCCAGTGAATCCCTTTCCCAAGTTTTCTTGAGACTTTGGAGTTCTGGTGACCTGCCATTTAAACTGTTGTGTGGAAAGTAAAGTTTCAAAGGTAAACCTACATATCGTGTTATTCAAAAAACACTAACTTTAATGAACACTAATGTATGTAGAGTCATAGTAAGGAAAAAAGTAAGTTTCAAAGATAAACCAACATATCGTGTTATTCAAAAAACACTACTTTAATAAACATTAATGTATGTAGAGCCGTCACGTGGACGAGTGATTAGTACAATTCTAGTGATCAAAGGGACCTGGGTTCGAGCCCGGGTAAGGCAGGGATGTTTGTGCTGTCTTTTTCCTGAGGTTCTGCCATCCTCATAGACCTTCTACTGTGTCGTATTAAACTGACAAGTTCCTGTCAGACATCTGTGGCAACAGCTGCTTGATGGGGTATTTTAAAAATGTATGCCGCTCTAAGGAAGAAAATCATAATTTATGGAGCATTAAGGAAGATAATCATGATCTATGGAGTATTAAAGAAGATAATCATAATCTATGGAACATTAAGGAAGATAATCATAATCTGTGGAGCACTAAGGAAGATAATCATGATCTATGGAGCATTAAGGAATATAATCATAATCTGCGAAGCACTAAGGAAGATAATCAAAATCTATGGATCATTAAGGAAGATAATCAAAATCTATGGAGCATTAAGGAAGATAATCAAAATATATGGTGCACTAAGGGATACAATCATAATCTATGGGGCACTGAGGGAGACAATAACAATCTATGGACCATTAAGGAAGATAATCAAAATATATGGTGCACTAAGGGATACAATCATAATCTATGGGGCACTGAGGGAGACAATCACAATCTATGGACCATTAAGGAAGATAAATCAAAATCTTTGGAGCAGTAGGGAAGCTAATCAAAATCTATGGAGCATTTAAGGAAGATAATCATAATCTATGGAGCATTAAGGAAGATAATCATAATCTAGGAAGCAGTAGGGAAGATAATCATAATCTATGGTGCACTAAGGGGGACAATCGTAATCTATGGAGCACTAAGGAAGATAATCGAAATCTATGGAGCATTTAAGGAAGATAATCAAAATCTATGGATCAGTAGGGAAGATAATCATAATCTATGTTGCACTAAGGAAAATAATCGTAATCTATGTTGCACTAAGGAAAATAATCGTAATCTATGGAGCACTAAGGAAGATAATCAAAATCTATGGAGCATTAAGGAAGATAATCAAAATATATGGTGCACTAAGGGATACAATCATAATCTATGGGGCACTGAGGGAGACAATAACAATCTATGGACCATTAAGGAAGATAATCAAAATATATGGTGCACTAAGGGATACAATCATAATCTATGGGGCACTGAGGGAGACAATCACAATCTATGGACCATTAAGGAAGATAATCATAATTTATGCAGCATTAAGGAAGACAATCATAATCTATGGAGCAGTAGGGAAGATAACGAAATCTATGGAGTATTAAGGATGATAATCATAATCTAGGAAGCAGTAGGGAAGATAATCATAATCTATGGTGCACTAAGGGGGACAATCGTAATCTATGGAGCACTAAGGAAGATAATCGAAATCTATGGAGCATTTAAGGAAGATAATCAAAATCTATGGATCAGTAGGGAAGATAATCATAATCTATGTTGCACTAAGGAAAATAATCGTAATCTATGTTGCACTAAGGAAAATAATCGTAATCTATGGAGCACTAAGGAAGATAATCAAAATCTATGGAGCATTTAAGGAAGATAATCAAAATCTATGGAGCAGTAGGGAAGATATTCATAATCTATGGTGCACTAAGGCAGATAATCATTGAAGCATTGAAGGAAATAATCATAATCTATGGAGTATTAAGGTAGATAATCAAAATCTATGGAACATTTAAGGAAGATAATCAAAATCTATGGAGCAGTAGGGAAGATAATCATAATCTATGTTGCACTAAGGAAAATAATCGTAATCTATGGAGCACTAAGGAAGATAATCAAAATCTATGGAGCACTAAGGAAGATAATCAAAATCTATGGAGCATTTAAGGAGGATAATCATAATCTATGGAGCATTAAGGAAGATAATCATAATCTATGGTGCACTAAGGAAGATAATCGTAATCTATGAAGCATTAAGGAAGATAATCAAAATCTATGGAGCATTTAAGGAAGATAATCAAAATCTATGGAGCAGTAGGGATGATAATCAAATTCTATGGAGCAGTAGGGAAGATAATCATAATCTATGGAGCAGTAGGGAAGATAATCATAATCTATGGTGCACTAAGGAAAATAATCGTAATCTATGGAGCACTAAGGAAGATAATTAAAATCTATGGAGCAGTAGGGAAGATATTCATAATCTATGGTGCACTAAGGAAGATAATCATAATCTATGGAGCAGTAAGAAAGATAATCATAATCTATGGAGTATTAAGGAAGATAATCAAAATACTATAATCTATACAGTACTAAGAAACACAATCATAATATGTGAGAAAACAATATTTTTGAAATGTTTCAGCGTTTTGCAATACAGGGTCATTAAACTTTCGCGAAAAATAAAATCTCTCACTGAGATTTACAGGAGAAGCAATGAAACATCGGTGAAACATAGATGGCAATATTTGAGACAATGAGAATGAAGGCTTGACACATGGGAAAGACTAATTTCATTTCATCACTATCTTCATTTTTTTTTTATTTCATTCGAAAATTAAATTTATCTCGTTAAATAATAAAAGTTATACTTACTGATTATGTCGAATAGCACTAAAGAAATAATGCTTTCGTTACTATATTATTTATATTTATTCCAATAATAATTTGTTGAATAACAGAAAATGTCGATCCATGTAAATATAGAGATTAACTGTAAAGATAGAGATTGGTTTTCTAAGATATGTAACAGATAGTGAAAGTAAGAAATTCTTGGTGATATTAATTATTTTGTGCAGTTCGTTTTCGATGGTTCTAACAGAACACAGGTCACGCAGCTAAAATTACCTAATACCGATTAAAATGACTTACAATTTAACCTCAGGCTCGTAATTTGTAGTTCCCAGGTTCGAGTCCCAGCTGGGTCAGCGTTGAGATTTATCTCCGCAAAAATTCCCCGCCCTGCCCACGGTCAGTAGGGGACACCGATGGGCTTGGAAAGGCCGCCGTCTTTCGGATGGGACGTTAAGCCGTGGCCCCGTGTGCGGGAGAGCTTTTCCCTGTGCACCTTAAAGAACACGCTGGATGGCTTTGACGGGAGGCTACCATCTGTCTCCCAACAGCTGTTCCAGTGGGTCCCCTCCCCCAACTTTCTCTGAGCCTTCGGGGTCCTTGTGACCTGGCCATTTAGCCCATGGTGTGCAAAAAAGTGCCGCTCAGAGGTAAAACAACCCAACACAACAACCATTTAACCATTGATCGATTGCAAAAATTGTTTCATCTAATGATGTATGAGAACCTTCGACGAAGCATGAGTGGAAGCAATTAAGACAATGAAACTTGTTTTCAAAAACTTGTTTCTAATAGGTCATTTATTGATGGAAGTGTTATTTTTATTTTTCACTCAACAAACTTCCATCGTTTACATCGATCATCAAAAATATAGATTATTGATCGATGTAAAAGTTATTAACGCTCAATGTAGAAAACACTTGTTGGGCCCATTGAAGCATCAATTGCATAGTCTCATTGGTTCGATTACTTCCATTCCCTATTCCTACTGAACACTAGAGGTTCACAATTTCCCTCCTTGCTTTCCTGTGAAAACATGAACTGTCACGGCTCGACAATAGGCTTGATCTCGAAAGTTTTGTTACCAACCTGTTCAGGCCAAGATCTCTACCGGTGTACCCAGAGCTGCCGAAAGCCCAGGTATGGAACTGGAAGTGGAGATTCGGTAAGGGGCGTGTCTAACTTGATAGCTGTATCTGTCAAATCATTATCGCTGATCCTGACATGACCGGGCACTCAACAGAAGAGAATAGTGGTTATGGCTTCCAGAAGAGGGAGCTGCTGGTGAATCTTTGGGAGAACAGAGTGAGGTCAAAGCCTATAGCGAGCTAAGTGAATGGGAATAGAGGACACACCAATGATGATGCTTAGCTGCTATGTGGTTCAGGACTCAGTTATCAATCACCTAACGAACTATAAAAAATATAATTTGTTGACCTACGATATCATTAGTCGATTGATATGCAAAAGATCAATTAATCAATGTACCATAAGAAACATTATTTCGTCAAAAAAGCATTTTCCTAGTCTCAGTTTCTATCTCTGAAGCATCGATGCAGAAATGATGAGACTGGAGAATTTGAAGTAGGAAAACTGTCATAAATTATTTTTTGATCATCGATGAATAATTTGTATATCAACCAGTGGCATTGCTAGTCTATGAAACTGCTGAACTAACTATTATTTTACTTCTGGTGGTTCACAAAGATCAATTTTCCTTTTTCTGATGGATTTCACATATTGAATTTCCGGTGGAATTCACATATTGAATTTCCGGTACTTCTGGTGGTTCACAAAGGTCAATTTTCCTTTTTCTGATGGATTTCACATATTGAATTTCCGTGTACTAATGGTTTTCCATAAATCAATTTCCCATTTCCTTATGGTTGTCACAGATCACGTTTCTGTTGTCCGATGGTTCTCACAAATGAATTTTCCAACTTCTGATGGTTCTCACAAATCAATTTACCGTTTTTTTTATGATTCTCCCAGACACTTTTCTCTTTTCTGGTGGTTCTCATAGATCAATTATCCGTTTTCTGACGTTTCTGACAGATTATTGATAATGGTCCAACCATTCCACAACGAAATGATGCATCAGTGTAAAAGATAGGTCTCTGATGTATTCAGTATTAATAGTCTTTGCATAAATCAGTTTTCTGTGATATTCTTGCACACTCTCTATTTGGAGTAGATGCTATCACATGCAAAGTAGGCAAACAAGTTAAGGAGTTGTGTTGTGATAGTTGCAAACAAGTAAAAGGGGTTGTGTTGTGTTAGTTGCAAGCAAGTTTAGGGGTTGTGTTGTGTTAGTTGCAAACAAGTTAAGGGTTGTGTTGTGTTAGTTGTAAACAAGTTAAGGGGTTGTGTTGTGTTAGTTGCAAACAAGTTAAGGGGTTGTGTTGTGTTAGTTGCAAACAAGTTAAGGGGTTGTGTTGTGTTAGTTGCAAACAAGTTAAGGGGTTGTGTTGTGTTAGTTGCAAACAAGTAAAAGGGGTTGTGTTGTGTTAGTTGCAAACAAGTTAAGGGGTTGTGTTGTGTTAGTTGCAAACAAGGTAAGGGGTTGTGTTGTGTTAGTTGCAAACAAGTTAAGGGGTTGTGTTGGGTTAGTTGCAAACAAGTTAAATGGTTGGGTTGGGTTAATTGCAAACAAGTTAAGGGGTTGTGTTGTGTTAGTTGCAAACAAGTTAAGGGGTTGGGTTGAGTTAGTTGCAAAAAAGTTAAGGGGTTGTGTTGTGTTAGTTGCAAACAAGTTAAGGGTTGTGTTGTGTTAGTTGCAAACAAGTTAAGGGGTTGTGTTGTGTTAGTTGCAAACAAGTTAAGGGGTTGGATTGTGTTAGTTGTAAACAAGTTAAGGGGTTGTGTTGTGTTAGTTGCAAACAAGTTAAGGGGTTGGGTTGGGTTAGTTGCAAACAAGTTAAGGGATTGGGTTGAGTTAGTTGCAAAAAAGTTAAGGGGTTGTGTTGTGTTAGTTGCAAACAAGTTAAGGGGTTGTGTTGTGTTAGTTGCAAACAAGTTAAGGGGTTGGGTTGTGTTAGTGGCAAACAAGTTAAGGGGTTGTGTTGTGTTAGTTGCAAACAAGTAAAGAAGATGTGTTGTGTTAGTTGCTAACAAGTCAATGGGTTGTGTTGTGTTAATTGCAAACAAGTTAAGGGGTTGTGTTGTGTTAGTTGCAAACAAGTTAAGGGGTTGGGGTTGTGTTAGTTGCAAACAAGTTAAGGGGTTGTGTTGTGTTAGTTGCTAACAAGTCAATGGATTGTGCTGTGTTGATTGCAAACAAGTTAAGGGGTTGTGTCTGTCTCGTAACACAAGGTGAGTGATCGCTACACTGGAATCAGTTTGGAGAGGGTGGTTCTCTTAACTAGCAAAAATACATTGAGATCTGTCCTTTCGCACTTGCCCTTATAATTCACAAACATGTTCTTTTAACAGCAACTCCAGAACTCTGTAGGTGAAACTTCAAGGTACTTATTCTTTCAAATTTAACTTACCTTCCTGCCCAGAATGCTCATCCAATTAACACTTGAGGTGCTGTCAAAGTTACCGTGGCATGACACCTAAGTCCAGCGAAGTCGAGGGAAAAGTGGTTATTCCGAATAGGATAACCTATTGTAACCGTGTGCTTGTGGCACAGTTTTGCCATTTTGTCTACAAACCACCAACTGGTGCCACTTTTGAAACGGATTGTTGTTTTTGCCTTTCCCGCTTTTTTGTGTCTTCGTTTCGTCATCTGATCTATTCCCATGAAAAAACGCTGACTTTGTTTTTAAGAAGTCGTGTGTAAATGTCCATAGCAGCTTCCGCCTCCTACTCCATTCCCACCTGCATATCATGCGATCACCACATGCACGGCGTGTGACGCCCACCAATCTGGAGGTCAAGATGCTATCTGAGATATCCCTTTGGGCATGGGACCCACCAATGATAGGACTGGAAAGTTAAAGCAAGTGCGTGGGACCCTTTGTTCTTTGTATTTTCTGGAAGTCTCGTCTGCATTAAGGAGTTTGTGAAAAGCACCCCTCGCTGAGAGACCGAGAATTTGGCGGTCAGTCGCCTGTACTAGTGTGGAAAGTTCGATGTAATAGTTTTCACAGGACTTATAACCTACCAGCTGAATCAATGGTTCCAGACAAGCAAAAGACACTAAGTAAACGTCCAGGAAAGCAGTGTTACATTGAGCCCGAGATGCCAATGGAAAGAATATTATGGTCAATAAATCAAAAAAATTAATCATTAGTTAATAAATCAAATAAATAAATCAATCAAAATAATAATATGGTCAATAACTGTAGTTTTCTATCGTGTTTCTGTCCCTCCCGGCTCCTCCCAAAGACGTCTCATTAGCATACAAAATTTCTGAGCATTGTGTTTTGACAACGCCAACCAATTTTGTCATTCTACAATCTTTTACCGTGCCGATACTGGCCCGAATGGGGCGGGGGTGGCTCAGTCAGTAGCACGCCAGGCTCGTAATCTGTAGTTCCCAGGTTCGAGTCCCAGCTGGGTGAGCGTTGAGATTTATCATTGCAAAATTTCCCGCGTTGCCCATGGTCAGTAGGCGACACCAATGGGCTTGGAAAGGCCGCCGTCCGTCGGATGGGAAGTTAAGCCGTGGCCCGTGTGCGGGAAAGCTATACCCTGTGCACGTAAAAGAACACGCTGGATGGCCTTGACGGGAGACTACCATCTGTCTCCCAACAGCTGTTCCAGTGGGTTCCCTCCCCCAACCTTCTCTGAGCATTCGGGGTCCATGTGACCTGTGCGGGAAAGCTATACCCTGTGCACGTAAAAGAACACGCTGGATGGCCTTGACGGGAGACTACCATCTGTCTCCCAACAGCTGTTCCAGTGGGTTCCCTCCCCCAACTTTCTCTGAGCATTCGGGGTCCATGTGACCTGACCATTTAGCCAATGGTGTGCAAAACAGTGCCGCTCAGAGGTAAAACAACCCAACCAACCCAGCTGGCCCGAATTGAGCCGCTGAGCGGCTCTGACTATATGAGCAACTGTGGGACTCAAGAGGTAATTAAATTATGTGTTATGTGATATCTTAAGAAAAAGTAGTCTCTGTTCCACTCTTTGAGTCACCGCTGCATTATGGTGTTTAGTAAAAAAACTGGGCAATGGAATCTATACGAAAACAGCAAATGATAATTACTAATTCACGCGCCGTACTAAAAACACAAAACATTCAACTTGAAGAGTCCCCCCCGCTTTTTTTTTGTCCGCTCCTCTCGACTCCATATCGAGCAGGTGCTTCCTGACCAGGATTATTTCCTACTAGGTTATTGCAGAAATTGAAAATAAAAATGTATTATTTGTAAAAAGCATCCCTTCATAAATTGGCGTTTCGCAACTGTGATTGGCTATTGAGAAAATTGAGATTGCTAAAATGAAAATTCAGTTTTATTGTTTAGAAAAATCGCATTGCAAATTAGTTTCTCTGTGGTCCACATCGTATGAATACTCTGGTAAAATTGTGTTTTGTTATGCAAGCAGGTTCATATAAAAATATTGATTTAGTTAGAACTGTGCCTAGAGGCCTCAGAAGGAAGGGGAGTCCTAGAATGCGGTGGGCAGACAATGTCAAACAGGACTTTGTTAGAATTGGTGTGCAGTGGCCAGATGCAGCAGATGTAGCTCAGGACAGATATTCTTGGAGAATTAAACTGCACGGTCTGGTTGGATCTCCGTAGCCTATGGCTGCTTGAGGATGATGATGATGTAATTTTTCTAGCGACTCTTATTATGTTTGGTTATTTTAGCTAGGATCTGATACTAGCATATTCTAGCATCAGGATCTGATACTTAGAATTGTGCTAGTTGAGTCAGGAGTATCATGATCAGCTACGACTGTGTTATATTAGCGAGTTATCATTTTTAAAAAGATTGTATTTAATGTAGTTAGCCTTGTGTGTTTTAGATAGGAGTGCATAAATTGACTTAGATAATGTACAGTTTCTTTTTTGGGAATTATTATGAGTTTAGAGGGAAATTTGAAGGACTGTGTAAACAAAAGCTGTGAATTTAGAGAAAGTTTATAAACTTAGCAAACTAAAGTGTGTAAATTTAGAATAAGTTTATGAATTTAGAGAAAATTATGAAGTTAATAAACTAAAGTGTATGGATTTAGAGAAAAAAGTTATTAATTTGGAGATGGGCTGTATGAGGTATAGTGATTGTGTGATTAGTGAGGAATAGTGATTGTGTATTAGTGAGGAACTGTATATGTTTGAAGAGGGGAAATTGGATATATGGTAACAAAGCCTGGGTAGAAAAAAGATTACATTTTAAATATAGAGAGACAAAAGAAAGAAACTGACGTAAGAAAGTTGGAAAGGTATACTAAAATGTTTGGAGTAAACTTAAAAGTACAAACACACAGAAGAAATAAGTAATTAAATACTGAGGAGTGTCTTGTGAAAGAAGAGAGAGCAAGAGAGAATTTATATGGTCGAAAAGAATTGTTGTAAGCTAAGAAAGTTCTATTTAGGGATTTAATGTGTCTCAGAGTATGATTTTCAGAGTGGATGATTTGTGCTTCTGTATGATAGTTAATAAGGTAGTGAGCTGCAACGGTAGCTTCGGAATTGGGACAGTGGTCAACTACCAGAGTTATTTAGTGAGGAGTGCATGTCTGTGTAAGCAATTTTTGGAATTGAATTTTCTCTCTGTGTATATGCCTCCCTTGCACTTTATAGGTGCAAAAATCACACACTTCACACATGAACACCATTTAAGTACACATAATCTAAGGGACACCTCAGTTTTGTATTTCACTTCAGAATAGAGTGTATCATGATGATAACACTGGGCAACAAATTTTATAGAACTCATACCTCTTAGATAAAAGTAGCCATTTCTTACAGATTTCAATGTGTTGAACACGAATATCACAATGAAAATGCAAAATTGGTTACGATTTCTGAGAAATCCCCAATAGTTTCTTATATAATAGAGTAATACCTACAGATGACATGTATCGGTAAAACTCCGCTTCTACTTGAGACGTCCTTTACCCGTCACTTGTACAGCTGCTCAGGATCATCTCTGGCGAGCGTCCAACAGTAGTAAGCCAACATTAAAGTGGACCAATTTCCCTGGTATATTTTCTCCATCGTAGCAATATCCTGGTGAAAACGTTCACCGTGCTCGTCACTAACCATGCTGCAGTTGTCAGGGAAGAAATCTAAGTGGGAATGGGGAAATGGATCTTTCAGGACATATTACAGCCAAGTTTGTGATATAGAGACAACATGTCCTAACCAGTTTCACGTAATTATCTGCCCTGATATTCCCGAAGAATTTAGTTGACACCAGACGAAACGCGTCCCAAGCCTTTTTCTCTCGTCACCTTGAAGCAGGTTGTTGAACATCTTTCATGTAGACAGCGTGTTCGACCGGAATGGATGGATGTCGATTTCCATTATGTAGCAACACCGCCTTTAGACTCAATTTCGAGGAGTATATGAATAGTCGCCATTCTTGAGGGTCATGTTTGATTCTGAGGGCATTCATCAGGCCATCTACATCGGAGCAGAACACAAGGTCACCTTCCTTTCTGAAGTAAGGTGCAAACTGCTCATGATGAGTTCGAAACAAAGCCACTCGGATATTTTCTTTGAGACGATTCCATTGTTTAAGTCTTGATCCATGTAACTCTGCTTTGCATTGGACAGCTCCGGATTGGGAAGAAGTTCGTTCATTTTTTCTTCAATTAGAATCTGTGGCACAGATGACGCCACGTGGCAGATGTATGTATTAGACACCAAAGGCTTCGGACAACCCGGCATCGTTTTGCCTCCCTCCACATCGTCTGATTCGATGGAAAATTCTTTTGGATGTTTGGGAACGAGAAGGCCTTCGCCGTGCGGAACTGGTTGGAGAGCAGATTGTACATTCAATGCGCTATTGTCCACTTCTCTTTCCTTGTGATGCTTCCAGAAACAAGTAGGGCGGGGGTGGCTTAGTCGGTAGCGCGCCAGGCTCATAATCTGTAGTTCCCAGGTTCGAGTCCCAGCTGGGTCAGCGTTGAGATTTATCTCCGCAAAATTCCCCGCCCTCCGCACGGTCAGTAGGAGACACCGATGGGCTTGGAAAGGCCGCCGTCCGTCGGATGGATGTTAAGCCGTGGCCCCGTGTGCGGGAGAGTCATATTCTGTGCACGTTAAAGAACACGCTGGTTGGCATTGACGGGAGGCTACCATCTGTCTCCCAACAGCTGTTCCAGTGGGTCCCCTCCCCCAACCTTCTCTGAGTCTTCGGGGTCCATGTGACCTGACCATTTAGCCCATGGTGTGCAAAAAAGTGCCGCTGAGAGGTAAAACAACCCAACAACCCAACCCAGAAACAAGTGGAACCATGCAGAAGTAGCAGTCATTTGCATGATTGCTTGGCTCTCTCCAAACCGTAGGAACAGCAAACGGCATCGTCACCTTTTGGCGCATTTCAGCCACTTCGGAAGATTTCTAGCACACGTACTGCAATATATGTCCTGGTCACCGATCTCGCATCCAAAATAAAATTCATACATCGCTTTCACTATTGTAGTCATGGCCTTTTCTTTTTTGCAAATGTAACAAAATGCATCTGTACTATTAACACAGTTACGAGGCATCACTACTGCAAGGTTCACTTGTGTTGTAGTTATGACTCAGGGTAGATAGGAGTCGACCAAAAGACTTGCTCACCCTACGAGACGTCGTTTACAACTAACGATTGCATCATCTTTCGTCCGCAAACGTAAAGCTGCGATGTCATGACTCAACTATATTGCATCAGACAATGATGCAATACCTCCGGGGGTTGTGTGTATGGCGGGCTATTGCAATACAACGCAATATGTTGCAGTCGGAGTTTAAAATACAGCGTTGCAAAATGGTTACCTTATGTATCATATGCGGACTGAGTCGTTCATACATGACCATCTCTGACTCTCCTAAAGAAGAGCCAATTGGCAAAGTTTATTGTCATTTTCGTGTTCAGCACCTCGAAATTGGTAAAGATTGGCTATTTTCATTTCAAAGTCTTTTGTGCGTTGCCCAGTGTAATCTTTGTATTAGATGTCACAGATAATATGATTAATTATTCAGTGAGCTTTTATATGTCGGTAGTGTGCTGGATGAGTAAAAGCAAAAATAATGGTTTACGAGATGGTGAATTAATTTCAGTACAAATAAGAATTGTTTTTGTGATATTGTTTTGATGAATGAGTGAGATAAATGAGGATATATTGATAGAGTTTGTTTCATGAGAATTTCAGACTGTTATTGATACATTGATTTTGATGATTATTTAGATAGTAAATGAGATTATTGCATACTAGCAGATTTACACAGCGTTGCTCGGGTCTGAAACTTTCGGAAGTGTAGAGTGAATGGCATTCCCTACGTCGCAAGCTTTCATTTGTCATAAATATCATTAGACTCGATCTCCTCCCCCTACTGGGATGCTCAGTCGGTAGCGCGCCAGACACATAATCTGTGGTTCCCAGGTTCGAGTCCCTGCTGGGTCAGCGTTGTGATTTATCTTCGCAAAACTACACGCTCTGCCTACGGTCAGTAGGGGACAGAACCTCCGTCAGATGGGACTTAAGCCGTGTCACCTAGTGCGGGAAAGCCATATAGTGTGCACTTTATAGAACATACAGGATGGCCTTGATGGGAGATTACCATCTGTCTCCCAACAGTTATTCCAGTTTGTTTCTTCCCCCAACCTTCTCTTAGCCGTCGGGATCATTGTGACCTGGCCATTTAGACCATTGGGTGCAAAAAAAGTACCGTCAGAGAGTAACTCACCCAACACCTCCGGTTAAACTTTGCTCACTCTCATTTAGGGGAAGAAAGAAATGGACATAGTTCGGGGTACCCATAATTCTCTCTACGTCAGAAGTTCCTAAACTAAAAACCGGAATTTCCTCGCTCAGATAATCGAACGTTTAAATCATTTCGCACTCACCAGAGTTCCTCGGATACAATTTGCTAGGCATATGTATCCGAGGAACTCTGAAAAATTATAGCAAAAGAAAATTAACTGTGGTCTGAGGTGCATAAAATATGTAAAAGGTACAAAAATTATTGTTATCAAGCAAAATTATTTATTATTTAATATAATATTTAAAACATTTACTAATTATTTGTATATACTTTTATTAGCTTTGGCATATTTTTCAAATTAAGTTAATGATTTTAACTTCCTATACGAATTTAGTTTTTGAATCTCGTGTTCTGTTCGTGCTTAATTAAGAATGATTTCAATATCCATGGTTGTTCGCATTCATTATGTCAAATTTATTGGTGGAAAGAATTACTTGGAATAACTTTTCAACTGTTAATGTTTAATCACGCGAAATCAGATATTAATTTAGTTTCATGTATTCATTTTTTTCAAATTTATTAGTGGCCACTTATTGCGAAAAACTGAAAAGCGCTAATGCTAAGTCTATGGGGGGTTTGAGAAATTCAAACCCGCCCACCCAAATTTTGGTTGATCCTCACAGCAGGTTCGCAAACAGCCTCTATTCTTCCCCTAGTTGAAGGAAACGTTCATGCCAAATTTGGTGTCTCTAGCTCTTCTGGAGGCAGAGTGCATAAGCGGACAGACAAACAGACAGACAAACTTTCTCCTTTATATATTAGATTATAATATATATATATTCATCTTAACTATTATATATATATATATAGTTAAGAGAGATAAGAGCATTGCACAGTGATTACTGATTATCTTTTGGCAATTTAGAATTTTGTAAAATTAGAAATGGATCCTACAGCATTTCACACCACCCCACATATCACTTATATGTATCCTCACTGCCAGAACCATTGGAGCACATATAATTGGAGCACTAGACAGTACATGAAGAATTGTTTTGAGTGTGGGAGTTTTGGCCATTTTGCCAGCGACTGTTCCACCAGGTGGAATCTGTATTCGACACATTTTTGATACACCAACCCTGAGAATCACAGAAAGCAACATCCCTCAAGCCCACAATATTTCTCTCAGTCCCAAAATTAATTTCATTGGACAATCTGCAATATTAAGTTCTCATTTGTTTAATACTTGTTAAAATAAAAAAAAAAAACGTTGTTTAATATATTGGCAAGATTAATTGTCTGGTGCCCCACGTTTTCAGCTATACGGTAAAGTTGGGTTGTTTAGCCTCTGAGCTGCACATGTTTGCACACAGTGGACGGGTCACAAAGACTCCAAAGGTTCAGAGAAGGTTGGGAGAGGGACACACTAGAACAGCTGTTGGTACACAGATTGTAACTTCCCGTCAAGGCGATCCAGCGTGTTCTTTAACATGTGCAGGTTATGGCTCTCACACATACGGAGCCAAAGCTTAACGTCCCATCCGACGGACGGCGGCTTTTCCAAGCCATCGGTGACCCCTCCTGACCGTGGGTAGGCGGGGGGGGGGAGTTTTGCAGAGAAGAATCTCAATGCTGCCCCAGCTGGGACTCATACCTGGGAACTGATTACGATCCTGATGCGCTACCGACTGAGCCACCCCCATCCGGCAAAGTAATTATTAACGTATTTTGGAGTGTTACAGTAAATGGCAAAATACAATGCCAATGAGAATTTTAGAGTACAAATTATTAGTAAGATTTCTGAAGCACATAAGGTTAGTGAGAATTTTGTTGCACAGTGAGATCTTGGAAGTACACAATGTCTGTGAGGACTTAGGAATGTACAGTGTTTGTTAAAATTGATGCCCAGACAAAGCTTATAATATCCATAGAAATTAAGAGTTTTGCTCAACACAAGAAAGTTAGAAATTGTGGCATACACAGAAGTTATGTTTCACTTAGCAAGGTGAGAAATTTTATTACACACATAGAGATTGGGAATTTTCATATATCCAGAGAGCAGGGGAATTTTGCTATGTTAGAGGTTGATTGTTTTCATACACTTAAAGAGATTGAGAATTTTGTTATGCCCAAAGAGGTTGATTGTTTTGTTAGACTTAAAGATATGGGGAATTTTCTTATGCCCAGAGGTTGTTTTGATAGACTTAAAGATATGGAGAATTTTGTTATGCCCAGAGAGGTTGATTGTTTTGATACACGTAAAGAGATGGAAAAATTTGTTATGCACAGAGAGGTTGATTGTTTTAAAACACTTAAAGTGATGGAGAATTTTGTTATGCCCAGAGTGGTTGATTGTTTTGATACACTTAAAGAGATGGAGAATTTTGTTATGCCCAGAGACGTTGATTGTTTTGATACACTTAAAGAAATGGATAATTTTGTTATGCCCAGAGAGGTTGATTGTTTTGATACACTTAAACAGATGGATAATTTTGTTATGCCAAGAGACGTTGATTGTTTCGATACACTTAAAGAGATGTAAAATTTTGTTATGCCCAGAGTGGCTGATTGTTTTGAAACACTTAAAATGATGGAGAATTTTGTTATGCCCAGAGGTTGATTGTTTTGATACACCTAAAGAGATGGAGAATTTTGTTATGCCCAGAGACATTGATTGTTTTGATACACTTAAAAGAGATTTAGAATTTTGTTATGCCTAGAGAAGTTGATTGTTTTGATACACTTAAAGAGATGGAGGATTTTGTTATGCTCAGAGACGTTGATTGTTTGATACACTTAAACAGATGGAGAATTTTGTTATGCCCAGAGAGGTTGATTGTTTTGAAACACTTAAAGTGATGGAGAATTTTGTTATGCCCAGAGACGTTGATTGTTTTGATACACTTAAAGAGATTGAGAATTTTGTTATGCCCAGAGAGGTTGATTGTTTCGATACACTTAAAGAGATGGAGAATTTTGTTATGCTCAGAGACGTTGATTGTTTTGATACACTTAAAGAGATTGAGAATTTTGTTATGCCCAGAGAGGTTGATTGTTTCGATACACTTAAAGAGATGGAGAATTTTGTTATGCTCAGAGACGTTGATTGTTTTGATACACTTAAACAGATGGATAATTTTGTTATGCCCAGATAGGTTGATTGTTTTGATACACTTAAAGAGATGGAGAATTTTGTTATGCCCAGAGACGTTGATTGTTTTGATACACATAAATATATGGAGAATTTTGTTATGCGCAGAGAGGTTGATTGTTTCCATACAGTTAGAATTTTGTTGCATACATAGAGAGCGATAATTTTGTTACACACAGGAAGGTTAAGGAACTTTTAGACATATAGATAAGAATTTAGTTACACATGGAGATAATGCGAGCTCTCATAGGTTCAGAGGTGGTGAGAATTATTTTTAAAAAAGAAGAGTTAGCGAAAACTGTTACTAACACAGACACATTAGGAATTTTTGTAGCCATATATGAAGTGAAAGCATTAACCGAAATAGAGATAGTGAGTAACTTTCCAAACACAGTTATAGTAAAAATCTAGGTGCCTATATTCAGCACATTATACAGTTGGATATCCTCTCTATAGAAACACATTATTGCAGGAGAACACTGTAATGTGGAGCATGCCACACTGGTACCTATTAGAAAAGGGCTGCAGCCCTTGTAATGTATTATCACATGCCTTTCTTCCTTGAGTCAGGTTAGATCAGTCCATGTTTAATAGAGTTTTCACCCTCATCCCACCATCAATTAGTGATTTATTCTAGGCCGTTATTATGGCAGAATCATAGCTGTTTTAATTAGTTATTATATTGTGAATTACCATATTAATACTTCATTGCCTGGTCATTGAGCGTAATCTGTAGTTCCCAGGTTCGAGTCCCAACTGGACCAGCGTTGAGATTTATCTCTGCAAAATTCCCCTCCCTGCCCACAGTTAGTAGGGGACACCGATGGGCTTGTAAAGGCGGCCATCCGTCGGATGGGACGTTAAGGCGTGGCTCCGTGTGCAGGAGAGCCACACTGGATGGCCTTGAAGGGAGGCTACCATCTGTCCCCAACAGCTGTTCCAGTGGGTCCCCTCCCCCAACCTTCTCTGAGCCTTCGGGGTCCATTTGACCTGACCATTTAGCCCATGATGTGCAAAAAAGTGCCGCTCAGAGGTAAAACAATCAACCAACCAAACTGGTCATCGAGTTATGCAGAACTTATCGACACCACATTTTATCCTAACGACGAACTATTTGTCAAAATCATGCACGTTGAGACTATTCACCTTTTGAATTAAGTCACATTCCCACTAACACATTTCGCCATAGTCATTCGAGTTATGTAACTTTAGCAATGCTTGAAACGGAGGTCATTACCCCGTGGCCAGAAATTTTAATCAAACAACCGTTGGAGATCACTAGTATCCATTAAAGAAGGGTTGTTGCTCTTGTGTTAGTGTAAGCTCGAAGGATTATGTTAAAGCTCTGTTACCTTGGATAGAGTTGCAACCTTCACCATAGTGTGAGCGTCAATGAGAGCCATTCGAATAAGGACAGCGAAGGCTATGTCACGACCACGGTCTGAACTTATATAACTAGGGATCTTTTCGTCAGTTGAAATGAGATATCAGGGATTCCTTCAAACCCCATCTGAAAATCCACCGGAAAACTTCCGTGAACCTTCTACCATAACAGGGAAATTATACAGCAATGAATTGTGCAGATATAAAGAGGTGGAAGGACACAAAAGACGCAAAATTGTGTCAGCGACTGCAGAGTGTGCAATTCAATGCACTATTGTAGCAGCGACTACAGAGTGTTTTCGTTGTTTACTTTTTATATGACTCCGAGGTCTCAACCGATTATTCGGGAAGCAAAAACAGGAACCTGCCATCCATAACATTGGCCCTCCTCCTCGCACAAGGATCCCTATGGATTTATTGCATCTCTAGAGCGACCCCCTCATCGATGCTAGAATATTGTTTTCTTCTTTTGGAAACGACAGCTCAATTAGACTTTTGATGTGTAAGAACTTTGCGTTTACCAACGTGCAAGTCCATTCTTACTCAGTAGCAGCATCCCCAGTAATTCCTGCAAGGTAGATCTTCAATAAGTGATTTTAAGAAGAGACGTGATAGAGAAAGAGAAATCCCCCTTTCTTCTTCTCTATGATTTTTCTCTATGAGTAGCCGTTTTCTTCTGCCCGGCCATCCCAAGTTTTCTTCTGCGGACTTCGGTATCTAAGTTGTAACCATATGGTTGCAACTTAGATACCGAATGGTTTCGCTATTTTTGTCCACAGCCTTTGCACATGTGGTGCCAAGAGAAGAAAGCTCACAACTCTGATTGCTGTTTCCTACTGTAAAAGGTTCTGGAGATTCTGTAACAGCACGTAGTGCTTTCTTGTGATATGGTTTGGGTGCACTCATTCCGTTAGAAAGAAACGTTAATGGCAATCGCTATTTGAGAATCCTGAGTGATCATCTTCATCCAATCGTACGGCATTTTTTTTTTTCATTAAGAAAGAGCAATCTCTCAGGATGACAATGCTTTCATCTATAAGCCCATGTGGTCACCCAGTGGTTCGAGAAGCATGAGACTTTCAGACACCATGGCCACCACAGTCACCATATATGAACATGCTGTAAAATCTATGGGAACTTCTAGAATGATATCTTAGACAGCGTTTTCCAGCTCAATCGAACAAGCAAAAATTGTTCACGTTTCATACGGATGAATGGTGCCATATACCTTCTGCTGACTTTCAGACACGGGTAGACTCTATGCCACGACATATACACGCTGTACTGGAATCATGTGGCGATCCAATACCCTATTAATGGTTTCAAGCTGCTGTTCCCCCTTTTTTTTCATACCTTTATACTTATAAAATAATAGTAATATGTGAAAATGTCATTTGGCGCCAACTTATGGCCATAGTCTAGATACAGGCTCTGGCTAAAGACAATGTGCTGCCATTCATCGTTGCAGGTGGCTCTAACTTAACACAAGTACAACAGAATCCAACAGTGGTGCTCAGTCAAGGGCAATTTGCACAATAGCAGCAGTCCTGTGAATATCAGTATCCTGGAAAAGGTCCTAGTCGTAAGAGGAACTTTCATTGGAGTAGTCAGAATTTATCGAATGATAGTTATGGTTGTGATGGGTTCTGCTGCCGCCTGACAAAGAATCCAATGATCGACCCGTGCCCTTGTGTTTCTGAGAAACACCTGACCCTATGCGATGATTCTGACTATGTTCTTAAAACAGCTGGCACGAACAACATCCAACCATCCTTTTATCGCAGTTCACATTGACGGCGATATAGCTGGTAGATGATTCGTCTTCACATTGACCATGATAAAATTCATCGAGTCTGCTGATATGGTTGGTAAATGGGTCTTTGTGGAATTTTGTACAGTTCTTCATCAATATCTGCTGTGAATAATCTTTCATTGTACGTTAAAGAAAATCACAGATACCTAAGCATTTGAGATAACCACTCAGCATTCGTCATGAGATATCAAGCAGATCCTATGTGTTTATTATGGGAACGTAATCATTTTCATAGGTCACTAACCTGCACTCAGCTGCTGATTTGCATACGTCACTAACTTGCACTCACATGCTGATTTGCATGAAAATCCTACAGCTCTTTCTGGGTGGACAATTTTAATGGCGAACAGTGCATTTATTAACCCTTTACATCAGGGTTCCCAGAACTTGAGTCATTGGACCCCTTGATAAGCTTATGAATTCGCCATGTACCACCAATACAAATTCTTAAAGATGCTAATGAAACAGTCAAGAATCATCAATATACAACGAATCTACCAATGTAATCAAGGAGCTTAAGCAACGTTCTGGTTAAGTGATTTGGAAACGTAAGTACATGAATGGTGTTCAGATTCAATGAGTTGGGTTAGGTTGTTTTACCTCTGAGTGCCACTTTTTTTGCACACCATGTGCTAAATGGCCAGGTCACAAGGACCCAGAAGGCTCAGAGAAGGTTAGGGGAGGAGACCCACTGGAACAGCTGTTGGGGGACAGATGGTAGCATCCCATCAAGGTCATCCAGCGTGTTATATAACATGCATAGGGTATGGCTCTCCCGCACACGGAGCCATGGTTTTAAAGGGTTCAATCCGACGGATGGCGGTCTTTCCACCGATGCACTCTCCTGAACATGGGCAGGGCGGAGAGTTTTGTGCAGATAAATCTCCAAGCTGGCCCAGTTGGGACTCGAACCTGGGAACTGCAGGTTATGAACCTGGCGCGCTTCCGACTGAGTCACACCCGCCCCTGATTCAATGTGAACAATCCTTTGATAATTGTTTCTTCTGTTCAAAAGTTTACTCTTCACAACAGTTATCTAAAACACTTAGCCTTTATCGGGAAAGAAACGAGTTTTTAAAACAAAGGTGCAAAAGAAAAAAGGTCTCATTCTTAGTTTAATTCATATAATTGACAATATTTTGGTTTTAAAAGTGGTTCCTTGAAAGAGCATTTGACAGTAAAATCGGACTGTGAATTGAAAGTGAACATGAATAATAGACTATTTCCTCAAAGGTCTCATTCGTTTTCTTTCCATCTGAGATGAAATTCCTTGGACAAAGTTGATGTATCCTAAATGAATCAAATCGCAATGTCACATAAATGCGCATGAGCTGTAAGTAAGCATGCATTTGTATGAATCTTATGTTAAATCTCGAGAAATAGAGAACACATTTAAGACAAACTTTCAACAACTTTTAAAAGTATCCTTTTTCTTGAGCACCACTGAATACTTTCGCTGGTAAAAATTTTTTTTTTTTCCAGAACGTTTACGAGGTTTTAACTAAACCTCGTAAACTTATGTTCTACGTGTGGGATCTTTTGGATCCTCTGTCAGCATTTAGCGTTTTGTTCTGCCCCTTTCACAGTCATATTGACCAAGAGGTCGATATGGACTACTTTCGGAAACCATCTGTACACATTGCTATTTAACACGTTGACAGCCGTAATCTTAAAAAGTTTAGCCCCCCCCCCCAAGCAGGCTATTTATTTTCTTGCATTTAGCTCAAATACCATAAGATGACTATTTATGATGAATGTACGGCCATAAAAATTTTGACACCCTCTTTTTAAGTGTGTATCACGAGTGCACCACGTGGCCTATAGGAAAAAGTATTTAATACTGATCCTCGCAGTGAATATGTGATTTGCGGGTTTGCAAGTTTATACAGGATTTTTTACAAAGTCATGCGCACTGTTTCCTAGTGAATAAATACCGGAACGTGTTGGGTTGTTGTTGGGTTGTTTTACCTCTGAGCGGCATATTTTGCACACCATGGGCTAAATGGCCAAGTCACATGGACTCCAAAGGTTCAGAGAAGGTTGGGGGAGGGGACCCACTGGAACAGCTGTTGGGAGACAGATGGTAACCTCCCGTCAAGGCCATCCAGCGTGTTCTTTAATGTGCACAGGGTATGGCTCTCCCGCACACGGGGCCACCCGGAACATGTCTATTCATTGTTCAGTACTGTCTGTGTTCTTCGGTATCGTCTGCGCTAAGCATGTAGACTTGTTCATGGAGCCACACTTTCCTATCGCTCATAAGCAATTCATTATATCATGAATCATGTGTGAGTTACGCGGTATGAACTAAAAACCTAGATGAGAAGCAAATATCTTTCGTGTGGCATGAACTAAAAACCTAGATGAGAAGCAAACATCATCTCACGTGCGGCATGAACTAAAAACCTAGATGAAAAGCAAATATCATTTGCGGCATGAACTAAAAACTTAGATGAAAAGCAAATATTATTCGTGCGACATGAACTAAAAACCTAGATGAGAATCAAATACATTCGTGCGGCATGAACTAAAAACCTAGATGAGAATCAAATACTTTCGTGCAGCATGAACTAAAAACCTAGATGAAAAGCAAATATCATTCGTGCGGCATAGTAGTTTAGAACAAGTGCGAATCATATACGATTCATATGGCAGTCAACGTTTTAAAGGTGAGGGAGAGCCATACCCTGTGCACGTTAAAGAGCACACGCTGGATGGCTTTGACGGGAGGCTACCATCTGTCTCCCAACAGTTGTTCCAGTGGATCCCCGACCCCAACCTTCTCTGAGCCTTCGGGGTCCTTATGACCTGGCCATTTAGCCCATGTTGTGCAAAAAAGTGCCGTTCAGAAGTAAAACCACCCAAACAACAACCTGCTGGGCACTCCACACTTTTTTGACGTATGTGTCTTCGTATCTGGGGGTCAGTTTCCTACGCACTGCTTCACTACATAGATTCCCTTTCGGTAGATATTAAATCCTCTGGCTTTGCGCATCTTTATAGTTTGCGACTTCATATTCTGGGCGTCGGAAAAGGCAACAATGTACACTTCCCAAAACCTACTGATCTTTGGTGCCGTATCATACGGTACGTGCTGACAAAATGGTACTCGTATAACTGTTGAGTCACTAAAAACATTGTCATATTTATTCGTCGTAGTTTGAAGTCCATGAGTTATCATATGAAAGTAACGCCAGGTAACGTAATCAAACACAGTATCATCTAGTGATAATCTAACTAGCGGTATAATAGATCAACTAATGATATCATAGATCAACCGTTGATTGATATTGTTTCATCAAATGTGCAATCTCATTTTCTGAATTGCTTCCAGTAATCTTCGCCACTGCTAACAATGCTCGGAATAAAACTCAAATCATAGAGTTTTTTGTTTATGTATAACTTCCTTAGTTCTCATCTTCATCATCATCCTCAGTAGGCTCAGACATCAAGTTCTCAGAGGGAAAACAATCAAACCCTATATCACAATAAATGGAATACGTTCAAAGAATAATTTAATGACTATTTAGTTAGTTTTAATACTTACGTTCAAGAACTTCAGTAAAGAAATAATATCCTTTATTTTATTGTGCTCGTATAGCAGTAAACTAATATTCAAAACTTTGTAAAAACGATAAAATAAATACTAATAAATACTGAAATGAAAAAACATATATATTTATTTCTGTAGAAGATTAACAAGAATTTGCTTGATAGCATCTTTATACATGAACACACATAAACAACTAGGAATTAAACAGCATGTAAAGATTTATTTAAAATGAAATGAAAGAAGTCGTTAAGTGTTTATCGGCAACTGATGCACAAATTGCATCAAGATATTTTTCCTTAAGACAAAAATCTAACAAAAATCTCACTTCTGCAATAATGAGTGAAGCTGGAACTCGAAATCTTTGTACCTACAAACCAAGAAATAAATCCATTTATAAATAAAAAGCACTTATGCGGCAGGAAGTAGTTTTCTTTCTTGTAAAAAATACGTTTTTATTTTTGCTTTCATAACATCGAGCACAGGGTGGCTCAGTCGGTAGCGCGCCAGGCTCGTAATCTGTAGTTCCCAGGTTCGAGTCCCAGCTGGGTCAGCGTTGAGATTTATCTCCGCAAAACTCCCCGCCCTGCCCACGGTCGGTAGGGGACACCGATGGGCTTGGAAAGGCCGCCGTCCGTCGGATGGGACGTTAAGCCGTGGCCCCGTGTGCGGGAGAGCCATACCCTATGCACGTTAAAGAACACGCTGGATGGTCTTGACGGCAGGCTACCATCAGTCTCCCAACAGCTGTTCCAGTGTGTCCCCTCCCCCAACATTCTCTGAGTCTTCGGGGTCCTTGTGACCTGGCCATTTAGCCCATGGTGTGCAAAATAGTGCTGCTCAGGGGTAAAATAACCCAACCCAACGACACCATTTGCTGATCCATAAGTATATGACAGCTGACTCATCCAAATGATTACGATAGACAACATTTCCTCAAATATAGAGTTTCATTGTGTGAATTGCTTTCATTCACGAATCTCCACTGATTTGTGTATCCTTCTATTTTTGTGAGACTAATGGTAGGTAATTTTCACTATTGTTGCCTTAGGTCACAAAATGTGATTAATATTACTTTAACCGCAATGCTGCAATTGTGGAAATGGTATTTGGTGAAGAACAGAAAGCGTTCTCTTCCGTTTCTGAAATTCATGGACACGTTTGGTAAATTATGTAAAAAAATATATTTCGATGGCTATTTTTACAAATATAAAAAAACCAGTATTTCATAATATGAACTCTACCTAATGTACGAATCTTTGACTGTTGATATTTTGATTCAAAGGTCATGAAGTTACTATTAATGTCGATATTAATTTTTTCGTTAAAAAAATGTGTTGAGTTAACGGATGGAATGAAACCCGATATTGTGTGTTCCTATCACACCTTGGGCATGGTAGAAGCCAGTATTTCTACTTTCCCTACTTAAACCATTTCGAAAATAACAAAACATCCCTGCTAAAAGACATTATCCCCCTTTAACTATATGTATATAGATGATGCCTGAGAAAGAAGATTCGTCACCTGACCAGCGATGAAGCAGATGAAAACCCAGTTCAAATTACTTATCCTTCGAATATTTCACCTGGGAACTTCAGATTGCGAGCCTCGCATGCTACTGACTGATCCACCGCCGTCCCACACGATGAAACAGTCATTATCAAGTCAAAATTCAATTCATAATAGCTGGTGATATGAACGCAATTACCGCCTAGCCCCAACTGCCTAGAATTGAACTAGTTTTCTGATTACTCAATCGTAAAGCACCCAATAGGTTAGCAGGCTGTCATGCACTGGGATCCCACTCCATTCGAAATTCAAGATTTTCAGTTAACGCTCCAAGTAGTGGTGAAATGAAGCTTAGTAAAATCATATTCCTTTTGCAATCATTAGCTGATATTACTGATGGAAACTCATGTCAATTAATATTTATTACATTTACCAGATTTTTGTTTTGCAAAGAACAAAAATTTGGTAAAATTTTGGTAAATTTTGGTAAATTTGGTAAATTTGGGTTGGGTTGTTTTACCTCTGAGCGGCACTTTTTTGCACACCATGGGCTAAATGGCCAGGTCACATGGACCCCGAAGGCTCAGAGAAGATTGGGGGAGGGGACCCACTGGAACAGCTGTTGGGAGACAGATGGTAGCCTCCCGTCAAGGCCATCCAGCGTGTTCTATAACGTGCACAGGGTATGGCTTTCCCGCACACGGGGCCACGGCTTAACGTCCCATCCGACGGACGGCGGCCTTTCCAAGTCCATCGGTGTCACCTACTGACCGTGGGCAGGGCGGGGAATTTTGCGGAGATAAATCTCAACGCTGACCCAGCTGGGACTCGAACCTGGGAACTACAAATTACGAGCCTGGCGCCCTACCAACTGAGCCACCCCCGCACCCTCAATCCTAAAGACCCAACAGGTTAGCAGGCTGGTAATGGCTCTCTCAACAGGTAATGGCTCTCTTCGTAGGTCTGCCATTTTTAAGTGGCATAAGCGATTGAAAGAAGGACGCGAATCTGTTGCCGATCACCCAAGACCCGGCCAGCCTTTTTCCTCAATAATTCCTGAGTAAATCGAAAGAACCCTGGCAATCCTGAATGAAGACAGACGAATAACACTTCGTGAAGTGGCTGTGAAAATGTCAGTTTCATACGGAAGTTTAGGGAGCATGGCCAAATATTACTCGAATAGAAATTGTGATGAAGAAATCACAAACTGGAGAACGTTAGCGAAATGCGAGTGGGAGGAAATGAGAGAATCATCATTGGTTCTGCTACGTCATCATATTTGAATTATCATTTACCATTCAATCAAACAAAACTATGGTGTCATTCGCTAATCTAAAAGATTATTCGCTGATCGAAATAATAACTCAATCAGCCAATGACAGATAACGTTTTGTGCAACTACTCAGTCCCGTTGTATCCAATTTCTTCCACTCACATTTCATTGTTACCTAAAGTAACCAGAAAAAAATGTTTATTTTTCAATCAAACAAAGCTGATTTGGTCAATTGTAAAACGACAGGTTATACTCTGGAATATCCAATGTCATATGTAGTCAAGAGAATAGATTGTTCCTCATTGAAATAAAATAAATATGGGATTTATTATCTCAAGATTTCAGTGGTTATTAATAAAGCAGAAATCTTATTCTATATAATCTCATCTTTGTGCAGTTCCATTGCATAAAACGTTTAACCTAGAACTACCAAATGTGTTGCAGATATCCACTTCTGATAGTCAACAAAGGTTTTAAGCACATTTTTATGCAAAATACAAAAAATTCGCAATTTTGAATGAAAAGACAAAAAATAAGAAATTATTGGATTTTTTTAAATTGTGGGAACCTCGATGATTGTTTTGATAACTTTCGGAAGTGCTTCATCCGCCTGTAATGAGCCGACCCCGGCTTCTGCTAAGTCCCCGAATTTTGATATTAGTGTTATGCTCACTGGTTTCGGTACCATTCACGTTGTAGAAAAATATTTGTTTTCGTCATCTTTCACGGCTAAATTTGCTACAAAAAAATTTTTGCAGAAAAAATTTGTGCAAAATCTTCTAGTCGTCCATGTCGGATATTGACAAAGTCCCTTGATGTTGTTGTGATTTCCCCCTCTTTTCATTTTCATTCTGACCTCATGAACAGACCTCGGAGACCTTTTCACAGTTCAACTTCTTTCCAGATATCAACATCTTCTAGTCGTCCATCTTGTTTTGGATCGTACAGAAAGGGAGTGAACAGTCGGTCATCTTTTGTGTCAGATGACCGACACCCCAATAATTTGCAGGTAGAAAGTAAACAACGTCTTTTTTTTAATATCGAGACTTCGTCGTAGTGGTATTTGTAATGAAAAGTTCATTTTCAACTTGACCGAATGACGGACATTAAGCTGATTAATTGTCCTGCATAATGATACCATTTAGATGTTATGGTGCACACAGGCAAAATATAATTTTCAGCGGACACGGAACTAGTGGTTTATAATATGAAATCTACCTAATACACGATTCCTTAACTGTTGATATTGTGGTTGGAAGATCATGGAGTTACTATTAATGTCGAAATTAATTTGTTTGAAAAGTTGTTGAGATGGGTAGGATACGCGTAAAGATGAACGTGGGTTCCTATACCACCAGGTAGAAGCCAATATTTCTACTGGCCTTACAAAACCATTTCGAAACTACTAATATTTCCCTAGTGAAACACATTACTCACAGTAAACCTATACACTGAAGAGCAAAAACATTATGACCACCTGACAAATGTAATGTTGGTCCTCCACGAGCCGCCAAAATAGCTCTTACCCAGCGAGGCATTGAGGCTACAAGATTTCTAAACATGTCTTGTGGTATCTGGTACCAACACGTTACCAGCAGATTTTTTAACTCTTGTAATTTATGTGGTTGAGCCGCCGCACGTGGGATATGCTATTCCAACACAAATCACAGATGCTCAGTTGGAATGATTTCTGAGGAATTTGGAGGTCAGGGCAATACCTGGACGTCTTCCTCATGTTCCGCAAACCATTCTAGAACAATCCAGGCAGTGTGGCATTGCGCATTATCCTTATATAAGACGGCACTACTAATGGGATATAGCATTACCATGAAAGGATGTACCTGGTCTGCAATGATGTTTAGGTAGGTGGTAAACGCCATAGTTTCCTGCACATGAATAACTGGACCCAGGTTTTCCCACCCGAACTTTGTCCAAAGCATTACACTTCCTCCACCGGCTTGTTTTTGTCCCATGGTATATCTTGGTGCCAACACTTCCCCTGGTAAACAACACACACGTATCTAACCATCCACGTGGTGCAACATGAAACGAGATTCATCGAACCAGACGAAATTTTCCCCATCATTCAAGGTCCAGTTTTAATTCTCGCGTGGCGATTGTAGGCCCTAGGATCACGATAGTGATCCGAGGTTAGCATGGGCACTTGGAGTGGTGTGCGGCTACACAGCCCCGTTTCAGCAGGATTCAATGTACTCTATGTTTTGACACATTACTCCGTCACCAGCATTCATATTACGGGCGAGTTGTGCTACAGTATCCCTTCTGTTGGCTCATACTATACAGGATAGCCTTCACTTACTTCTATCATCGATCAGCGGTGGTCGCCCACACCTTGCAGGCAGTTCGTGGTTTTTCCCTCCTCGGACCACTTTTTGAAGGTAATAAACACGGCTGACCATGAACACTCCACAAGCCTTGCCATCTCCGAAATGATCTGACCCAGTCGTCTGGCCATTACAATTTGGCCTTTGTCAAATTCACTTAAGTCGGCTGCCTTTCCCATCTAAAGAACAAGAATAACACTGATTAACATAGCTCAGTATCAGTTATTATTTAATCCGTTTCATGACTTTCACACGCGCCGTCGTTTACCTGCGGTTGCTTCGATTTGCATAAGGACGAGGTGGTCATAACGTTTTGGCTCTTCAGTTATGTACATTGGTGATGTCTGAGAAGGACGTTTCTTGTCACCTGCACCTGATGAGTGTTGCAGAGGGTGAAAAACCATTTTCAATTATTTAATCCCAAATTATACTCGGATTCGATACCCAAAAATAATTGAAAAATCCAAACGAATTTTATCTTCTCAACATGTACAGTAATTGTGAGTAAACATGAAGGCACACTAGATATCTGCTGCAGTTGTAAGACCCTATTTATTAGAATTCCTCCATGAAGTTCTTTCTTTCATTTCTGTAGTGGGTCTTCGGGGTAGTGAATACGGCTTAAGTAAAAAAAGTTGTTACGAAGCGAAAGAAATATGCTTTTCCCTTAGTTATTGAAAAAACAAAAATACAATAAAAATACACAATATAACAGTTTTAATATTTAAGAGACTGTCAGGTTGAACACAATGGATTCCAATTCCCCGAATTTAATCATAAACTAAAAAAAAGAAGTAAATGTAATGAAAATTGGTACAACTTTCATTTAGGTTTTAATGAAATGGAACATAATCTACTGAAATAATCACTAATAGGAACACACAGGATGCACATAATCTAGGAAGTTTGAACAGTTAGCTGAAAAAAAAATTGGGTTTCACCAGGAGACGGATGGAACAAACGACTTCCTGGAAACATGTCAGCTACTGTACCACTGAGCTACCCTAAGAGACTTCAACTCCAATTAACAGTGACTAAAAACAGTTTCAGTGATCAGAAGTAGCTAGTGGCCTATACAGGGTGTCCCTGAAGCCCTGTATATGCCACTAGCTACTTTCCCTGAAGCCCTTCATGGCCCAAACATGATGGTAGTACACACTGAACACACTAATATTCGTCATAGAATATGCGGCTGCAAACGCAGTGAGGAGTCGGAAATGAAGGACAGACACAGAGGTTTCCTTAGTGACATTTATTGGAGTTCATTACAACAAATGCTCAAATGTCCACCCACCAACGTTGATATAGGCGGCACAACGGCGAAGTAGTGATCGGCGTACCTGCTCGTAAACACCGGGCTTGTCGCGCACATCGGCTGCTGTGATGGACAGTCGGTCTACCAGATCCTCCGTGGACTGCACGGGCATCTCGTACACAAAACTCTTCAAATGTCCCCACAGAAAGAAATTGATATAAAAAAGATCGGGCAATCTGGGTGGCCACGGGATGGGACCACCGCACCAATCCATCGGTTGGCCGCGGTAGCCAATCCAGCACTTTTAAGCAGTGACGCTTCGTCCGCACCCCCTACCGGCACCGGGCTGCTTTTGCTGCAGCGTATTGTATGACGAATATTGTTGGATTCGGTGTGTACTACAATCCCCTCACGTTTGGGCCATGAATTCAGGGACACCCTGTATATAGTATACAGCAACACGTTGATTTTTTGTAGTGAAATACCCAGACTTTGGTTATTTTCCATCTTAGCAAACATTTTTGCATAGAATGAGTAAATGCCAAGGTCGCAAGGAACCTGACGGCTTAGAGGAAGTTGGGGGGAGGAGACCTATTCAAGGTCATCCAGCGTGTCTTTTGACATGCATAGCATATATCTCTCTGCAACACGGACCCAGTGTTTTAAGTCCCATCCGACGGATTGCAAGTCTTTCCAACCTGATAATTGCCCCTTACTGACCGGAGATAAATCGTAATGCTTAGTCAGGAGGGACTCGAACCTGATAACTGCTGATTGCGCTCCTCTGCTGTTTGATCTAACTCTGCTCCACAGGACGAAATAATCATTTTCAATTCAAAGTTCAATTCATACGAACTGGTGATATGAATTCAAATTAACTAGAATTTAACTAGTCTTGTGGTAGCTCAGTCGTAGAGCACCCAAAAGGTTACCAGGCTGTCATGCACTGGGATCGTATTACATTCGAAATTCAAGATTTTCAAGTGAGTCTAGAAGGGATGTGAAATAAAGCTTAGTAAAATCGTATTCATCCTGCATTCATTAACTGATATTACTGATGGAAAAACTCATATCAATTAAGGATTTTTAAACTTACTCGATTTTTTTTCTGGAAAGAAAAAATGTTATTATGATAAACTCTAAATAAAACAACTATTTTACATCAAGTGTCATAGATGATTAAATTTCATTGGTATTACTTAAAGGCGTAAAATGTAATAGTGAAAAGAAATGAAATTTTTGGAGAATATGACAAAATATTATTCGACGTGAAAGTGTGATGAGGAAATGATGAATCGATTAGCTTTAGATAAGTGTGAGTTTAAGCAAATGAGAGAAAGAAAGTGCTCAGTTCAGTCATCATTGGTTCTAATATGTCATCTATTTGAACTATAATTTAGTTATTCGCTGATCGAATTGATAGCTCAATCAATCAATAAGGGCAACGTTTTGTCCAACTACACTCCCACTCTATCAATTACTTCCATTCACCTTTCGTTGTCACTTAAAACAACCAGAAAAATGTTTATATTTCAATTTAACTCAGCTGATTTGGTGAACTGTAAAACAAAATGGTATATTGTGGAATATTCAATGTCATATGTTCCCAAAAATATATGGCAAGAGAATTTGAAATGAAAATATATAGGATTTATTACCCCAAGATTTCAATGGCTATTAATCAAGCAGAAATCTTATTCTAGATAATCTCACCTTTGTCCATTCTATGCATTAAATGTTAAACCTAGAACTACCAACTATTTTGCAGAGACATACTTCTGATATTCGATAACGTTTTTAGGCACGATGTTTTAATATAAAATACCGAAAATTCGCGATATTGCATGAAAGACAAAAAATAAGAACATATTCGAATGTTTTTAACTTGTGGGAATTTTCATTTATATTTATTCTAATAATGTAGGTAAGTAATCTTACTTCCAGGGGATACAGGAAGTGCCACAACCCGGAAATGCGTCTACCATGGCCTCTGTGGAGTTCCCTGAATTTTGTTGTTAATATTATGCCCACAGTTTTCTGTTCCATTCACCTTCCAGAAAAGCGCTTTTGTTTCGTTATCTTTGACGGCTAAATTTCTCCCAATTCAACACCTTCTTGTCGGTCATCTTGGGTTTTGTCAAAGTACCTCGAGGTTGGCAGTGCCGGTGTCCCTGTCTTATTATATTCACCCCGATTATGGCTCACTTCGATATTTATTATATTCAGTCCTAATTATGGTAAAGCCTTGGTGACCTTTGACAAGTTCAACTTCTTTCCAAATGTCAACGTCTTATAGTCGTTCATCTTGGATTCGATCAAACTCATCTTGTTTTGGGTCCTAGAGTCAGAGAGTAAACAGCCGACCCGTCAGGACCAACGATCAATAACGAATAGTTCACTCTTTTGTCAAATGACTGACAACCCATTGATTTATAGGAAGAAAGTAAACAGTCTTTTGTTTTTTCAGTCGGCGGCAACTTCGTAACATTACTTCCAACTGACGATTCATTTTCTTTATTCTAAATGAGGTACATGAAATTGGTTAAATGTTCTACACAAAAGACTATAATGATTTAAAGCTATGAAACGTACTGCTCTTTATTTTTATACACACAATTTTTTTAACGGACGGAGGAACGATGATTCAGTAAATAGATTGTCTTTTGAACCGCAAGACACACGGACGATTCATTTTCTTTGTGGACAAATGAAGTACATTAAACTGATTAACTCTCTCACAGAAAGAGATTAGGTCAATTTCATATTACCAATCATAGAGACCCATGGAAAATTTTCAATTTTAGCTGACGACGGAGAAAATGTTTCAATATAATGATTGTTTTGTGAGTCGCAAGTTGTTTTGCAATGAGCACTAGCTTGGACAAGCTTGAATTATACGGCTTGAATTAGCTAACGACGTGGAAGTCGCAAATTCTTTTGCAATGAGCACTAGTTTGGATAAGCTTGAATTATACGAAAACAATGCATTTTCATTTCCAGATTGTCTCCTCATTCTCCTAACAACTGAATCAGTTAGTACGAAGAGTATTTCATTCCGTAATCCTCCTCACTCTCGCAGTAAAGAAGAAGTTTCAAACATAAATGAAGATACATAATAACCTCAATTCCTCAGGTCACGTTTTCTGAATAAACAAATTTGTTTCAAACAGGGAAAAATTCTGAAAATGTAATTTTACCCATTATATGATATGCACTGGATGAAGTTTTAAACACAAAATGAAATTTTCAAAGAGCTAATAAAATAATTATTAGAACGAATAGATCTAAACAACCGACTTATATTTGGGATCACCGTCTGCGTCATACAGAGAGATTTGATTATCAGAGAAGACATTTCCCTTTTCAGTTGCCTATTCATCATCATTATCATCATCCTCAAGCAGCTATGAACTTCGGGGGCCCAACCACACCGTGAAAAACTTAGTTCTCCTAGCATATCTGTCTTGAGCTACATCATCTGCATCTGAACACTGCCCACCAATTCTAACAAGGTCTTGTTTGACATTGTCTGCCCACCACATCCTAGGTCTCCCTCTGTTTCTGAGGCCTTTAGACACACTGTTCATAACTCTATTCGCCAATCTGTAATTATCCAACGGGCAACGTGACCAAATAAACGGAATCTCTCTCTCTGTACAATATGCTGTTTAAAAGAAGTTGCCAACTCCTTTGCCTAACCTCATTATTACTTAAAAAAAATTGAACCACCTAATGCTCAAGATTCTGCGTAAGAATCTAGAAGCAAAATCATCTAGTTTGTGTTATCTTTTTTGCAAAGAGTCCAAGTTTCACTATCATAACTAACCCTAGAAAGAACCAATCTATTATACAGTTTAATTTTAGTATTTAGGTGTATACTCCTATTTATCCACACTCTCCATAGACCTTAAAAGTCCCGGCAGCAATCCCTATTCATCTCTTAATCTCATGCTCACATCAGCAGCATCTGTTACATAGCTCCCATGATAAAAAAAAAATTGTGACACGTGCTCAAGACTGCAACCATTCAGATTAACTGAATCACAGCCTGCCTAACCAATTTTCATCACTCTAGTTTTCTCTCTGTTTATAACCAAACCTACACTACTACCAGTTTCATCAACAACTCGAATGAAAGAGTTCATCTCATCAACATCATTTGCCAAAAGGACTAAATCATCAGCATAATCTAAATCAGAAATGTTCTTATCTCCAGCCCATTTAAGGCCAAAATCTTTCCCTTGAAGTGAATTTCGCATAACATAATCAATAACCAAGCTAAAGAGAAAAGGAGACAAAATGCACCCTTGTCGAACACCAGAAGTAATGCTAAACCAATTGCTACAAGCCTTACCAACTCTCACACACGACTCAGTGTTATTATACAGAGCTTTCATTATGTTAACTAACTTGTCTGGTATACCATATGATTTCACAATCAACCACAAATTATGGCGATCAACAGAGTCGAAAGCCTTTTTGAAATCAACAAAGCTAGCAACCAAAGGTTTCTGAAACTCTAAACATTTCTCAAGAATCTGCCTAAGTGAAAATATCTGATCCACACATCCCCTACCACTTCTGAATCCACATTGCTCATCACGCAATTGACTGTCAACCAGATTCTTAATTCTATTAAGCACAATCATGGAAAGAACTTTACCTGGAACAGAGAGTAGGCTGATACCCCTATAGTTATCACAAGAACTGCGATCACCTTTTTTGAAAATAGGAATAACAATAGCTCTGGTAAAATCCTTAGGAACCATGCCTTTATCATAAAAGATATTCAGAATTTCAGTCATCCAAGTGGTAACCGAAACATTCCCAGCTCTAAGCATTTCGGTAGTAATTTCATCTACCCCTGGGGATTTATGTAGTTTAAGTTTAGAAACAGCCAAAATAACTTCAGATTGTGTTATAGGGCCGACATTAAAGCCACCAATGCATCTATAATCATTGCAAACAATGGGAATAGAACTAACCACATTGTTTAGAATATCACTGAAATGCTCTGCCCATCTAGCCATGACAGAATCCTCACCTTCTATAACCTTTCCTTGTTTATCCTTAAATCCCTGTATACCTGCCCATTTTCTACCACAGAAAACATTAACTATCTGGTACAGCTCTCTGCTGTTGTGCTGTCTAACTGCCTCCTCGGTTTTGTCAGCCAAGCCATCAAGCCATCAAGCCCTAACTGATCTTTTACACGTTTATTAAGTTCTCTGTAATGCTTATTATTAGGACTAGTAGGGTATTGATTAAGGACATTCCTGCAGTTCTTTCTTTCCGAAATAAGCTCAAGTGCCTTGTCACTCAGATAATTCCTCCTCCTCTGCTCCTTTTTTCCTAAAAAAGTACTGTTAGTTTCCAAAAAAGCCTGTATGAAATGGTTCCATTTTCCCTCAACTTCAGTAGTAAGCAAACCATGAGAAGCTAATGGTCAGATCTAATTTCAGCTTCCCTATATGCCCTGGTATTCCTAACAGAACTAGCTCATTGGTTGTTAATTAATATATAATCAATCATATACTTATGCAGCTCATCAGGTGAAACCCATGTGTACTTATGTATGTCGCGGTGTTTGTGAGAAGTTTACTTACCTGTAGGAGACGTTGCCCATTGCCATTGCTGCTACCAATACCAAAAGGACCTATCACCCCTCCCCAAATGTCAGAGAGAATACCAACTTTGGCTTGGAAGTCACCTAGAACAAGGGTAATATCTCCTTTCTTCACAGAATTCCAAATATCCTGAAGTTCTCCGTAAAACCTATCATTCTCATCCTCATGGCATCCTCAGTGGGGGCATAACAGAAGATAACATTCAAGTCTTTAACGCTTGTCTGAAATTTTGCTGTCAGAATACTTTCATTAATGCACTCATATCATAGAAGAGCATTACTAGCGTGTCTGCTGAGAAGCAGACCTACTTCTTGGTGATGTTTATTATCGTTCCTCCCTGAAAAGAGAAATTTAAGATTATTTTTAAGAATCTGACCTTTATCTGTCTGTCTGGTCTCTTGCAAGCCGTGAATATCTAAATTATAACGGTAGTATTCTTATGTCAGGATATCAAGCGAAGAAGTTCTGTGCAGAGTCCTCATTCCAACTATCTATGGAGAGAAAATGGTTAGTGGATTGTTAAAGAAACTATGTTTATTGAGAGAAGAATGCCGATAATATAAAACAGCTCCCTAATTGCAGGCATGTGGCAAAGACCCGTTCCCCCACCACTAAAGGCTGAAGCCATCTACACTGGAAGACTTCCTCCAATGTAGAATTTGACGATGCCAGTAGAAGCAAAGAGTTCAGGTGCCTGCGATGACCTCTGCTCAGGATTATCCACCAGCTGATAAACATATCCTGTGAATCTATTCACTTGGGGCTGTCAACCCACAAATGAACAGAAAACACAGCGGAAGATTTTCCCTCCACAGAAACCCTCCAGTGCAACAAATTCAGGATCCATAATCAATCTCAGAGCCTTATTTCAGTCCAGTCCAGTTTGTTTATATGGTCAGCACCAGAACCATGTGGGGTTGACCATTCCTCAGCAGGGTAGAAAAAAAAAAGAAAAAGCAGCCATAGTTGTCCAGATCAGCAGGCCACACTAATCTGGCAGCTCTCCCCTTCCGTGCACTTCCACAAGAGACTATCATATTCCCATAACAATCAATAGCATTCAGCGTCTGTTTCGAATGGTTATTTTTATATCACGCATATCCGATTACCTTGAACAGTGTTTCTTAAAACGGTTTTATGTAAATTGCATGGAATCGCCTTCATCAGACAATGTTTGATCGAACCCAGTGTGCTGATCGACGAATATGTTCATCATCATGATTACGATACCTTCTTCTCATTCAGCTATACCTGTGAAGAAATGAATGTTTCAAAACTAAATCACAGCGATTAAACCCATTTTGATCAGGTACCTGGGTTCGAGCCCCGGGTAAAGTCATGAATGTTTGTATCGTTTTCTGCTGAGGGCCTGCCATCCTCACAGACCTTCTACTATGGCATATAAACTGACAGGCTTATGTCAGACCTCTGTGGCAAGCAGCTGCTTGAGGGGGTATTTATTATTTTTTTACAAAGCATTTAGTCCATGGTGTGCAAAAAGCGCCGCTCAGAGGTAAAACAACCCAACCCAACCTAAGAAGCATTCCCCAAATGAACTTCCAAAAATGTTTCACAGCGTAGGACATGAGAATGGAGAAGTGAGTAGAGAAGTATTCTGAAGGTTTATAACCTTTGATTTCCCTAATATTTCTATGAAAGGTGATTTATTGAACTGACATTCTTTCTTTTTCCAACACCTCATATGGTCTGGTTGAATCTTTAATTGAAATGTAATTGCTCTAATATTGTTAGAGAATTACAATAGTAAGTAACAATACTGTAAGAACTGTTTGGCAATACTGTGAAGTGGATTCGAAATGATCAAACATTTAATAAATGAACTTGTTTAAAGCTAAGACAATTACTCTAAAAGAAAGAATTAAAATCAGTCCAATTTTCATAATAAACAAATGATCAAACTAAACTCACATAAAATCACTATTGATTAACATTTGTCAACAAATGAGAAACTTCTGCTATGCGACACTAATACCAATTAGTTACAAGTCAACGTATCTTATTTGAGCTAGATTTTCTCTGTAGATCTTTTAAGACCAACAATAACTTAAGGATTCATCTTTTGAAAATACACCACCTTGGAATCTATCAACGTAAACTCTTTCGAAGGACATGTATCGTTCCAAGATGGAGTTTATGTTCCGCACACTTCCGCGCACTGACGAATATTTTACTGAATTCAATTACCATCCTCTTATTTCCGAATCTACACTTTTTTCGCATTACAGTTATGGCATATTCTTCACAGCATTACACAGTACCTCGTCGTACCATTACGCACTAAATGTTGCAGGTTTACGCGTGAGTTCAATATTTTCTCCTCTAACACTTTGCCTTAGAGAGAGAGGCCTTTTTACTGCTACAGGTCCGTTGAAGAGGGGTAAAGTATTGGCTTATTCAAAGATGCCAATATTTTACATCTCTCCAACGACCTACAACAGAAAAACAATGCAGTTCACTTCTTACAATAAATCTGAGATGGGTTAGTATTTTTTTACCGCTGAGCGGCACTTTTTTGCACACAATGGGCTAAATGGCCAGGTCACATGGACCTCTAAGGCTCAGAGAAGGTTGGGGGAGGGGACCCACTGGAACAGCTGTTAGGAGACAGATGGTAGTCTCCTGTCAAGGCCATCCAGTGTCTTCTTTAACATGCACAGGGTATGGCTCTCCCATCCCTGGGCCACGGCTTAACGTCCCATCCGACGGACTGCGGTCTTTCTAAGCCCATCGGTGTCCCCTACTGACCGTGGGCAGGATGGGGAGTTTTGCGGAGATAAATCTCAACGCTGACCCAAGTGGAACTCGAACCTGGGAACTGCAGATTACGAGACTGGCGCGCTACCGACTGAGCCATCCCCGCCTGAGAATATTTAAGTCTGAGAATATTTACATTATGACACATCTGACATCCAACAAAATGGAGGAAATTCCCTTCCCGAAAACACTCTGACCATTGCGACTAACGTGAACACTTTTTCGGGGAAAAATGGTTGCAATCGGGTAAATACAATGGTTTCCATAAATTAAGGAAAAATGACAAAAATCGCGATAATTCCCCAAAACGTGCGATACTCACCAAACTTGTTCATGTAACCAGTAAAATAATGCCGAGTGAGCATATCATATGCAAATTAGTCTAGGTTGCGTCAATTTGCGTAATCGGATAGTGGCATAATAATGGGTGTTTTGGAGTGGATCGTTATTTTGTGTTGTAAATGTGAGTAAAGAAATTCGAAACAGCCATTTGCCAAATGAACTGCGGTGGAGAGTTATTGGCCAGCTCCAAGCAAGCCAAAGACGTGATACGACGGCTGAATGTGAGTCCTTCTATGGTCCATAGACTATGAAATCAATTTCTTAGCAGGGATTCCGTGTCTCCGAGGATTAGCTGAGGAAGGGTTAGAGTTACGACCGCTGTACAAGACTGATATCTGTGATTAACAGTACGAAGGAGCAGGACGTCTACTCCCTCTAAGCTACGATCCTCTCTTGCAGCAGCCACTGGGAGGTTGTATCAACTTCTACTATGCTTAGAAGGCTTCATGAGGGAGGTCTGTACGCTGGAAGGCTTGTAATTTGTATACTCCTCACGTCACGTCACAGGAGAGAGCGGTTGAACTGGAAAAAAAATGGAGGTCTGTACTCTTCATAAATGAGTCCAAATATTGCTTGCAGAGTGATTCCGGTATTGTTTGATATGGGGAGAATGAGATACCCGCTATCATCCCAGTAACATCCGTCAAAGAGACAGTTACAGTGGAGGTAGCTTATGTGTTTGGGGTGGCATTTCCTTAGGTGGGCGTACAGACATCTATGTGTTGACGAGTGGGAACCTGAATGTTCAGAGGTATATAGATGATATCCTGGACCCTTATGTACGACTTTGCGCTGGTGCAATAGGGGAAACATTTATCTTACAAGACGATAACGCTCGTACACAGAGCGCTCGACTAATGGAACAATACCTTCAAGAGAAGATCATTATGCACATGGAGTGTCTAGCTTGATTTCCCGACCTCAATCCGATTGAGCAGGTGTGAGATACTCTAGGAGACGTGCCCTTAACCCACCACTTAAAACAAAGGTGAGCTTATTACTGCTTTAAAGGGACAATGGTCGTTACTCCCTACTGAGCTGATTCACAACATCATGAACATCATGGAACATCATGGAACATCGGTGTCGTGCCTGCATTGCAGTAAGAGATGACAACACTCCTTATTAAAGAACTTTCACATTGCATTCTGACACCTCATTTTTGGACAAGTTCCTGTAAGTGTTATTTTTTGACAAAAAATGTTTCTAGTGTAAAATATTTTATGCTATTCTGAAACAAGAATTATAATTCATTTTTCCGTCAAATTTCATTAAAAACATTCATATAGTTTTTTGTTTATCATAATTTTTCTGAGTTTTCCTTAATTTATGGAAACCAGTGTATTAAAACAGGATATAATTTGATAAACTCTAGAGTTAATATGGTAACTATTATGTTTAAACGATCGACATTGAAGTCACTTAGAATTGAGCAAGAAAGTGAAGCTCATCCAGTCATCTGTCAATGTTATTTTTCCAGTAAAGTAACAATTAAGCTACTGAGACATCATTATGTATCTCATCCTTCAAAATAGAGACTGCAGCATTTTCAGTCGGTAGCACATGAAGCTCGTAACTTGAAGTTCTTTGGTTCAAGTTCCAGATATGCTGGCGTTGAGATTTATCTTCGCTAACCCAACCTACTCTCGGTCAGAAAGTTTGGAAAGGTCAGTGTACTAGGGAAGGGACATGAAGCCGTGGCCTATGCAGTCAAGTCATAATTGTGTACATTGAAGCACGTGCAGAATGACCTTGCTGGGAGGTTTCCATCATTGTCGTAAGAGTTAGGGACCTTAGAATCATTGTGTCCTGGCCATTTAGTACATTTTCTGCAAAAGGTCTGCCACTCAGAGGTAAAAAACAATCAATAAACAGAATATGATGGAAAAAGAATTTAACGGCTAGTTACTTTCAATAACGTTACGTACTACAGTAAAGAAATTATATACTCGATATTATTGTACTCGCATAACAGTAAATTGTTATGCAAAATTTAGCAAAAAGGAGTTATTAAAATCTGAAAACACTCCTTCACTTAAGAACACATAGAAACGACTAGGAATAAAACAACATATCAAGATTTGCTTAAAGTGACCTGAAAGAATTCGTGAAGCGGTTATCAGCGACTGATGTACAAATTGGAGCAAAACAGTATTCCTTAAGAAAAAATTTGACAAAAAATCTCATTCTGCAATAACGAGTCAAGATTTTTCTGCCCCTACCAATCAGGAAATAAATTCATTATAAAACAAACTATTTACTCATATAACTTGCAGTTATAATAAGGGACCTAGCAAAGTTTTAATTTCTGATTTCTCCCATTAGTCATAGTGAATGGGCATTGAAAAAAATAAGATGTGTGGTGTAACAGCCATTGAAACAATTGAGACACTAAAACTGTACAGTTTGCTAATTAGAGATTAAAGGTTCTCATAGGTCATTAGTTGATCGAAATATCGTAGAAAATTGTGTCAATCAAGCACTAAACTTTAATCTATGAGATTACCTTTTAATTCACAAACAATTGATAGTCAAATCAAACAGCGACTGAGCGCACCTCTGGTATTTGCACAATCTTATTGCTTCTATAATCTCCATACAAGCTTTGTCCCTTGACAGATACAAGCAATTAGTCTTAACAGATATTAACCCTTTCAGGACCATAATGTTTCTAAGAGTAAATATTAGTATGTAACTGTTTATTTTAGTTTGTTTACACGTAAAATAAATAAAAATCATAAGAAAAATACATAACAATGTGTAGTTTTTTTGGAATTTTATGGGAAATATTTTTCCCAATGGACTATAAAGGTAACACAAATTATAGTTAGGCTTATTTTGCAATGTCTTTTATTTATTGGTTTATTAGAACAAAATATTAACTAAAATAATACAAAATTATGAAATAAAATTACTATACAAAATGATGTGCTCATTATGATATTCTGCGAAGCAATTTCTTTTGGTAGCGAGGCAAAGATGGACATTGCATATAGTACATATATTATGCGTCCTGACAGTTCTGTTTTTGTTTTCTAAACGTTCCCGTTTACGTAATTGCGTTCGGCATACGTTCTATTTTGACATTCTGTATAAAAAATGCAGATACAGTTATAATTAAATACGACAATCACCAATTTTAAAATGGGAAAAATGTTTCCCTTAGTCTTTAAAGGGTTAAGAAAAAAGTACAGAACTATAAAAAAGGAAACAAAATGTATATGAAGTTTCTTTGTCCGCTCAATTTTCACACTCAAAGAGGCAATAATAATTCAATTTTATGCATACTTAAACTTTTTGACAACCTTTTTTCTGGCTTAAAAACTGCCGCATCAGAAAATAGAGTCTGAGCACGTAACATGTTTTCAGGCTACAGTGGCTTCGGATTCCATACTGAATTGACCTTTAGAGAAATCATATTCGTTTCTGAAGGGACAGATTGAAACTAATATCAATTAATGTTCATTTTACTTACTAGGCGGTGCTGCTGTAATTGAAAGAAACATTTATGATAAAAACATAAAAACATGTAAAATAAAAACATCATTTATGTTAAGCCCCATTGATCATAAAATTATTGAATTTAATTCAATTAAATATGAAATGACATGTTCTATATGCATATAACTTTTTGACACACGATTCAACAATAAGGTAAATTTCGTTTAGGAAAGTGTAAATGAGTGTGTTATTGCTATTGTATATCATTCGTTTCTCTTAAACACATATCGTTTTACATCAATGCAATCTGTGTACTCGTAAAAAGATTTGGTCAAAGTAATAAATGGGGTAATAGTGAAAACCTAAGAAAAATTTTCGGAGAACTGTATTTTCAAAACACTGATTTAAACTATGTTGCTTAATTCTATTCCATTTTAGGTCGTACAAGGTTGGTATAATTCATTTTACCTAAGCACTCCCAAATCTGATATCTATAATGAAAAAAACTATGGACAATATAGTGTAAAAGTCCCAACTGAAACAATAATGAGTAACAAAACAGTAATGAGAAGAATAAGAATTTCGCGACAGAAACACGAATTTTTAATTTCGCGACGAATAAACAGTAATGAAACAGTAATGAGAAGAATAAGAATTTCGCGCACGAATTTTGAATTTCGCGACTCAAAACAGTAATGGAAGAATAAGAATTTCGCGACAAGAAAACATTAAATGATGGAATAAATAGCGCACCATTAATGAAAAAATATCAACGGAAAGAATGCCAATATATAAGAAAGATTCGGCGAAACCGAGACAGAAGAATATGCAATCATCAACATCATATCTGATATAAAAAACCTACTACGGCACTATCGCACAACGCAGTAAAAGGAGGCATCACCCACATTTTCATAAAATCACAATAATAATACTTTCTAATTATTTTCAACATGCATTACCAAACAATTAATGATATATAAAAAAGCAGAAATTGGCATTAACGACGAAAAACCAACAAAGGAATTTCAACATTCCTATAAAAATAAACAGCTTATAAAAAAAATTTGTAACGACGCAAGAAAACGGAACAAACAAGAAAACGACGCAAGAAAACGGAACATCCACAGCTCACTTCCAATTTCCAACTCAAAATACAAGAAAGTATGAACCTCTCATATTACCTGTCTCGCACCTCACGACAGAAAGCGAAAGACCGTCGTCATCATTTCATTATCTACTGTGCTTCATGATCGAGGAATCGATTATCCCACACTGCTTCACCAGTGAAGAACTTATCGGAAATTGCATCTCAATCATTATCTTCAGAGTTGGGTTGGGTTGGTTTACCTCTGAGTGGCAATTTTTTTTGCACACCGTGGTCTAAATGGACAGGTCACAAGGACCCCGAAGGCTCAGAGAAGGTTGGGGGAAGGGACCCACTGGAACAGCTGTTGGGAGACAGATGATAACCACCTGTCAAGGCCATCCAGCGTGTTCTTTAACGTGCACAAGGTATGGCTCTCCCGCACGGGGACACGGTTTAACGTCCCATCCGACGGACGGTCCTTTCCAAGTCCTTCGGTGTATCTTCAGAGAGTATAACATTTAGTGCCCGTAACTGGAAGAAGCAAAAATCCAATCCGACTGACTGCAGCTTGAGTATAATTGAATTGAAAGGGCCTATCCCACGTTTTCGCTTCGTCGAAACTAAAGTAAAATCATCCTGACACGACATACGGAAGCATATATTTTTGGGCAATTTTTATTTCCTATTGTTAAGTAGCGAAAAGGACTGGAAGGCAGAAATAATTGTGCCACCTATTATGGAAGAGACTGAAACAACACAGTTTAAAACAATGTTTTAAAATATAGTTAAACTAGAAAACCACATGTAGAGAATGTCATTGAATTTTTAGAGATGAGAAAATATTGCTCGAATTGAGGTGTGAGTAAAAGCAAATGAGAGAAAGAGTGTGCGGTCAATGCGTCATTGGTTGGTTTAATTATCACTCATATTTTGTTATTACTCAAATTACTCAAAGAAGTAATTTGAGTAATTATGAAGCTAAATAAAATTTCCCAAGTTAAAAGTGAATTGATTTTGTGTGTAAAATATCACGTAGAGAAAAAGATCAATAATTAGAAGAATCATTTTGTAAATTGCTATAGAATGGATTTTGATAGTTATTATAATTTCTTTTTATTTCGTTTAAAACCATATATCCCACGTCATCGTATCCCACAGTTATTAGAAAAATCACATCGACCAATTATATACATTGATTTGTCAATTACACTCGCTCAAAAAGTATCCGAACACTATGGTTGATTACTGAATTCAGAAAAAAGATCTGGCAACGATTTTTTTTAGAAATTAGTGACCTGGCAACCTTCGTGTCACGTGACACGAAGATCACTAATTTCTAGAAAAAAAATCGTTGCCAGATATTTTTTCTGAATGACACGAAGGTTGTCAGATCACAAATTTCTAAAAAAAATCGTTGCCAGATATTTTTTCTGAATTCAGTAATCAACCATAGTGTTCGGGTACTTTTTCGAGCGACTGTACTAGGTCTCACTGCTTCAATTGCTTCCACTCACACTTCACTGTTGCCTAAAATAACCATAAAATGCTTCAGTTTCAGTTAATGAAGTTGCTTTCGCGAATGCCATCACCAAAAGATACACTGTGAAATGTTGAACGACATATCTTCCCAGTGTTTATGCAAAGAGGTACAATTAGACAGTTTGTCATTGACGTGTAAAAAATTGAATAATTTTTTCAAGATTAAATGGTAATTAATCAAGCACAAACTTATTCTAGATAGTCTCATTTGTGTACATAGTGTTAGTAATTCCATGTACAAAATGTTAAACCTGGAATAAACAACTATGTCGCACAGACCCAGTTCTGATATTAGAAAAACTGTTAACAGAAACTAATTTGAAATAGAAATCCAAAAATTCCCGACTTTGTATGAAATTCGGATAACGGAAACAAAGTGGAATTTTGTTAGTTGTGGCAACTTCGATGCAAACGTATTCTGGTAAAGTACGTAAGTAGTCTCACTGGCATAGGGAGTGGGTTGGGTTGTTTTACCTCTGAGCGGCACTTTTTTGCACACCATGGGCTAAATGGCCAGGTCACATGGACCCCGAAGGCTCAGAGAAGGTTGGGGGAGGGGACCCACTGGAACAGCTGTTGGGAGACAGATGGTAGCCTCCCGTCAAGGCCATCCAGCGTGTTCTTTAACGTGCATAGGGTATGGCTCTCCCGCACATGGGTCCACGGCTTAACGTCCCATCCGACGGGCGGCGGCCTTTCCAACCCCATCGGTGTCCCCTACTGACCGTGGGCAGGGCGGGAAATTTTGCGGAGATAAATCTCAACGCTGACCCTGCTGGGACTCGAACCTGGGAACTACAGATTACGAGCCTGGGGCGCTACCGACTGAGCCACCCCCGCCTCGGCATAGGGAGTACATGTTGCATCAGCGAGAAATGAGACGACCACGTCTCTTGTAAAATTAGCTTATATTGTTGTTTGCTATGTCCTCCTGTTCCTGCCCCCGAAAAATTCATTTTCCTCCCGAACGTTTTTCGGTAGCAACACCACCTTTCGATCATTTTCTATTCAAAATGAAAGCTTATTTGCTCAATGACATCTAGATATTCGGTGCATAAATTTGATTCTGCTAAACCAATGGTGGCCTGTAAATGGTAGCTAGGCGTAAACTGGAAGGAGAGCTGTGTACCAATCCCTAGTGATGATGCACAGAACCGGCCAGGTCTAGCACCTAATTTCCGACCCCGCCTTCTCGTGGTGCAGGCCGTTAGTACCTTTCAAAAGAGATATTCTCTTTTGGAAAGGAACGGAAGGGGAGGGCTGCCAGTTCAGTATGGCCTACTGATCTGGTCATCTATGGCCACTTTTTTCTTTTTTTTTCAACCCTGCTGAGGAGTGGTCAACTTCATAGGGTTCTGGTGCTGACCATTTATACCTACTAGACTGGATTTGTTTATGGATTTGAGCTTGATTATGGATCCTGGACTTGCTGCACTGGTGGGCCTCTGTTGAGGGAGGATCTGCCACTGTGTTTTCTGTTTGCTTCTCGGTTACCAGCTCTAGGTGAACAGAGGCATGGGATACTTTATATCAACTGGTGGATAATCCTAATCAGAGGCCATCACAAGTACCTGAACCTTACTTAGCAGAGTTGGGCATCGTCAAGCCTAAACTGGAGTAATGTGTCTCAGACAAGGCCATATGGCTCTTGAAAACGTCCGCTTGAAAAGGTGGTGCCTGATGTTCCTACCAGCATCGGTGACTTCAGCTTTCAGCGGAGGAGGAACAGGTCTTTGCCCCATGCCTGCGATCAGGGGGCTGTTTGATATTGTTGGCCCTACCAATCTCAATAAACCTAATTTCTTTAAAAATCCTACTAATCATTTTCTCTCTGCAGGAACGTGGAACGTGAGGACATTACATAGAGATTATTCTCTTGATGTCCTCATGCAGGAATTCCAGCGCTATAACCTAGATATTCTAGGCTTGCAAGAGACCAGATGGACAGGTAAAGGTGAGATACTTAAAAATAACTTTAAATTTCTCTTTACAGGGAGGGATGATTGAAAACATCACCAAGGCGTGGGTCTGCTGTTTAGCAGACATGCTAGTGATGCTCTTCTAGGATATGAGTGCATTAATGAACGGTTTCTTACAGCGAAATTTCAGACAAGCATTAAAGACTTGAATGTTATCTGCTGTTATGTCCCCACTGAGGATTGTGATGAGGATGAGAAGGATAGGTTTTACGGACAACTTCAGGATAGTTTGAATTCTGTCAAGAAAGGAGATATTACCCTTGTTCTTGGTGACTTCAATGCCAAAGTTGGTACCCACTCTGACCTTTGGGGAGGAGCAATAGGCCCTTTTGGTATTGGTAGCTGCAATGGCAATGGGCAACGTCTCCTACAGGTAAGTAAACTAAATGGTTTCAGAATAACTAACACATATTACAAACACCGCGACATACATAAATACACATGTGTTTCACCTGATTGGCTGCATAGGAATATGATTGATTATATATTAATTAACAGCAAATGGGCTAGTTCTGTTAGAAATACCAGGGCATATAGGGGAGCTGAAATTGGATCTGACCATTACCTTGTTAAAAGTGTCTTGCAACTTAAACTTAAAAAGTGTTGTGCTAGGATTAAAAAATTTACCTTTAATACTGAAGCTCTGAAAGACCCTGTTATAGCTAAAGCTTACCATGATAGTTTACTTAGTCATTATGACAGTCATGGTTTGCTTAATACTGAAGTTGAGGAAGAATGGGGCCATTTTAAACAGGCTTTTTTGGAAATTAACAGTACTCTTTTAGAGAAAAAGGAGCAGAGGAGACAGAATTATTTAAGTCATAAGGCACTTGAGCTTATTTCAGAAAGAAAGAACTGCAGGAATGTTCTTAATCAGTACCCTACTAGTCCTAATAGAAAGCATTGAAAAGAACTTAATAAACGTGTAAAGGATCAGTTAGCTACTGATAAGAATATTTGGCTTGATGACTTGGCTGACAAAGCTGAGGAAGCAGTTAGACAGCACAACAGCAGAGAGCTGTACCAGATAGTTAATGTTTTGTGTGGTAGAAAACGAACAGGTATACAGGGATTGAAGGATAAACAAGGTAAGGTTATAGAAGGTGAGGATTCTGTCATGGCTAGGTGGGCTGAGCATTTCAGTGATGTTCTAAACAATGTAGTTAGTTCTACTCCCATTTTTTACAATGATGATAGATGCATTGTTGGCTTTAATGTTGGCCCTATAACACAACCTGAAGTTAGTTTGGCTATTTCTAAATCTCATAAATCCCCAGGGGTAGATGAAATTACTACCGAAATGCTTAGAGCTGGGAATGTTTCGGTTACCACTTGGATGACTGAAATTTTGAATAACTTTTATGATAAAGACATGGTTCCTAAAGATTTTACCAGAGCTATTATTATCCCTATTTTCAAAAAAGGTGATCGCAGTTCTTGTGATAACTATAGGGGTATCAGCCTACACTCTGTTCCAGGTAAAGTTCTTTCCATGATTATGTTTAATAGAATTAAGAATCTGGTTGACAGTCAATTGCGTGATGAGCAATGTGGATTCAGAAGTGGTAAGGGATGTGTAGATCAGATATTTTCACTTAGGCAGATTCTTGAGAAATGTATAGAGTTTCAGAAACCTTTGGTTGCTAGCTTTGTTGATTTCAAAAAGGCTTTCGACTCTGTTGATCGTCATAATTTGTGGTTGATTGTGAAATCATATGGTATACCAGACAAGTTAGTTAACATAATGAAAGCTCTCTATAATAACACTGAGTCGTGTGTGAGAGTTGGTAAGTCTTGTAGCAATTCATTTAGCATTACTTCTGGTGTTCGACAAGGGTGCATTTTGTCTCCTTTTCTCTTTAGTTTCGTTGTTGATTATGTTATGCGAAATTCACTTCAAGGGAAAGATTTTGGCCTTAAATGGACTGGAGATACGAAAATTTCTGATATAGATTATGCTGACGATTTAGCCCTTTTGGCAAATGATGTTGATGAGATGAACTCTTTCATTCGAGCTGTTGATGAGACTGGTTGTAGAGTAGGTTTGGTTATAAACAGAGAGAAAACGAAAGTGATGAAAATTGGTCAGGCAGGCTGTGATTCAGTTAATCTGAATGGTTGCAGTCTTGAGCAGGTGTCACAGTTTAATTATCTTGGGAGCTATTTAACAGATAATGGTGATGTGCGGCATGAGATTAACAGACGAATAGGGATTGCTGCCGGGACTTTTAAGAACCTATGGAGAGTGTGGAGAAATAGGCGTATACACCTAAAGACTAAAATTAGACTGTATAATAGTTTGGTTCTTTCTAGGGTTAGTTATGGTAGTGAAACTTGGACGCTGTGTAAACAAGTGAACAGGAAACTAGATGCTTTTGATTCTAGATGCTTACGCAGTATCTTGGGTATTAGGTGGTTTAACTTTGTAACTAATGATGAGGTTAGGCAAAGGAGTCTGCAACCTCCTTTAAGCACCATATTGTGCAGAGAGACTCCGCTGGTTTGGCCATGTTGCCCGTACGGATAATTATAGATTGGCGAATAATGTTATGAACAGTGTGCCCAGATGCCTCAGAAGGAGGGGCAGACCTAAGATGCGGTGGGCTGACAATGTCAAACAGGACCTTGTTAGAATTGGTGTACAGTGGCCGGATGCAGCAGATGTAGCTCAGGACAGATATGCTTGGAGAATTAAACTGCGCGATCTGGTTCGACCTCCGTAACCCATGGCTGCTTGAGGATGATGATGATGAAACTAATGGTTCATTGGTAGGTCCATATTCAATTAGAAATGACCCATGTGATTTTTCTAATAACTGTGGGATACGATTGACAAGTGGGATATATGGTTTTAAGCAAAATAAAAAGAAATTATAACAACTATCAAAATCTATTCCATAGCAATTTACAAAATGATTCTTCTAATTACTGATCTTTTTCTCTACGTGATATTTTACACATAAAATCAATTCTCTTTAAACTTGGGAAATTTTATTTAGCTTCAAAATTACTCAAATTACTTCTTTGAAAATGTGTGCACTTTGAAAAATTTTAACCCAGTATCCACAATAATTAATTTTTTTCTTAGAATAGCCAAGGGTTTTTCCTTGTTAATTTAAAATTTGAAACGTATATTTTATATTCACTATTACAAATGTTTATCACTCAATTATTATAAATACATAATTATATATAAATACAATACTTTTTTAAGAGATATAAATCTTTTTTAACGTCAGGATTACACACAGATATGAGCAAACTAACTTGTATTTTTTAATCTAATTTAACTGAATTTTATAAGTCATTCCCTACAGAAAAAATTCGTAAATAATAATTGGACTCAGAGTGTGATTTAGAGGCTAAAAGAACAGTATCCGAATTTACTATTATTTGCAATTGTTTAATTTTATAACCCATGGATTGTAGGTTTTTAAATAACGTGTCAATATAACAATTCCATTCAACGTTCGAAGAAAATTTTGTCTCTAGATAAATTCATTAACTACTTCTATATTACTTCAATGACACGCATTATGAAATTGTTTATTTCCCATTAGTCAGTTTCCTAGATGATTTTTAATTGTAACATTCTTACCAGTTTAGTAACAAGATACATATTAATAAACTTTTTTATCCTCCCGCAAACACAGTGTGCTGATCGACGAATATATTCATCATCATGATTACGATACCTTCTTCTCATTCAGCTATACCTGTGAAGAAATGAATGTTTCAAAACTAAATCACAGCGATTAAACCCATTTTGATCAGGTACCTGGGTTCGAGCCCCGGGTAAGGTCATGAATGTTTGTATCGTTTTCTGCTGAGGGCCTGCCATCCTCACAGACCTTCTACTATGGCATATAAACTGACAGGCTTATGTCAGACCTCTGTGGCAAGCAGCTGCTTGAGGGGGTATTTATTATATTTTTTACAAAGCATTTAGTCCATGGTGTGCAAAAAGCGCCGCTCAGAGGTAAAACAACCCAACCCAACCTAAGAAGCATTCCCCAAATGAACTTCCAAAAATGTTTCACAGCGTAGGACATGAGAATGGAGAAGTGAGTAGAGAAGTATTCTGAAGGTTTATAACCTTTGATTTCTCTAATATTTCTATGAAAGGTGATTTATTGAACTGACATTATTTCTTTTTCCAACACCTCATATGGTCTGGTTGAATCTTTAATTGAAATGTAATTGCTCTAATATTGTTAGAGAATTACAATATTAAGTAACAATACTGTAAGAACTGTTTGGCAATACTGTGAAGTGGATTCGAAATGATCAAACATTTAATAAATGAACTTGTTTAAAGCTAAGACAATTACTCTAAAAGAAAGAATTAAAATCAGTCCAATTTTCATAATAAACAAATGATCAAACTAAACTCACATAAAATCACTATTGATTAACATTTGTCAACAAATGAGAAACTTCTGCTATGCGACACTAATACCAATTAGTTACAAGTCAACGTATCTTATTTGAGCTAGATTTTCTCTGTAGATCTTTTAAGACCAACAATAACTTAAGGATTCATCTTTTGAAAATACACCACCTTGGAATCTATCAACGTAAACTCTTTCGAAGGACATGTATCGTTCCAAGATGGAGTTTATGTACCGCACACTTCCGCGCACTGACGAATATTTTACTGAATTCAATTACCATCCTCTTATTTCCAAATCTACACTTTTTTCGCATTACAGTTATGGCATATTCTTCACAGCATTACACAGTACCTCGTCATACGATTACGCACTAAATGTTGCAGGTTTACGCGTGAGTTCAATATTTTCTCCTCTAACACTTTGCCTTAGAGAGAGAAGCCTTTTTACTGCTACAGGTCCGTTGAAGAGGGGTAAAGTATTGGCTTCTTCAAAGATGCCAATATTTTACATCTCTCCAACGACCTACAACAGAAAAACAATGCAGTTCACTTCTTACAATAAATCTGAGATGGGTTAGTATTTTATTACCGCTGAGCGGCACTTTTTTGCACACAATGGGCTAAATGGTCAGGTCACATGGACCTCTAAGGCTCAGAGAAGGTTGGGGGAGGGGACCCACTGGAACAGCTGTTAGGAGACAGATGGTAGTCTCCTGTCAAGGCCATCCAGTGTCTTCTTTAACATGCACAGGGTATGGCTCTCCCATCCCTAGGCCACGGCTTAACGTCCCATCCGACGGACTGCGGTCTTTCTAAGCCCATCGGTGTTCCCTACTGACCGTGGGCAGGATGGGGAGTTTTGCGGAGATAAATCTCAACGCTGACCCAGGTGGAACTCGAACCTGGGAACTGCAGATTACGAGACTGGCGCGCTACCGACTGAGCCAACCCGGCCTGAGAATATTTAAGTCTGAGAATATTTACATTATGACACATCTGACATCCAACAAAATGGAGGAAATTCCCTTCCCGAAAACACTCTGACCATTGCGACTAACGTGAACACTTTTTCGGGGAAAAATGGTTGCAATCGGGTAAATACAATGGTTTCCATGAATTAAGGAAAAATGACAAAAATCGCGATAATTCCCCAAAACATTGTGCGATACTCACCAAACTTGTTCATGTAACCAGTAAAATAATGCCGAGTGAGCATATCATATGCAAATCAGTCTAGGTTGCGTCAATTTGCGTAATCGGATAGTGGCATAATAATGGGTGTTTTGGAGTGGATCGTTATTTTGTGTTGTAAATGTGAGTAAAGAAATTCGAAACAGCCATTTGCCAAATGAACTGCGGTGGAGAGTTATTGGCCAGCTCCAAGCAAGCCAAAGACGTGGCACGACGGCTGAATGTGAGTCCTTCTATGGTCCATAGACTATGAAATCAATTTCTTAGCAGGGATTCCGTGTCTCCGAGGATTAGCTGAGGAAGGGTTAGAGTTACGACCGCTGTACAAGACTGATATCTGTGATTAACAGTACGAAGGAGCAGGACGTCTACTCCCTCTAAGCTACGATCCTCTCTTGCAGCAGCCACTGGGAGGTTGTATCAACTTCTACTATGCTTAGAAGGCTTCATGAGGGAGGTCTGTACGCTGGAAGGCTTGTAATTTGTATACTCCTCACGTCACGTCACAGGAGAGAGCGGTTGAACTGGAAAAAAAATGGAGGTCTGTACTCTTCATAAATGAGTCCAAATATTGCTTGCAGAGTGATTCCGGTATTGTTTGATATGGGGAGAATGAGATACCCGCTATCATCCCAGTAACATCCGTCAAAGAGACAGTTACAGTGGAGGTAGCTTATGTGTTTGGGGTGGCATTTCCTTAGGTGGGCGTACAGACATCTATGTGTTGACGAGTGGGAACCTGAATGTTCAGAGGTATATAGATGATATCCTGGACCCTTATGTACGACTTTGCGCTGGTGCAATAGGGGAAACATTTATCTTACAAGACGATAACGCTCGTACACAGAGCGCTCGACTAATGGAACAATACCTTCAAGAGAAGATCATTATGCACATGGAGTGTCTAGCTTGATTTCCCGACCTCAATCCGATTGAGCAGGTGTGAGATACTCTAGGAGACGTGCCCTCAACCCACCACTTAAAACAAAGGTGAGCTTATTACTGCTTTAAAGGGACAATGGTCGTTACTCCCTACTGAGCTGATTCACAACATCATAAACATCATGGAACATCGGTGTCGTGCCTGCATTGCAGTAAGAGATGACAACACTCCTTATTAAAGAGTTTTCACATTGCATTCTGACACCTCATTTTTGGACAAGTTCCTGTAAGTGTTATTTTTTTGACAAAAAATGTTTCTAGTGTAAAATATTTTATGCCATTCTGAAACAAAAATTATAATTCATTTTTCCATCAAATTTCATTAAAAACATTCATATAGTTTTTTGTTTATCATAATTTATCTGAGTTTTCCTTAATTTATGGAAACCAGTGTATCGAAACAGGATATAATTTGAAACTCTAGAATTAATATGGAAACTATTATGTTTAAACGATCGACATTGAAGTCACTTAGAATTGAGCAAGAAAGTGAAGCTCATCAAGTCATCTGTCAATGTTATTTTTCAAGTAAAGTGACAGTTAAGCTACTGAGACTTCATTATGTATCTCATCCTTCAAAATAGAGACTTCAGCATTTCCAGTCGGTAGTACATGAAGCTCGTAACTTGAAGTTTTTGATTCAAGTTCCAGATATGCTGGCGTTGAGAGTTATCTCCGCTAACCCAACCTACTCTCGGTCAGAAAGTTTGGAAAGGTCAGTGTACTAGGGAAGGGACATGAAGCCGTGGCCTATGCAGTCAAGTCATAAATTGTGTACATTAAAGCACATGCAGAATGGCCTTGCTGGGAGATTTCCATCATTGTCGTAAGAGTTAGGGAGCTTAGAAACATTGTGTCCTGGCCATTTAGTACATTTTCTGCAAAAGGTCTGCCACTCAGAGGTAAAAAACAATCAATAAACAGAATATGATGGAAAAAGAATTTAACGTCTAGTTACTTTCAATAACGTTACGTACCACAGTAAAGAAATTATATACTCGATATTATTGTACTCGCATAACAGTAAATTGTTATGTAAAATTTAGCAAAAAGGAGTTATTGAAATCTGAAATATAAAAAAACACTCCTTCACTTAAGAACACTAGAAACGACTAGGAAAAAAACAACATGTCAAGATTTGCTTAAAGTGACCTGAAAGAATTCGTGAAGCGGTTATCAGCGACTGATGTAAAAATTGGAGCAAAACAGTATTCCTTAAGAAAAAATTTGACAAAAAACTCATTCTGCAATAACGAGTCAAGATGAAACTCTTAAGTTTTTGCCCCTACCAATCAGGAAATAAATTCATTATAAAACAAACTATTTACTCATATAACTTGCTGGCGTAAACAAGGGACCTAGCAAAGTTTTAATTTCTGATTTCTCCCATTAGTCATAGTGAATGGACATTGAAAAAAATAAGATGTGTGGTGTAACAGCCATTGAAACAATTGAGACAGTAAAACTGTACAGTTTACTAATTAGAGATTAAAGGTTCTCATAGGTCATTAGTTGATCGAAATATCGTAGAAAATTGTGTCAATCAAGCACTAAACTTTAATCTATGAGATTACCTTTTAATTCACAAACAATTGATAGTCAAATCAAACAGCGACTGAGCGCACCTCTGGTATTTGCACAATCTTATTGCTTCTATAATCTCCATACAAGCTTTGTCCCTTGACAGATACAAGTAATTAGTCTTAACAGATATTAACCCTTTCAGGACCATAATGTTTCTAAGAGTAAATATTAGTATGTAACTGTTTATTTTAGTTTGTTTAGACGTAAAATAAATAAAACTCATAAGAAAAATACATAACAATGTGTAGTTTTTTTGAAATTTTATGGGAAATATTTTTCCCAATGGACTATAAAGGTAACACAAATTATAGTTAGGCTTATTTTGCAATGTCTTTTATTTATTGGTTTATTAGAACAAAATATTAACTAAAATAATACAAAATTATGAAATAAAATTACTATACAAAATGATGTGCTCATTATGATATTCTGCGAAGCAATTTCTTTTGGTAGCGAGGCAAAGATGGACATTGCATATAGTACATATATTATGCGTCCTGACAGTTCTGTTTTTGTTTTCTAAACGTTCCCGTTTACGTAATTGCGTTCGGCATACGTTCTATTTTGACATTCTGTATAAAAATGCAGATAAAGTTATAATTAAATACGACAATCACCAATTTTAAAATGCGAAAAATGTTTCCCTTAGTCGTGAAAGGGTTAAGAGAAAAGTACAGAACTAATAAAAAAGGAAACAAAATGTATATGAAGTTTCTTTGTCCGCTCAATTTTCACACTCAAAGAGGCAATAATAATTCAATTTTATGCATACTTAAACTTTTTGACAACCTTTTTTCTGGCTTAAAAACTGCCGCATCAGAAAATAGAGTCTGAGCACGTAACATGTTTTCAGGCTACAGTGGCTTCGGATTCCATACTGAATTGACCTTTAGAGAAATCATATTCGTTTCTGAAGGGACAGATTGAAACTAATATCAATTAATGTTCATTTTACTTACTAGGCGGTGCTGCTGTAATTGAAAGAAACATTTATGATAAAAACATAAAAACATGCAAAATAAAAACATCATTTATGTTAAGCCCCATTGATCATAAAATTATTGAATTTAATTCAATTAAATATGAAATGACATGTTCTATATGCATATAACTTTTTGACACACGATTCAACAATAAGGTAAATTTCGTTTAGGAAAGTGTAAATGAGTGTGTTATTGCTATTGTATATCATTCGTTTCTCTTAAACACATATCGTTTTACATCAATGCAATCTGTGTACTCGTAAAAAGATTTGGTTGTTTAATCTACTGGATAAAGGGGTAATAGTGAAAACCTAAGAAAAATTTTCAGGGACCTGTATTTTCAAAACACTGATTTAAACTATGTTGCTTAATTCTATTCCATTTTAGATCGTACAAGGTTGGTATAACTCATTTTACCTAAGCACTCCCAAATCTGATATCTATAATGAAAAAAACTATGGACAATATAGTGTAAAAGTCCCAACTGAAAGACCAGAAACAGTAATGAGAAGAATAAGAATATCGCGACAAGAAAACATTAAATGATGGAATAAATAGCGCACCAGTAATGAAAAAATATCAACGGAAAGAATGCCAATATATCAGAAAGATTCGGCGAAACCGAGACAGAAGAATATGCAATCATCAACATCATATCTGATATAAAAAACCTACTACGGCACTATCGCACAACGCAGTAAAAGGAGGCATCACCCACATTTTCATAAAATCACAATAATAATACCTTCTAATTATTTTCAACATGCATTACCAAACAATTAATGATATATAAATAAGCAGAAACTTGCATTAACGACGAAAAACCAACAAAGGAATTTCAACATTCCTATAAAAATAAACAGCTTATAAAAAAAATTTGTAACGACGCAAGAAAACGGAACATCCACAGCTCACTTCTAATTTCCAACTTAAAATACAAGAAAGTATGAACCACTCATATTACCTGTCTCGCATCTCACGACATAAAGCGAAAGACCGTCGTTATCATTTCATTATCTACTGTGCTTCATGATCGAGGAATCGATTATCCCACACTGCTTCACCAGCGAAGAACTTATCGGAAATTGCATCTCAATCATTATCTTCAGAGTTGGGTTGGTTTACCTCTGAGCGGCATTTTGTTGCACACCGTGGTCTAAATGGCCAGGTCACAAGGACCCCGAAGGCTCAGAGAAGGTGGGGGGAGGGGACCCACTGGAACAGCTGTTGGGAGACAGATGATAACCACCCGTCAAGGCCATCCAGCGTGTTCTTTAACGTGCACAAGGTATGGCTCTCCCGCACGGGGACACGGTTTAACGTCCCATCCGACGGACGGTCCTTTCCAAGTCCATCGGTGTATCTTCAGAGAGTATAACATTTAGTACCCGTAACTGGAAGAAACAAAAATCCAATCCGACTGACTGCAGCTTGAGTATAATTGAATTGAAAGGGCCTATCCCAAGTTTTCGCTTCGTCGAAATTAAAGTAAAATCATCCTGACACGACATACGGAAGCATATATTTTTGGGCAATTTTTATTTCCTCTTGTTAAGTAGCGAATAGGACTGGAATGCAGAAATAATTGTGCCACCTATTATGGAAGAGACTGAAACAACACAGTTTAAAACAATGTTTTAAAATATAGTTAAACTAGAAAACCACGTGTAGAGAATGTCATTGAATTTTTAGAGATGAGAAAATATTGCTCGAATTGAGGTGTGAGTAAAAGCAAATGAGAGAAAGAGTGTGCATCAATGCGTCATTGGTTGGTTTAACTATCACTCACATTTTGTTATTACTCAAATTACTCAAAGAAGTAATTTGAGTAATTATGAAGCTAAATAAAATTTCCCAAGTTAAAAGTGAATTGATTTTGTGTGTAAAATATCACGTAGAGAAAAAGATCAATAATTAGAAGAATCATTTTGTAAATTGCTATAGAATGGATTTTGATAGTTATTATAATTTCATTTTATTTCGTTTAAAACCATATATCCCACGTCAATCGTATCCCACACTTATTAGAAAAATCACATCGACCAATTATATACATTGATTTGTCAATTGCACTCGTTCAAAAAGTATCCGAACACTATGGTTGATTACTGAATTCAGAAAAAAGATCTGGCAACGATTTTTTTTAGAAATTAGTGACCTGGCAACCTTGGTGTCACGTGACACGAAGGTTGTTAGATCACTAATTTATAAAAAAAAAAAATCGTTGCCAGATATTTTTTCTGAATGACACGAAGGTTGTCAGATCACTAATTTCTAAAAAAAATCGTTGCCAGATATTTTTTCTGAATGACACGAAGGTTGTCAGATCACTAATTTCTAAAAAAAATCGTTGCCAGATATCTTTTCTGAATGACATGAAGGTTGTCAGATCACTAATTTCTAAAAAAATCGTTGCCAGATATTTTTTCTGAATTCAGTAATCAACCATAGTGTTCGGGTACTTTTTTGAGCGACTGTACCAGGTCTCACTGCTTCAATTGCTTCCACTCACACTTCACTGTTGCCTAAAATAACCATAAAAATGCTTCAGTTTCAGGTAACGAAGTTGCTTTCGCGAATTCCATTACCGAAAGATACACTGTGGAATGTTGAACGACATATCTTCCCAGTATTTATGCAAAGAGGTACAATTAGACAGTTTGTCATTGACGTGTAAAAAATTTAACAATTTTTTCAAGATTAAATGGTAATTAATCAAGCACAAAACGTATTCTAGATAGTCTCATTTGTGTGCATAGTGTTGGTAATTCCATTTACAAAATGTTGAACCTGGAATATCCAACTATGTTGCACAGACCCAGTTCTGATATTAGAAAAGCTGTTAACAGAAACTGATTTGGATAGAAATCCAAAAATTCCCGACTTTGTATGAAATTCGGAAAACGGGAACAGAGTGGAATTTTTTTAGTTGTGGCAACTTCGATGTAAACGTATTCTGGTAAAGTACGTAAGTAGTATCACTGGCATAGGGAGTGCATGTTGGACCAGCGAGAAATGAGACGACCACGTCTCTTGTAAAATTAGCTAATATCGTTGTTTCCTATGTCCTACTGTTCCTGCCCCCAAAAAATTCCTTTTCCTCCCGAACGTTTTTCCGGTAGCAACACCACCTTTCGATCATCTTCTATTCAAAATGAAAGCTTATTTGCTCAATGACATCTAGATATTCGGTGCATAAATTTGATTCTGCTAAACCAATGGCTTATTGGAAGGTCCATATTCAATTAGAAATGAGCCAAGTGATTTTTCTAATAACTGTGGGATACGATTGACAAGTGGAATATATGGTTTTAAACAAAATAAAAAATTATAATAACTATCAAAATCCATTCTATAGCAATTTACAAAATGATTAATCATTGATCTTTTTCTCTACGTGATATTTTACACACATAATCAATTCTCTTTTAACTTGGGAAATTTTATTTAGCTTCAAAATTACTCAAATTATTTCTTTGAAGGTGTGTGCACTTTGAAAAATTTTAACACAGTATCCACAATAATTAATTTTTTTTCTTAGAATAGCCATTGGTTTTTCCTTGTTAATTTAAAATTTGAAATGTATATTTTATATTCACTATTACAAAATTTTTATCACTCAATTATATATAAATACATAATGTTTTAAGAGATAAAACTCCAAAGTAGCTAAAAATATAATTTCTGTTAACGAAAATCTTTTTTAACTTCAAGATTACACACAGATTTGAGCAAACTAACTTGTATTTTTTAATCTAATTTAACTGAATTTTATAAGTCATTCCCTACAGAAAAAAATTCGTAAATAATAATGGACTCAGAGAGTGATTTAGAGGCTAAAAGAACAGTATCTTAATTTACAATTATTTGCAATTGTTTATTTTTATAACCCATGGATCGTAGGTTTTTACATAACGTGTCAATATAACAATTCCATTCAACGTTCGAAGAAAACTTTATCCCTAGATAAATTCATTAACTACTTCTATACTACTTCAATGACACGCATTATGAAATTGTTTATTTCCTATTAGGCAGTTTCCCAGATGATTTTTAATTGTAACATTCTTACCAGTTTAGTAACAAGATACATATTAATAAACTTTTTATCCTCCCGCGGACACCAAATAAAATAATTCTTCATGGACTAACGCGCACAAAGCCTAATAAAATCAATTTTCTACTTGACTTACCTTTGTTATTTCTTCCGAGAATCTAACTCGTTCAACTAATACAAGCCAACTTTTCTTATACTGAGAACAACGTAAAATTTTAGTTCGACTGTTCTCATTCACTCGTGACGTAATTCCCACGCGAGTATCAAAATGATACAGCACATCACGGTTTCATTGTTGCTCGTTCATCTGTCGTAACAATATATATGATCGTTAAACCCCACGTGGCCCTTAGTGAGTAGGAAACCACTAATGGGCTTTCAAATTACACCATCTGACGTATAGGACGTTTGCAGGAAATTAAAGCCATGGATGTGTCAGGAAACTCATACTCTGTGTACATTAAAGGACATGATGGGTGATCTTGACAGGAAGGTTTCTACAATCTGTCCAGTGAATTCCCTTTGGCAATCTTCTCTCAGACCTTGAAGGGCTTTTTAATGAGTCAAATTAGCCCACTGTGTTCAAAAAAGTGCCACTCAGGTAAAAAATGAAAACCTATATAGAAATAAATAGATTAGCATGGCAAATGAATTTATTACCAATTTAACATTATACTTACTTGTAGTTGCTGCAGTAAAGAAATCATATTCTACATTTCATTTTGCTCTTATAGCAATAAATTCGTATGCAAAATTTAGGAAGAAATATAATTTTTAATTTTTTTCAAAGAGAAAAGTACTTCATTGCACAAAGGACGGAGATAATTTAAGTCTATATTTGGCATGTCCTAATATAATCATAAAAACATACAAATACATACACACGGACATAACCCGCTGGTTTAGAGTTAAGTACACTAGACCAGACATCGGCAACCTTTTTTGGCTGCTGGTCAAAATCAACCTAAATGTGACTATTAAGAAGACAGTTCGGGTCAATGGGTATTTTCATTTTAAAACAGTTCGTTAGTGAATAATAAGATAAATTTTATTGAGAAAACTATTACAATATGCTTTTAAACTCAAAACATAAAAAAACTTATAATTTTAATTATTATAAAAACAAATATTATTGTCAAGTTTTAGTTCATTAATAATTTATGAACTTTATTTATAAACGTTCTCTTCGTTATCAGTGGCTCCCCTGATGCTGAATTTGTGATGTCAATTTAGTCAAGTCTGATTCATATTTAGTCACCTTAAAACGAATAAAAGCGTCTGAATTTTCGGTAGTTAATCTGCTCCTGTTCTTACTTAAAATAAATTTCATGTGTGAAAATATTTGTTCACATTTATAAATAGAACCGAACGCCGACAAAATGGAAAAGCCAATTTTTTTCAAAGATGAAAACTTCGTAGGAAGTGATGCCCAACACGATGATATCATGAGAAGTTGATTATCATCCGTGTTTTTTAAATCTTTCCGCAATGTCTTGAGTTTGTCCGTCCACAACGTTGAACTTTTGAAATCAATCATTTTTAAACTTAAATTGTCAATTTTAAGATATTCAAAATACTGCAAATCTGAAACATTTTCCTCTATTTCGTCGGGCTTTATTATAAATGTAAACATTTCGCCGTGTTTCTTAAAACTTTGAAATCTACTTTCAAATTCACTTTTAATCTTCAAAATACAACTTTCGAACATATTTAGATTGCTTTCATCGATATTTTCTTTCTCATGTTGGCTTTTTAGTAAGGGAAAGAAAAGAAATATTTTAGTTTTTATGTCAGTTTCAAATAATGTTAATTTCGAACAAAACCTCTTCCATTCCTCGTACATTTTCAAAATTGTCAAACTCGTGACGTAATTCACACGCGAGTATCAAAATGATACAGCACATCACGGTTTCATTGTTGCTCGTTCATCTGTCGTAACAATATATATGATCGTTAAACCCCACGTGGCCCTTAGTGAGTAGGAAACCACTAATGGGCTTTCAAATTACACCATCTGACGTATAGGACGTTTGCAGGAAATTAAAGCCATGGATGTGTACAGGAAACTCATACTCTGTGTACATTAAAGCACATGATGTATGATCTTGACAGGAAGGTTTCTACAGTCTGTCCAGTGAATTCCCTTTGGCAATCTTCTCTCATTTTTAAAGGGCTTTTTAATGAGTCAAATTAGCCCAATGTGTGCAAAAAAGTGCCACTCAGGTAAAAAATGAAACCCTATATAGAAATAAATAGATTATCATGGCAAATGAATTTATTACCAATTTAACATTATACTTACTTGTAGTTGCTGCAGTAAAGAAATCATATTCTAGATTTCATTTTGCTCTTATAGCAATAAATTCGTATGCAAAATTTAGGAAGAAATATAATTTTTAATTTTTTTTTCAAAGAGAAAAGTACTCCATTGCACAAAGGACGGAGATAATTTAAGTCTATATTTGGCATGTCCTAATATAATCATAAAAACATACAAATACATACACACGGACATAACCCGCTGGTTTAGAGTTAAGTACGCTACACACTAGACCATACCTGGTCTAGTGGTCAGCATACCTTACGTAATGCTTATTGAGTGATCTATCAGATGATAGAAGTGAATATGAAAAAAGTAATATTACAAATTGTATGTTGCAGAATGCTTTCCAGTGACAAAGTGGTTAATGAACATAACTCCTGAGTAGAAGGACCCGGAATTGAGTTCGGTGTAAAGTCATGGATGTTTTATACTTCTCCTAATGTTACAACCTCTCTACAAATAAAGTTTATAGCACATTATACTGACAAACTCCTGTCAGTGCTCATTGTCAAGCAGCTGCTGAAAGGTAATTTATTTCATTTATACTGCAGAATAAATATCACTTATTATTTCTTAAAGTTGGAAACAACTGAAAGAATCTTATTTCGCGATATTTCAATCTTTATTATACTGAGATGCCATTTTATTAGGTACACCTACCTAGTGGCATGTTGCATCTCCTTTGTCCTTCGGAACAGCCCGAATTCGTCGGGACATAGAACCATGCGTGCACAACGCATGATGGATGCGTTGTGCACGAATGTTGTACAGTCGCTCAAAAAAGTATCCGAACACTACGGTTGATTAGAGAATTCAGAAAAAAATATCTGGCAACGATTTTTTTTTAGAAATTAGTGATCTGGCAACCTTCGTGTCAGGTGACACGAAGGTTGCCAGATCACTAATTTCCAAAAAAATCGTTGCCAGATATTTTTTCTGAATTCTGTAATCAACCGTAGTGTTCGGATACTTTTTTGAGCGACTGTACCATGGGGAAATGACTCCGTCGGCAGTTGCTGCAGATTAGACGGTGGGACAGTCTCGCTGTGAAATATCCCTTACCAGCTCATCCCAGAGATGCTTCAAAGTATTTGGATCAAGGGAGTGTGCCGGCCAATGAAGCAAGCAACACTGGTCGGCATCTTCCTGAAATCACTCGGTAACGATGCTAATGAGCAGGTGCATTATCATGCTGAATGTGTCCATTCCAATGGGGATTTACTGTAGTCAAGAAGGAATGAACTTGGTCAGCAAAGATGTTGAAGTGTGCTTTTATGGGTATCAAGGGTCTTAAGGTGCGGGAGGAAAACATTCCCCACACCTTCACACCACCAGCACTGGCCTGTACTCATGACACCAGACAAGATGGTTCCATGGCCTCATGCTGCTCGTGCCAAATTCTGATCCTTCCATCATCATGATGGAAAAAAGAACCCTTGATTATTCCGAACAGGCTAACTTTTCCCAGTCCTCAACAGTCCAAATGTCGATGCTGCTGTGCCCACTGGAGAAAAACTTTCGTGTTCTTCGCTGACAACATCGGCACTCGATAAGGTCGGCAACTATTGTAGCCTATTTACGACAAGGTGCGATACGTGGTGCATTCGGAGATGACCTTATCCACACAAACGTTGATTTTGTGTGATTTGCCTTATTTTGGTCCATTTGTTCTCTTTCACTATTCTCGCCAGTATCCTTTGACTCGTCTGATACAGAATCAGTTTCTCTACAGGATGGTGGGACGGAGGTGGCTCAGTCGGTAGCGCACCAGGCTCGTAATCTGTAGTTCCCAGGTTCGAGTCCCAGCTGGGTCAGCGTTGAGATTTATCTCCGCAAAATTCCCCGCCTTGCCCAAGGTCAGTAGGGGTAACCGATGGGCTTGGAAAGACCGCCGTCCCTCGTATGGGACGTTAAGCTGTGGCTCCGTGTGCGGGAGAATTCTGTGCACGTTAAAGAACACGTTGGATGGCCTAGACGGTAGACTACCATCTGTCTCCCAACAGCTGTTCCAGTGGGTCCCCTCCCCCAACCTTCTCTGAGCCTTCGGGGTCCATATGACCTGGCCATTTAGCCCATGGTGTGCAAAAAAGTGCCGCTCAGAGGTTAAACAACCCAACCCAACTCTACAGGATGGCCAATCACTGGTACTTTTTTTCTTTTTGCATCACTCTCGGTATCCCCTTGAAACGGTTGTGTGTGAAAAGCCCAAAAAGACAGCCGTATGGGGGATGCTAGTACAGGCACGCCTAGCACCAACTATCATGCCACGTTCAAGTTGTCCATTTTGCCCATTGTGACGCTCAATCCAACTCTAACTGATGCTCGAAGAGCTGGTCGGTCTGATTTATACCTCACACCGCTGTCATATGACGTACTACGTGTTGGAATGAATCATTTAGGTGACGAGGGGTGGTGTACCTATTAAACTGGCAACTCAAAGTAAAAAAAAGAACACGAATTGTCCAATTGCAAGATCGTAATTAAAGCACGTTTTAAGTTTGGTTCGTCCAGCAAAAACTTAAATAGTTCTCTCAAGTCACCTGCTGAAGTCACTGATCGAGCTGTCAATCACTTATGAATCAACCATGATCTGTAATCGCATCAGTTGACCTATTTTACCATTTCTGCTTTGACAGGTAATTGACAGCTGAATGAACCAATGGCTTATGACAGCCAACATTTTGTCAACTAATAATAATAATAATAATCTTTATTCATATTCATGTTAGTTATACAAAATTTTAAACAAATGACCCGCAAAGCATTTGCTTATCTGCAGGAGAGAAGAATAATAACGTTACATGAAAATACATAAGATATAGTTTAAAACAATGTCATCAAACTATGAAATCTCATTTTCTGAATTTATTCCATTTGAACTTCTCATTGACTTATGCGTCCTATTTTTTGTCATAAGACTTAAGTAGGTAATTTTGATACTTTATTAGCTAACTGTGGTTAATGATCCTTCTAATTGCAATGTTGTGATTGTCGAATCGGTATTTATTCAGTGAAGAAAGAATTTTTCTTGCTAAAGTTTTTTCCTTTTCTTTTTTAGTTTGGACATATAGGACAGAAAATAATCTTAGATTCTACTCCTAGTTCTTATACACTTTCTCATACAAGGATATACCCCTACTAAGTCCGAAGCCCTGCGGGGCGGGGGTGGCTCAGTAGGTAGCGCGTCAGGCTCGTAATCTGTAGTTCCCAGGTTCGAGTCCCAGCTGGGTCAGCGTTGAGATTTATCTCCGCAAAATTCCCCGCCCTGCCCACGGTCAGTAGGGGACACCGATGGGCTTGGAAAGGCCGCCGTCCGTCGGATGGGACGTTAAGCCGTGGCCCCGTGTGCAGGAGAGCCATACCCTGTGCACGTTAAAGAACACGCTGGATGGCCTTGACGGGAGGCTACTATCTGTCTCCCAACAGCTGTTCCAGTGGGTCCCCTCCCCCAACCTTCTCTGAGCCTTCGGGGTCCATGTGACCTGGCCATTTAGCCCATGTTGTGCAAAAAAGTGCCGCTCAGAGGTAAAACAACCCAACCCGAAGTCACTGCTGACTAGTGCTTCAGATAGAGTTAACACAACATGCAAAGTTTGTCCTTCTGAAAACAGTAACTAGCTACCTAACCACTATGGCATAAGGCTTGATATAAGTTTATGAATATGTTTGATGTATTATGTAAACTATATACTTTGTTCGTCATTTTCCCCCATGTAGCCGAACCTGAGGTAGAGAATATAAATCAAACTGATGTGCGAATATGTGACTTGATATTTTTAATTGAGAGATCATGAAGCCACTATGGAAATCAATACCAAATTCAGAAAAAAGTCTTCAGGCGGGAGTGACGAATCCACGATTTGAAAAGGTCCATGTCAATCTTGGTCAATGGCAGAATCCAATATTTCTCCTATTATTACTTAAAGCATTTTGAAATTATCAAAACATTCCTTCTGAAGCACATCACTTCTTTTTAATCTATCCGTACATAGGTAATGCCTGAGAAGGAAGTTTCATATCAACTGCACCTGATTACTATTATGGAAGATCAGAAACCAGTTTAAATTATTTATTATTATATTTTCTTTTAAATTTAAATTATTAATTTTTATTTAAAAAGGGAACATATTACGTAACTGACGGAGATAACCTTTAAACTGTGTTCGGCTTCTTCTGATTGACAAAATGTTTCCTTCTCTCAACACTTTTTAGTCGCCAACTTTGATTCTCAAAAAACCCATCTGGTTTCATGTCCTTGAGAAAGGAAGTAAACAAACTACCTCTGACAACTGCGTGAGAAAGGACGACTCAATATTTTGTCAAATGATCGACCATTGAAATATCTCAAAGAAAGTTAGCAAACCATTCCTTATTCTTCACAGGAGACCGCGTTTTAATGTTGCTTGTAATGGACGGTTGATTTTCTTCCTCCGCCTAATAATGGACAGTACAATTGGTTAAGTGTCCTACACAATGGCACATGCTCTCAAGGAGCAATTTTTCTTTTCATAGATGGACCAAAGAAGATTCATATAGTGAATATTTAATGAATAACAAGTTCCTTTTCAATGAACCACATGTTGTTCAGACATGATTTTTACGAAACCAATGCTCTTGGCATTAGAAGAGTGGTTTCCCCTCCTCTTAATAAGCAAGCTGTTTAGTACCAGGACTCTATTACTTTCCATAATCCTTACCACTCTCGATGTAAGGAAGAAGTAGGTGAACGGCAGTTAAGATATATGATAACATTAATTCTTTAAGCTATATTTCCTTAATAAGAAAAACTATCTCTCAATTTGAGACCTACTCTGAAAGTTCAACTTTAATCAGCATCTGATACATATTAGATGAGCTCTCAAGGGCGCAGGGAAACTTTAAAAAATATGACGAAACAACGCTTTAAATTTCACCGATCATACTTCAGCATCACGAGACACAGAGAATTATGAACTGTTGATAGAAAGTTCATAGCATCAATAAGAGGTGATGTTGATCGGCGGCCAGTAGTTCAGTCCTCAAAGCACCTCGCATGTTATTAGGAAGTCGTGGGTTCGTGTTCCAAGAGACAATTTTCCCCTAAAATTTACCGACGTTAAATAAAGAATGATATATTCCTTAACATATAAATAAATACGTCGAAAAATATTTTTAATTTAAGAAGTTTTATACGTCGCAAAACTAAAGAGATTCACCGGAACTGACAATCTAATCTCACTATGCATGCTCAGGTATTTGCACGTTAATTTAAGTTTGTAATGATGCATACAGGAAACATGGCCAATCCAATGCATTCTATCTATGCACTTTTGGTATACCCTACGTTTTGGTTCATCTTAATTGCAAATATAAATAGCCTTATACCCTATTTATAATTAAAAGCATTAATCACCGTTCACATTTCTGTTTATGTTTGATTATTAGTCAAGCGGACTTCAAAGAAACGGAACGTTTTGTCCTTAAACGTTCTACAGAATTGAAAATCTCTGCAGAAATGAAAATTTCTAATTTTGATTTCGCTGATGATTTGGCACTTTTGTCAAATGATATTGACAAGAAGAACTCTCATTAGTGCTGTTGATGAGACTGGTATGAGAGTAGGACTGGTGATAAAAGGAAAGAAAATTGTAGCGATGAACAGAGCCTAAATGTATAATTTTCAGTATTTTTAATAATTTCTAATCTTATGGTAACAACTAACTATTCAGGCAAAATGTAAAAGTGGTTTCTATTTACTTATTGGTGGTCTATTATGTGACTTTTTTTTTATTGATTTCCATTTTTGTACATTAAAAAAAAACACAAATTCTCTCTTTCCCGAAAGGAAAATAGACAACAAATTTTCGATATACACCAATGGCGGAGGCAAATTATACTCAAAAATGATATTGAAACTCACCCAGCCATCTCTAAATGGTAGTGTTCAGCAAAATGACATTTCTGCTAGAGCGATATCATTGTGCGTCAAGTAATAAGCGGAGCCAGCTTTTGCTCTTCTACGGTGCACCAGGCTCTTAATCTGAAATTGTCTGGTTCCATTCGCAATTGTGCTGACGTTGATATTTACGATCTTTAAACCTCATGTTGCCCTCAATAAGAATGAGACCACTAATGTTCTTGCATATATCTGAGGAATAGGACGTTTAGAGGAAAACTTAAGGCATGGATGTGTACAGAAAAGTGATACTTTCAATACATTAAAGATCGTGATGGATGGCCTTGGTGCGATGCTTCGCATTGCCTCCAAAGAGATGTAAAACGAATATCCTAAAGCAACCTTCTATCAGACCTTTTGAGAGCCTTGTAATGAGGAAAATTATCCCATTGTGAGCAAAAAAGTGCCACTCAGATGTAAATCAATAAAATTCTATATAAGATGTTCAGAGTGGAAATGGCAACACCTAGAAGTAATGAAAGCAGAGATATGTAAATCGCAGTAGGCAATCGTCTATCGGAGGAATGCAAATGACCAAAATTATGCAGTGAATAGACACGTGATACCCAGTGGAGCCATGGATAAATACTGAACGCCCACGAGCTGTTATCATAGCACGACCGACAATGAGGTTAGAGTGTATGGAGCGAAAATGTCAAGAATATGGCTTTGAGATGTTGGCAGGGCCATTATGCTCAATTAATGCCTTGAAAAAGGGACTGAATCGTGGATATGCAAGAACTCGGATTGAGTCTTCGAGCGATTGCCGCACGCATGGAGCTGAATCATGCACGACCTATCCTTTCCACCATGACTGGACTGATTCTACAGCAGATAACACCAGCCCATACAGTGCAGTGGAAAGATAGCCTTTCTCCAAGGTATGGTCATTCTTTCATGTCCACCGTACTCTCCTGACTTGTCACCCTTTGAGCATATGTGGGCAACTTATGCGTCGCTGCCATCTCCTGGTCCCCTGGTCGGCGAACCTGCTATAGTTGCGTGTGCAATTGGATGTTGTTTGGGACGCCATACCTCAGGACACATTAATATTCTGATTGATGAAATGTCAGGATGTCTACAGGCTTATATAACTGCCAGACTTGGGCCGACGATGTACTGATGAATCTGCTAAACGCACGTATTTTGCGTTCTTATATTCCGCTTTGGATCATTCGCACTTCTTCTCTCATAGCTTCCATCCTTTCAGTTTCGGGCGTGTACAGTCGCTCAAAAAACGTGACACGAAGGTTGCCAGATCACTAATTTCTAAAAAAATCGTTGCCAGATATTTTTTTCTGAATTCTGTAATCGACCGTAGTGTTCGGATACTTTTTGAGCAACTGTACATCACTTCCTTCACGGTGTTGCGACGTTCACTTTGAACCGTGTATAGTGAATAGAATATATATGTTTGCAAAATAGTTTATTGCTATTTAATATTTTACTTATTTGTAACCGCTGCAGTAAAGGAATACTATTCTTCATTTTATTGTGTTCGTAGAGTAGCAAATTCATAGGTAAAATGTAATGCAAAATATTAGTTTTTTATATTTTTTAAAGGGAAAAGGTGTAATTCAAAACGGTTGGAGATAACCAGAATGTTACATTGGGCATGTCCTCATTTCTCATAAAAATTATTATGGGTAGGAAAAACGGCCATGAGAGGGGCCGCTAATGGTAGAATTCAGCGCCTACAATCATCATCCTATCGTGACTGTAGAGCTAGCCGGCAAGAAGGTAATCAGAAGAGGCCCAGACTCCTCCAGTTCCCCTCTGGGAGCTCATGACACAGCAGCGGAAGATGAGTTCAGAATGAAAAGGTTCATTCTGCACATTCTCATTGAGCATGTGTGGGGCATTATGAGTCACCGCTTTCGCTAGCTTCCTACAGCTGTGCACCTGGTAAAGTTTCATGCCTAATTGGATGCCGTTTGGAAGACCACACCTCTGTCACCATTAACCCTTTCACGACCAAGGGAAACATTTTTCCCATTTTAAAATTGGTGATTGTCGTATTTAATTATAACCTTATCTGCATTTTTTTATACAGAATGTCAAAATAGAACGTATGCCGAACGCAATTACGTAAACGGGAACGTTTAGTCCATGTCCATCTTTGCAATAATGTTGCATCTGTGCAATGTCCATCTTTGCTTCACAACCAAAAGAAATTGCTTCGCAGAATATCATAATTAGCACATCATTTTGTATAGTAATTTTATTTCATAATTTTGCATTATTTTAGTTAACATTTTGTTCTAATAAACCAATAAATAAAATATATTGCATAATAAGCCTAACTATAATTTGTGTTACCTTTATAGTCATTGGGAAAAATATTTCCCATAAAATTCCAAAAAAACTACACATTGTTATGTATTTTTCTTATGATTTTTATTTATTTTACGTCTAAACAAACTAAAATAAACAGTTGCATAATAATATTTACTCTTAGAAACCTTATGGTCTTGAAAATGTTAACCATCTGATTGATAGAATGCCGAGATAGCTACTAATTTGTATATCAGCCAGAGGTAGGCCTAGGATTTACTGATATTTCTGCAATAAAAGCACGTACCATGTGTTCTTAGGTTCCGTTTCTTTTTTTGATCATTTGCATCTCTGCCTCATAGCTTCCCTCCTGTCATTTTCAGCTCGTATTGATCACTTCATTCGCGACGTCGTCACGTTCACTTTGAAACGTGTAATAGTAAATGGAATATATTATAAAACAATATGTTGTTGCTATTTAATATTATACTTACTGGTAGTCGTTGCTGAGATAAAGAAATAATATTGTTATAAATTTAATGGATGGAAACTGAACGTGAGTTCAAAAGTATGTTTACCAAACATAAGTATGAATGAAGTAATTTATTACATATAACACAATCCTATCGAAACACAAGTTTTTGTGTTCATCAGTATAAAGTTAAACCATAAAAAGAATAATTATTATGATGAAGGTTTTGATTAATTTTCTAATGTTTATACCACAGTGTTATCAATATTTATTCCAATACAAAATAGAACCTCTGATTTCATAACATTTAACAAACAAACAAATTTATGTTGAAATTCATTTGGGATATATGGTTAGTTTAATAATATTTTACATTTTATTAATGCGAGGCATCTATCGATGATCTCTCCTAAAAGAGGACTTAAAAGCAAACTATTATTAATAACTTCCTTTCACCAATGAAACTAGGCACCAAATAAAGTAGAGTTTTTCCAGCGATCATCCTTCATCGTTACAGGGATATATCTGATTTATCATAGAAGACATACCCCTCTTAAATTTTCTAAGATATAAGATATAGATATGAAGTATAGGAGAAACCTCTTGAATTCCCTAAAATGGCAATAATAAGTATACGAAAAAAACATAGATACTGCCTATAATTTACATAGTATCACTTCATCAATCGAACTCAATTAAGACCAGTTTCGGTTAGATTTTTCTGCTTGTAAATACTGCTATCAAGTCCGAATTGTTTGAATAGTGCCTGCCATAAAACGATGTATGTAATGCATGTGGGATCGCTAATGAACGCTCCAAGGATATGTGGTTATTACGAATATGTTTATCGCGGCAACTGTTTCTACTTCAGCATTCAGGGAGAGGGAATATTTGTCCCAAAAGCAAATCATAACGATGGAACATATTTTGTGAGAGGAAGAATATAGGGAGGCACAGATAGAATATAGGGAGTCTTTGGGTTATTTTACCTCTGAGCGCCACTTTTTTTGCACACCATGGGCTAAATGGCCAGGTCACATGAACCCCGAAGGCTCAGAGAAGGTTGGGGGAGGGGACCCACTGGAACAGCTGTTGGGAGACAGATGGTAGCCTCCCGTCAAGGCCATCCGGCGTGCTCTTTAACGTGCACAGGGTATGGCTCTCCCGCACACGGGGCCACGGCTTAACGTCTCATCCGACGGACGGCGGCTTTTCCAAGCCCATCGGTGTCCCCTACTGACCGTGGGCAGGGACGGGGAATTTTTGCGGAGATAAATCTCAAAGCTGACCCAGCTGGGACTCGAACCTGGGAACTACAGATTACGAGCCTGGCGCGCTACCGACTGAGCCACTCCCGCCCCCATATAGGTAGGCAGAGATAGAATGTCTAAAAATCATATCCGAAAAGGACTTACAAAAATGTTAAAAAACCATGGAACCCGAGATCGGAGAACGGTGCAAGGAGTTTTGTGGTGGAAAGATCCTCCCATATCGGTGATTTTTGAATTATAATGTTTTTGAAGTATTGTAATTTTTGTCTCACATCGCCTCTGCTATTCGCCAATGAATTTTCACTTCAATAAAATTAATCTTTCCAACACAACTTCGCGAAAGGGTAAATATTTGTGTCTTTTTTTCTGCTGTAGATCCATTCGCGAGGGGTAAAATATTAAATTCTTCTAAAACTAATAAAAAAATATATAAATAATAAATATCCCCTCAAGCAGCTGCTTCCCAGAGAGGTCTGACAGGAGCCTGTCAGTTTATATGTCATAGTAGAAGGTCTGTGGGGATAGCAGGACCTCAGCAGAAAACGCCCATGGCTTACCCGGGGCTCGAACCCAGGTCCCTTAGATCGTAGCCAAGCGTGCTAACCATTCACAGAAAACAAATGGCGTACTCTTTTTTGAATGTGTCGCACATTATTCTCAAAAGTGCACTCTCTGACTTCCAACTCAATAGAATTCCTTCCCTAAGAACTCTGTGACCAATTCGATCATTTCAATCAGTCCACATTTTCGCAAAAAGGTATACTCCGGTAAATCAAAATTCAGATATAATTAATAAAACTCTCTCGATAACTTAAAACTAACCCTCAATTTTCGAAGGGTAAATTTCAAAATTATATAAGAAACAATGACCTAATTGCCATTGTTTAATATTGACTTCGGCGGTCAGTAGCTCAGTTCGTAGATTCGTATGCCACGAGACAAGTTTTTCCTCTAAAATTTACCGACGCTAAATAAATAGAGATATCTTGTTTAATATTTAAATAAATAAGTCGAAAAATTATTTTTAATTTAAACAGTTTTATGCGTCGCAAAACTAAAGGATTCAACGAACTGACAATCTATTCATGGGGGGGGGGGTAGTATTTATAGGTTAATTTATGATTGTAACGATGCATAAAGACAGCGTGATCAATCCAATGTATTCTATCTCCGCACATTTGATAAATCCTAAGTTAAAACCTAGGATTATTTATATAAGATAAATAACCTAATTCCATATTTATAATTATAGGCATCAATTACCGTTCACTTTTCTTTTCAGTTCCGATTATTATTCATGCGGAAGTCAATGAACGGGAAGATTTCTTTTCTGAAACGTTCTACAGAAACGAAAATTTCTCATTTTGATTTCGCTGATGATTTGGCACTTTTGTCAAATGATATCGAGAAGATGAACTCTCATTAGTGTCGTTGATGAGACTGGTAAGAGAGTAGGTGATAAAGGGAAAGAAAAACTAAAGGGATGAAAAGAGCCTAAATGTATAATTTTCAGTATTTTTAATAATTTCTAATCTTATAGTAACATCATCATCACGTTACAAAAATAAGTATTCTGCCAAAATGTAAAAGTGGTTTCTATTTACTTGTTGCTGGTCTATTATTTGATGTTTATTTATTCATTTCCCACTTTTCAATACGTTGAAGAAAAAAAAATGATTCTCTCTCCCCCGAAAGTAAAATAGACAACAAAGTTTAAACATGCACCACTGGCGCAGGCAAATTATACTCGAAAATGATATTGAAATTCACTAAGCCATCTCTTAGTGGTGGTGTTCAGGAAATGATATCTATTCTAGAGCGATATCATTGTGCATCAAGTCTTCCATAAGAGGACCGGCGTTTGCTCTGTCTCGGGTGCACCAGATTTTTAATCTGAAAGTCTGGTTCCATTCGCAATTGTGCTGGCGTTGATATTTAAGATCTTTAAACCCCATGTTTCCGTCAGTGAAAATGGGACCACTAATGTTCTTGGAAATATCTGACTGATAGGACGTTTAGAGGAAAACTTAAGGTATGGATATGTACAGAAAAGTGATACTCTCAATATATTAAAGATCATGGTGGATGGACTTGGTGCGATGCTTCGCACTGCCTCCAAAGAGATGTGAAACGAATATCCTAAAGCAAACCTCCATCAGGCCTTGAGGAGCCTTGTAAATGAGGAAAATTATTCCATTGTGAGCAAGATAGTTCTACTGAGATGTAAACCAATCAAACCCTATATAAGATGTTCAAAGTAGAAATCACAACACCTAGAAGTAATGAAAGCAGAGATATGCAAATTGCAGTAGGCCATTGGCCATCGGAGGTATGCAAATGATCAAATTTATGCAGTGAATAGACATACATGATACCCAGTGGAGCCGTGGATAAATACCGAAAGCCCACGGGTTCTTATCATAGCACGACCGACAATGAGGTTAAAGTGTATGGAGCGAAAATGTCAAGAACATGGCGTTGAGCTGTCGGCAAGGCCATTATGTCCAATTGGTGCCTTCAAAAAGGGAAAGAATCATGAATATACAAGAGCTCAGATTCAGTCTTCGAGGGATCGTTAAGGGATGAAACGATTCATGGAGCTGAATGATAGCACGACCTTTCCTTAACATCATGCTTGGACAGATTTTGCAGCAGACAACGCTAGTCCAAACACTGCAGTGGAAAGACAGACTCTCTCCAAGTCATGGACATTTTTCCATGTCCACCGTATTCCCCGGACTTGTCACCCACTGAGAATGTGTGGGCAACTTATGAGTCGCTGCCATCGCCTGCTTCCCTGGTCGGGGAACCTGTTATAGTTGTGTGCGCAAATGGATTTTGTTTGGAACGCCATACTTCAGGACAACATTAACCATCTTATTGATGGAATGTTAAGACATCTATAATCTTGTATAACTGCCAGAGTTGGGCCTACGATGTACCGATGGATCTGTAATAATCGCACCTACGTTGCATTCTTACGTTTCGCTTTTGATCATTCGTACATCTACCCTCATAGCTTCCGTCATGTCAATTTCGGACGTGTACAGTAGCTCTAAAAAGTATCCGAACAATACGGTTGATTACAAAATTCAGAAAAAATATCTCGCAGCGTTTTTTTTTTAGAAATTAGTGATCTGGCAACGTTCGTGTCACGTGATACGAAGGTTGCCAGATCACTAATTTCTAAAAAAAATCGTTGCGAGCTATTTTCTCTGAATTTTGTAATCAACCGTAGTGTTCGGATAATTTTTTGAGCAACAGTACATCACTTCCTTCGCAGTGTTGCGACGCTCAGTTTGAACCTTGTGATAGCGAATAGAATATATTATTGCAAAACTATATGTTACTATTTAATATTTTACTTACCTGTAGTCGTTGCTGAGGTAAAGAAATAATATTGTTATTAATTTAATGAAGGGAAACTGAACGTGAGATCAAAACTATGTTTACCAAACATAACATGAGTGAGGAAATTTATTACAAAGGTATAAAACAATACATATAACACCATTCTATCTAAACACAAGTTTTCCAGTTCATCATTATAAAGTTAAACCATAAAAAGAATGATTATTATGAGGAAGGTTTCAACTAATTTCCTAACGTTTATATTACAGTGTTAGCAATATTTATTCGTAGTAGAAAATAGAACCTATGATTTCATAACATTTAACAAACAGACAATTTTATGTTGAAATTCATTTGTGATATGTGGTAACTTTAATAATACACCTATCCCGCGATTTACACGGTACTCAGTTCACACAATTTTGGCTTTGGACGGTCAAAAAATGCAACCAGTTTCGATTTACATGGTACTGACTGAGACGTACATAGAAAGGAAATCTCAGTCAGTACCGTGTAAATCGAAACTGGTTGCATTTTTTGACCGTGCAAAGCCAAAATTGTGTGAACTGAGTACCGTGTAAATCGAGGGATAGGTATATTTTACATTTTATAAATGCGAGCCAAATGACGATGATCTCTCCTAAAAGAGAACTTAAAAGAAAACTATTATTATTGACTTCCTTTCACCAATGAAACTAGGCTTCATCTTGAACCAATAAATAAACAATCTTTTTACTAAGAATCATATGACACTTCATCACAATATTTCCTTCTTTTTATTACTGAACTGGATCTTCCGTATTACTCCTTATTTCTTATTATTCCAAAATATTTATCCTTTCCAATAAGCTGATGACGTAATTGTCACGTTGAAACACACGCAAGCGTTAATGATGAAATCTATCATGAGTTCATTGTAGCTCGTTCATTTCTCGTAACAATATTCTTGATTTCATTGTACTCCTATAGCACCAAATTCGTAGGTAAAAGTTAATGCAAAATAGTTATTTTTAATTTTTTAAAAGAAGGAAAATCGTACTTTACCAAGAATGGAGATAACCTTAATGCTATATTAGGTATGTCTTTATTTCTCATAAAACATAAAAATGGAGATGCCCGCTGAGTTAATAATTAGGTTTGCTAACCACCAAACCAGATATTGCCTATTGATCAAAGTAATTGACTTAGTGATTATTGGGTGATTGCTGAGTCCCTTAATAATCTTTAATCTAGGAGATTAAAATAACAAAACTTTTATTTTTAGTGTGGTAAGTAGACTTCAGTTAGCAACCACTTCTATAAAAAAACAGAATATTCTAGGAAAAACTCGCTTATAAAAAAATTATTGAAATTCTCATAGAACATTGGTGAAGGGTTAGAAAGGTTTATTATGGACTGATGCACAAATTGAATCTCATCATTATTCCTTGAAAGAAGAATTGAGAAAAATATCCGAAATACAATAAAGAATCAAGTTGAAATTCTAAGTTTTTGTCTATTTCAAATCAGAAAAAAAATCCGTTACGAAACGTAGGAATTTTCCCAACATACACCAACGAAGTAATCTAAGAAAAATAAGTTAAACCTGGCTTTCTGAACAGCTCATGTCTAGCAAATTCATTGACAAATGCAATGCAACCTTATAATTACATAATTACATAGTGGCAACTAAAATCAAAAACACTGTAATCAATATAATTGAAACCGATAATAAGTAGAAAAAACAAGAGGTGTATTGCTACGCGAAAACTTGCTACGCGAAAGCACCAGGAATAACAATAAACCTTACTATGGCAAAAAAAGCTCTTTTCCGAACTCAGATAAAAGAACATATAATTGATATGCATCTACAAAAACAGACTATGTACTTAATTGTTAAGAGTAATTTCTAATACAGAAATACGCACATAATTAGAACAGACTTAAATTATTTGTGCTCTCCACCCCGCCGAGCAAGTTTAATTGGATCTCACTAAACAACGGTTGATACGCCAAAACAGAGAACGGCGCTGCAATGAAGAAATTTACCACCCATCCATGGAAACTGCTCCTTGATTAGTGCAGAATTGCAAACATCCACATCCTCACCCCTACCGAGGCATAGGACCACAACAGCGTCACCCGCCTATAACCGAGGCATAAGACCACAACTACGCCACCCCTACCGAGGCATCCGAACCTAAGCAGCGTCCCAGCCTATAATTTGCATAATATTACTTCATCAATCACACTCATTTAAGACCAGTTTCGGTTTAGATTTTTCTGTTTGTAACTATTGTTATCAAGTCCGAATTGTTTGAATAGTGGTTGCCATACAACTATATATGTAATGCATGTGGGATCGCTAATGCGCGCTCCAAGGATATGTGGTCACCACGAATACGTTTATCGCGGCAATCTGTTTCTCATTCAACATTGAGGGATTGGGTTGGGTTGTTTTACCTCCGAGCGGCACTTTTTTGCACACCATGGGCTAAATGGCCAGGTCACATGGACCCCGAAGGCTCAGAGAAGGTTGGGGGAGGCGACCCACTGGAAAGCTGTTGAGAGACAGATGGTAGCTTCCCGTCAAGGCCATCCAACGTGTTCTTTAACGTGCACAGGGTATGGCTCTCCCGCACACGGGGCCACGGCTTAACGTCCCATCCGACGGACGGCGGCCTTTCCAAGCCCATCGGTGTCCCCTACTGACCGTGGGCAGGGCTGGAAATTTTGCGGAGATAAATCTCAACGCTGACCCAGCTTGGACTCGAACCTGGGAACTACAGATTACGAGCCTGGCGCGCTACCGCCTGAGCCACCCCCGCCCCCAACATTGAGGGAGAGGGAATATTTGTTCCATAAACAAATCTCAATGATGGATTCTATTTTTATAGGATGAAGATTATAGAGAGTCTGCGATAAAACACATAAAATTCATTTCTAAAAGGGCTTACAAAAATGTTTAAAAGCAAGGAACCTGAGATCGGAAGAGGGCATAAGAAGTGTTTTGGTGGAAACAACCACCGATTTCTGTGATTTTTCAATAATAAAAGTTTTATTGAAGTAGTATAATTTGTTATGCCACATCACCTATTCTTATTTTGTTATTTATGGCTCATTGAAATGAAATTTCAGTAGTAATATCTCTATCACAACTTTGCCGAAGGATAAGTATGGTGTCATTTATTCTGCTATATTTAGATTCGAGAGGGATAAAATATTAACTTCTTCTAAAGTAGAGAAAATAAATCAGTACACTTCTTTGAATACGTCGAGCATTGTTATCACAAGTACTTACTGAATAGACTAAATTCCTTTCCTAAAATCTCAGGGACCATTTCGATAATAGGTTGTCTATTTTTTCCAAAAAATATACGTTCCGGTAAAATCAAAATTCAGTCAAAATTAATAAAAATTTAACTCGATATTTTAAAATTAACTCTCACTTTCAAAAGGCTAAATAAGAAAATTATATAAGAAATAATTGAATGCTTGTCATTGTTTCTTGAGACTGAAAACAGCTAGACAACACTTTCATTACACATAGAGAATTGTGTATTGTTGGTAGAAAGTTTAGGATATCAAATAGAGGAGATCGTAATTGATGGCCGGTAGCTCAACGGTCAGAGCACCTCGCATATTAAAAGAAGGGCGTGGGTTCATATCCCACCCCGATCAAGACAATATTTTCTCTAAAATTCGTCGATGTTAAATTAAGAGTGATATCTTCCTTAATATATGAATAAATAAGCCGAAAACAATCTCTTCAATTTAATCAATTTAAGCAGTTTTATGCGTCGCAAAATTAGAGACTCATGGAAGTGACAATCTAATCAGGAACATATTGAAGGGATAATTTTAGTTTGTAATGATTCACAGAGGCAACATAGCCAAACTAATGTATTCTATCTCTGAACATATGGTAAATCCTACGTTTTATTCCATCCCTAATTGCAAAGACAAACCACCTAATGTCCTATTTAACAATTCCTTAATTGTAAACGGCATGAATTTCCGTTTACCTTTCTCTTTAAATTTTGTTATTGATTAAGTCATGGGGATTCAGCAACGGGAGACTTTCTTCTTAAACGGTCCAGAGACTGAAATTCTCTAGTTGCATTCCCAAAAAGTGATGGCTTTGATATTTATGATCGTTAAAACCGACGTTGGCCTCAGTGAGATGAGACTACTAATGGGCTTGCAAATGCCACCATGTAACTGGAGGATATGTTCAGAAAACATAAAGCCAAAGATACGTACAGGAAAAGTAAAGCCGTGGATTTATATAAAAAAAAGTAAAGCTGTGGATTTCTAGAGAAAATAGCAAATCCATGGATTTGTACACAAAAAGTAACGTCGTAGATTTTTTTTTCTAGTGTCTACTAAAAATGTCCAGCGAATCCCCTTCGATAGTCTTCTCTGAGACCTTGAGGAGCCTTGTAATGAGGAAAATTAGAACATTGTGTGCAAGAAATGCCACTAAGAGGTAAACCAATCAAATTCTATATAAGATGATCAAAGTGGAAATCACAACACCTAGAAGTAATGGAAGTAGGTACATGTAAATCGCAGTAGGCAATCGTCCATCGGACATATCCAAACGACCAAAGTTTCACAATGAATGGACACGTGACCCCCAGTCGAGCTGTGGATAAATACTCGGCGGCCACGAGCTCATATCATAGCATTATCTGAGTGACGATGAAGTACATGCTGCGAAAATGTTCAGAACATGCCGTGGATTTGCCGGTGGGACCCGTATTTTAATTATAGTCCTCTAATAGAGAACGAATTGCCGATATGCAAGAGTTCAATTGAGCCTTAGAGCGATCGCCGCACGCATGGATCTGAATATGATGGCACGACTCATTCTGCAATAGAAAACGTCACCACACGCACTGCACGTGTAATGATGGACAGTCTGTAAGGTGTGGACATTCTTCAATGGCCGCCATATTCCTCGGACTCCCCGTTCGGCGAACCTTATATAGTTGCCTGCCCGATTGATGGAATGCCGAGACGTATATAGGCTGGTATAATCGCCAGAGGTGGGCCTACGATCTATTGATGAATCTACAATAAATGCAAGTACCTTGCGTTATTAAGTTCCTTTTTTTGATCATTTGCACATCTACCCTATTAGCTTCCATCTTGTCAGTTTCGGAAGTGTGCATCACTTCCTTCTAGGTGTTGCGACGTTCACTTTGAACCGTGCTATGTTAAATAGAATATATTATTACAAAGAATTTATTAAATATTATACTTACATGTAGTAGCTGCAATAATGAAATAATATTCTCTATTTTATTATGCTCGCAGAGCAGCAGATTCATAGGTGAAATGAAATGCGAAATAGCTGTTTTTAATGTTTTTAAAAGGAAAAAAGTGTAGTTCAGAAAGGTTGGAGATAGCCTAAATGCTATATGGGCCATGTCCTCATTTCTCATAAAACACACATACATACTGAGGGTTGGGTTGTTTTACCTCTGAGCGGCACTTTTTTGAACACCATGGGCTAAATGGCCAGGTCACATGGACCCCGAAGGCTCAGAGAAGGTTGGGGGATCAGAGAAAATGAGGCATGAGCCACCCCCGCCCCACATACTGAGGGAGATGCCCGATGAGTTAATAGTTAAGCATATTGAAAACCAGAATAGATATTGTCTAGTGGTTAAAAATCTACTGCTTAGTCGCCTAATAATCTTTAATCTAGGAGTATTAAAAAAATTATACGGTTGTTTTTTATTACGGTAAGTACACTTCGGTTAGCAACTTCTTCCATACAAAAAAATGCAGAATAGTCTAGGAAAAACCAGCTTATAAGAAATTATTGAAAATCGCATAGAACATTGGTGAAGTGTTTAAAAAGGTTTACACGCGACTATTGTAAAAATTGAATTTCATCATTATTTCTTGAAAAAACATTTGAGAAAAATATCCCTAATAGAAAAATATCTCTAATACAATAAATTAGTTGAAATTCTAAATCTTTGTCCTTTTCATACCAGATAAAAGAACTATTATGAAACGTAGGAATTATTCATATACATAACTTTAGTGTGTAAACGGTATGAAACTTTGCATTTTTCTTCCCGTTACATGCATATTGTAAAAAATAGAGTTTAGTAATTTCTATAGATAAAACATCTATTTTACCTTTTCGCAAATGCAAACTCATACCTAGAGGTTTAAAAATTTTAATAAACCACTGTAAACTTAACATTGTCAGAGATGCAAAATTATTAGGCTTACATTTTGATTCCAGACTATGCTGGAAATTTCAGGGAGCGGGGGTGGCTCAGTCGGTAGCGCGCCAGGCTCGTAATCTATAGTTCCCAGGTTCGAGTCCCAGCTGGGTAAGCGTTGAGATTTATTTCCGCAAAATTCCCCGCACTGCCCACGGTCAGTAGGGGACACCGATGGGCTTTGAAAAGCCGCCGTCCGTCGGATGGGACGTTAAGCCGTGGCCTCGTGTGTGGGAGAGCCATACCCTGTGCACGTTAAAGAACACGCTGGATGGCCTTGACGGGAGGCTAACATCTGTCTCCCAACAGCTGTTCCAGTGGGTCCCCTCCCCCAACCTTCTCTGAGCCTTCGGGATCCATGTGACCTGGCCATTTAGCCCATGATGTGCAAAAAAGTGCCGCTCAGAGGTAAACCAACCCAACCCAAACTATGCTGGAAAATTCATATGCACAAAACCATCGATACCGTATAAACTCTTTAACTTTCTCCGATATCTTGGCCAAGCCAAATGGTACTGCATTACAAATAACTTACTTCTCATGGCATGTCATTATAGCTCCCAAATTCCAATATGGTATTCAATTATGTAACAATTTATATCCACACAAACTGAAATTCCAAGAACAAATCCAAAGCAATATTCTTAGATTTTTACTCACCCCATATAGAATTAGGTTTGCCAGATGGCAGCTAAAATATATCTGCACGCTGAAACTGCAAATCCTCTTATAAGTGTAAAAAATTATATAAATTAATTATAAATAAAATTATAAGTGTAAAAATAATTTAAATTTTTGGGGTTATCTCTAAAAACGCAAATTACCCAATTATCAGCAAAATTGTGACATGTTTCGATGACTTAACCATTAACAGCTTGAATTACAGACAAGAAATGTTGGAAATAATTCGAAATAAGATTAGTGCTGACTTAATTTCCATGCTGGATTTGCAGTCATCCAATCCTACACACTGAAATTGCTGGAATTTTCACAAAACACAACTTAGATTCCACATCTCTCAAAATCCTTGCTAATTTGCATATTGACAATATTACAAATATTTTGTAAACATTTTAACTGATGGCTCATACTGTGCTAACACTAATTTGTCTTCTGATGATCACAATGTGTCTAACTCTTTTTGATTCAGCAAACCATCACCTATCATTATAACAGAGGTTGCCTACCATTCTTGCCATTAACTGGTCACTTAAAATAAAAAATTCATCAACTGCTATTATTTCTGACTGTAAATCTGCTATTGAGTTATTAAATGAAAACCAATATAAATCTAAATATCCCATTTCACTAATAATACATATCTGCTCTCCGTAAAACACATTTTTGAAAAATAATTTTCTACCCATACAATGGATCCCTTCCCATGTTGGCATCATTGAAAATGAACTAGTTGATCTTTTAGCAAAGACAGCTTTAAATGGAACCAAAATTATACTCTACATCTCTCTTCATATATCTCCATAAATAGCAAAATAAGAAATTAATTTAACAGGATCTTCAAAACTATTTTGACCAAACGCATTCAACTCTCACAGAGTTCTGATTTTCAACAAGATTCAGAAATTTAGTGACTTTAATTTTCGCAAAAAGAAATTTAATTTTCGCAAAAAGAAAATGTAATAAACCTTGTATATAGAAACTAACTCTTCACTCACTAACACAACTTTACACTCACTTTCTCTCCCTAATGCAAATATTGTCCTATTCCCCACACTCAGATGAAAAACTCTTTCCCGTCAGATACTTGTTTTCTTAACAGAATATTTTTGTGAATAATTATATCGAGTAGGCTATTTTAATGAAAAAACCCTTTGAGAAATCCCTTTCATAGATGAAAAAAAAATCTCATTTGCCTTAGGCGAGATCAGGTGAAAACTCCGATGCAGCCTTTGACGGAAAGGTTAGTTAGATCTAGCTAATACTGTAGCTTAATCTGATAGGTTTTCCTGTTTGGGTTTTTCAGATTAAATTTCACAATTCAGTTCTAATAATGCTTAGACACCTTTGGATATTCAATACATCCTTCGATTAGTATAAGTACAATCCAATAGCCGACCTAGCGTTAGCCGTTATTGTTTTGGAAATATACGTATAATTTCCACTCTCCAAGTAAGCTCAAAATACTAATTTGAGGTATTCTAATTTGTTAGTTTAACATTTCCTTCCAGTCGTTAGTGGGATTTTTATTACTAGTTTATCGCTGTTCTTACTCTTTTTAGTTTTATTCTTATTAAATTTGTAATTTTTATATATTTAATTCTTTTATTTTATTCTCCGTTTTCTAATTGTTTTTGATTGATTTCTGGCATTTTACAGAAATTAATCTTTATCAAATCCGGATTGAACCAGGTTTTTCCGTTACTAACTGCGCAGTTCAATTTTTCAACTTTTAATATTTTGCAATTCTGAATAATTCACTTAATATTTAAATGATTCTAGTCTGTTTACTTTCTTAGTATCTTATTATCATCGTTTTTCAGTTTTATTATCTATTTTTGTATTAAAATTTCACTTTGAAAGATAAAATATGTCTAATTCTGACATTGTTAATTTCTGTGTCGCGGCCTGTTTAGAGAACTGTTTCAGAAATTTTATTTTCTTCCGGACCGAACAGAGATCTCTGATTTTCAAGTCAATAGTGAAACCAGCATATATTTGTGCGCTATATATACCGCGCAAATTTGCGCGTTCTTATCCGACAAAAATAAACTTTTGTTTGAAGTAAATTTTAAATTGATTGATTTACCTTCTATGAAGGACATTCCTGGCTTGATCCCAAAAGTTCCCATCAGCTTTAATGATGCAATTCTTGCGAAGTTTTATCTCGAGGACATAAACGAGCATGTTTGCTCGGAACAATGTTCCAACCAGACCATTGCTTTGGAGGTTGTCCAAGACAGAACTTCAGATCCTACGCACGATATGGATATTTATTCAAAATACGATGCCCGCAAAGATGCTAAAAACCCCAAGGGAAAGGGTATTAGCCATAAAAGACGAAGAAAGGACACAAGCGTTACCTTTCTCCTACTGTCGAATCTACAAATGCTCTCAAAACGCGTTTTTCGGTTTTGGAGGAGGAATTGCTTGACCCACAGATCTCGGAAATGGAAACTGGTGGTGCTCCTTCAAAAGCCAAATCTCGGAAAATTCCATCTATCATTTTTAGGTCACCCAAAAATTGGATTGTTAAACACAGAGACCTTATAAAATTTCTGTGGAGTCATTCACAGCTAAGACATCTGGAGACACAGTCAGTCTTCAGACGAAGTGCTTAGATGACTACAGGTCCCTTATTAAGTTTTTTGAGACATCCAAGTTATAGTTGCATACCTATAAGCTAAAGGATGAAAAGAATTCACGAGTTGTTCTCAAAAACAGCTCCTCTGATATCAATTCCGAAAACGTCAGCTCTGCTTTTTTGGACAAAGGAATTACCATAATCAAAATATCCCAAGTGAAGAGAGGGAAAGATAGAACTCCTATTCCTGTATTCCTCTAAGATGCTGCTAAAGGGAAAATTTGTGACATCACTGATCTCTTTCATCTAACGATTCCCGTCGAAAGCTACAGGACCAAAAATAGACCTACTAAATGCCACCAGTGCCAGCGATATGGGCACGCTAACAGTGGCTGGTACAATTTACCTCGCTGCGTGAAATGCGCAGGTAATCATTTAATTAAGGACTGTCTTAGAAAGAAAGAGGACAGTCTCCCTAAATGTACTAACTGCGGGCTTGGACACACCACTAACTACAAAAGGTATGCCCATTTCACAAAGAAGGAAGTGGGGACAATTAATAAAGTCAAACCAACTAACGTCCCTGAGAAAAAACTTACCAGACCTACGGTAACTGCAAATCTATCCAACGCAGCTGCAGCATCCAAAAACGTGAATACTGAAAAGCCAACATCTACACTAAGCCAACTTCTAAGGCAACTAAGCTTACTCCTAATGCGACCAAGCCTTCCGATAAACAAAGGCCCATTGGTGATCAGTTCCACGCCAATATTTTGAATGATGTTAAAGACATTTTCCTTTTATTCAAGAGTTTTAAAATTCCGAAGATACTGTTTACTGTCAATCTTTTATGGCCGGCTATCAGAAAGCCAATGGCCTGATGGCGAAACTTACAATTGGCATAAAAGCTTTTGATACTATACTTTCAACTTTTTTCTCAGATGGCAGATAAATGTACAAGTGATCATATTCAGATTTATTTCTGGAATTGCCACCTAATTCCTACTGATCTGCCTGAGTTCTGCGCATTTCTGACAGATACCCAGGCAGACATTGTCTTATTTGGTGAGACACATCTGCGTGCCTCAGATGTCTTTAAAATGCCTAACTATGAAATCTATCGTACAGACCGTTTGCATAACAGTGGCGGAGGCTTAGATATTTTGATCAAGTGGTCAATTCACCACCATCTTTTACCTACTTTAGACCTCATAACTCTTTAGGCCACAGCCGTGGCTATTTCAGATACCAGCATAGGAACTGTACACCTTGTTGCTGCATATAAGCCACCAAATGCTACGCTTATGAATGATGATCAGAACTCCATTTTGACTCTAATCTTCCTACAGTGCGTGCAGGTGATCTTAATGCGAAAAATACGCGACATTCAAGGGCCTGCAACAAAAATGAAGGTATTTGACTCCAATATATTACGGACGAGGGATTCATTGTCGACGCTCCCTATGAGCCGACGTTTTACCCCTTCAATACTATGCATAGACCTCACGTCCTTGGTCTGGCCACTTTTGGCAACTTCTTGCCAAACTATGATCTAAGTGTCGTCAATCAAATGTCGTCGTTCTAATGGTAGATCCATTAATGATTCCATAAATGACCTCCACAGTGCAATTGCTAACTTCCAAAACTGAAGCTAGCGTGAAATTTACACCAAAGTGAGATTTTTATGTCCTGACATCGCATCTCTCTTGCCTCATTAAGGAGAAAAACAATGTAAGACATGCATAGCAGAGACATCGATTTACAACTGATAAGAGGCTTTACAACTCTTTAAAATTCAAGGTCAAATCCAGTCTCAAAGCTTTTAGAAGTGAACAATGGAAAAAGAAAGTTGAATCATTGTCTACAACCAATAATTCCATTTGGAAGATGACTAAAGCTTCAAAGTAACCATTTACCAGTTTCCCACCTATATATATAGAGAGAAACTGGTTTAAACTTCAGTGATGAAGATAAATCCGATGCATTTGCAGATGCCCTTGATTTGCAATTCCGTGAGAGCTTTGATCTCTCTGAGCATCATACCTGTGGTTTGGTTAGGACATTCCGTTTTCATTTCGAACATGTGGATTGGTCCAGGTGAATTTTACAGGGTGAATTTTACATCACCGCTGGAAATTCTGCTGCCAATCAAAGGTCTAAAATTGAATAAAGCCTCGGGTCAAGACAAAATATCGAACAGGATGCTCATGCATCTTCCACAGAAAGCCATTGTGCATCTCTGTTCGATATTTCATTATACCTCGAAATCGTATATTTGCTGATGTCTGGAAAAATGCTATCGCCAAGCTTTTACATAAACCAGACAAGGAATCCGTTATTCCATACAGCTACCATCCCAGCAGCTTGCTGTCTACAATTAGTATGCTTGTTGAAAAGATTCTGTTCAATCGTATTGGCGACACTCTTGGCTGTCTCCCTTTTCTGTCTGAGACCCTGTTTGGTTTCAGATGGAATTGTTTTGCCGCACACCAGGTCCTTTGAGTGCTGGAGAAAGCCGCCGATACCCTTAACAAAAAGGAATCTGTTGCATCCGTCTATCTGGAGATGGCCATAGCCTTTGACCGTTTCCGGTTGGACAGTCTGTTACACAAGCTTATAAAGCCGAAGTGACATCTAAACTCATCTGTTTGATCCAATCATATCTCTCCAATAGGACATTTCAAATGCAAATTAAATCTGTCATGTCTACAAGAAAAGTCATCTCTGCAGTTGTGCCTCAATGCTCCCTTTTGGGTCCTACACTCTTCTCTTTATACTTATATGATTTACCTTCCTTTTATCGTATTCATCTTGCACTTTATGCAGATGACCTTGCCTTACTATCTCATTCCCTCGGTCCTCTATCGCTGTAACGAGGATGCAGCATAGCTTGACCGAGCTGGACACATGGAACGAAAAATGGAAGATAAAGATTAACTCTGACAAGAGTTTTGCCATCTTTTTTACTGGAAAGCGCATTATGAATCACACTTTCCCCCATACAAGATATTCCCATTGACTGGAGTGATTCACTCAAATATCTTGGGGTTGTTATGCATAAGAGGTTAAATAGAGGCTATCACATAAATAATATAAAGTCCAAATTCAATTCACTGAGGTGACAGCTAGGACCACTCCTTAGGAGAAATTCGATTTTAGTGATTGATTATAAGATTTTACTCTATGATATGATCATCAGACCGGTGATTCTCTATTCTTCACCCATATGGGTGAATACTAAACCACCAATATTCTTATGATTCAGGTCTTACAGAACAATATTTTGAGAGCTACAGTCAATGCCCCCTGGTTCGTCACTAACAGACATCTCCATAAAGACCTGGGCATCAACCATATATCTATATATACACACATATAAAATTCACCTCAAAAAGATTTCTAAGGCTGTAAGCAATAATCCCAATAAGATTATTTCTTCTCTGATTCTTTACGATCATACTGTTTTGAACTTTCTTTGAAGAAGATGCCTAAAACGGTAGCGTTCACTGAGGAGACCTACCCGTTTTAGGTTTCATATACAATTTTACTGCTATTTTTAGCTTTTCTTTTGTTTACCCTTAGAGCCCCACCTAAGCGTGGTTTACTTAAATGTTTTGTTCTTACTCATGCCAAATAGGCATATCTTTATAATGGGCTGCAGAACTGCCTTGACGAGGTGGAGGGGTTGTACGATAAATGGAAAATAAAGATAAACGCCGAAAAGAGCACTGCTATCCTCTTCAGTGGAAAAAGGATATAAAATCCTACACGTTAAGAATTTTTAAACAAACGCATTGGCTGGCAAGCAACTGTCAATTATTTGGATGTAAATCTACACCAGAAGGTTAGATGGAACCCTCATATTCATGAGAATATCTCTAAGGTAAATGCAGTGAGATGTCAATTGGGACTTCTCCTTAGGAGAAATTCGATAATGATAGACCATAAACTTTTATTTTACAATATGATAATTTTTCGTACTATCACATATGCCTTCCCAATTTGGGCGAACACCACTACAACCAATATTCCCAAGATCCAGGTCTTGCAGAACAAAATATTGAGATCTGCGATCCATGCTTCCTGGTTTGTAAATTAACAGACGACCCCAAAATGACGTGGGCATCGACCATATCTACACTCATATTAAGTTCATCTCAAAAAAGGTTTTTCAGGCTGTTCAGAGGAATTCTCATGAGATTATTTCTACAATGATCGACTCTGATCATGAAGTTCTTAATAGGTGCAGTCGCTAAAAAGTATTTGAACACTATGGTTGATTACAGAATTCAGAAAAAAATGCCTGACAACGTTTTTTTTGGAAATTATTGATGCAGTATAAGGCACAATTAGTAAGGTGGGATAGAGTAATTTTAATTATTGAATACTACATTATTGCAATTATAGGCCTATGTATCCTGTAATGTTTGAAATATAGGATATATTGATTAAACAGTATTTTAACGAGGAAACATAAATTGCAACATTAGAGCTGATTGTTAGCGCCAATCTTTTAGCTGCAGGAATTGACTACGTTAATTTTTTTGTCTTCTTTGCTATAAGTGATTTAACAAGAACTGAAATATATTTATATTCGGCAGATTACATATGCGAAAATATTTTGTAACCTTCAGGTCATCCTCCCGAATTCTGATAAATTGGGAAAAAAATCCTAAATGATCTCGCGAACACATTTAGTGAAGTATTTTTATAACTATGTCTATGCTTAGCCAATGCAAGTAATATTCCCTTTTACGAAAGATAAATCTTCTTTCCCTGGACATAATGTTTACTATAGAGTGAAAGAAATGTCAGAAAGCACGGTAGATCTGTAGATCTCATAGAGACAACAAGGCAGTTTCCTTCCAATTTATTTGCAGAGAGAACGAATGAGTTTGGTTCTTCGTTACAGACCGTGCATTTAGTGTAGAGGCTATACCAATTACTTACAGAGCTGTGAGTGCATTTAATAAATGCACTGTGACTTCACAATATTTTTTATAAAATTCATAATATTGTAACGACTGGAAATTGTGCAACATTAAAATCGTTACTGTGATGTCATGTGATGCTCCTGATATGCCTTCGCATGAGAATTACGTCACAAATCTGTTGGAAGAAGAATAGACTTTGAATAACAAACGATAGATCGGTGGAAGTTCGGAAATCTGTAGGAAGTAGAAAAATCGAATTATTTAAATGGCTACTGTGTCATTAAAAGTTGTGGTTTGTGTTGACAAATTGGAAGTTTACCTGTGTGTGCTCTTTAGAAAGAGGCCTAAACAAGAATTCAACGATGAGATTCATTTTGACGATTTGGGACAATTAAGAGCCATAGGACAGGGGTGGTAAAAAGACATTGCCAAAGAAAACTTCCGAAAATGCATCGAAGCATGTAAGAAGAGAATGTAGAAATGCGTTAGAAACAATGGAGCGTAATTTGGCATGGGCATCTCTTGATAATAGTAATGGTTCAATAATTAAATTTTACTGACATCGTCACATGGCGGTTTTTGACCAACTTCCTCTGCTAGGGGTTACTATATACATTATATCAAAATCCGATTATTATGATCTTTTTTCGTCCAGTCGTTTGTCAGTCCACCTTCTGTTGCATGTTGTTAGTGTTATGTTATGACAGACAACAAATGGAATTCACTTCGTATCAAAAACTGACAAGATATGGCATAATATGGCAGTATATGGTATGATATTCTCTGATATCCAAAACAATAGATTTAAGTTTCTTCCAAATTTCATTCTGACCATTTGTATTCTAATTACCTGTCAGTTTTATTAGAAAACATTACACTCGGGTTGAATAAAAACACAAATATTATTTTTTCTCAAATTGTATTTCTGGAATTTAAAATAAAAGCAACGATATTGGCTTAAGCAGCATTTATGCATCAGGAAATAAAAGTATCAGTGAAACGATAATGAGATTAATTAGAATCTAATAAGAAAGGGAAACTCATCCACACATATCTCGTTTTCAAAATGATATTTTTCACTACTGAGATATTGATACAAAATAATAAATAAATAAATACCCCCTCAAGCAGCCGCTTGCCACAGAGGTCTGACAGGAGTCTGTCAGTTTTTATGCCGTAGTAGAAGGTCTGAGAGGATGGCAGGGCCTAAGCAGGAAAACGACACATACATCCAAACCTTACCCGGGGCTCGAACCCAGGTCCCTTAGGTCAGAAGCCAAGCGCGCTAACCACTCGGCATCGTTATATATTAATACCTATGTAAGAGGTGTGGTTCAATTTTTTCTCCTGAAAACTCTGTCTGCACATCCCAGGTTCGAATCGCAATTCTCCGAGTTTTGGATTTATCGCCTTTAAGTCGTTCGCTGAGAAAGGAATCATCTGTGGGCTTGGAAAAATCTATGTTCGTAGTATGGAATGCAAAGCAGTAGTTTCATGAACATTAGAGCCCTAACTTGTGCACGATAAAAATCATCTTGTGGTCTAGACTGGAGGATTGCATTTGCTTAATAAGAACTGTTCACTAGACACTATTCCCCTAATGAAATCTCAGTTCTCAATGTCTGTCTACTTGGTCATTTAACTCATTGCGTGCATTCATAGCAAAATCAAGCTCCAAAGTTAAACAATCAAAATACACTGCTCAAGTAGAAAATGCCACATCTTGGACGTATTTGCAGGAATGCCATGGAAATGGGTGGGTATGTGTCGACAGTCGGGTTATGAAAATGAGAACAGTTTTAAACCAGTCATGTGATAAGTGAGGGAGATAACAGGGCAAAATGGCTCGACCAACCTAAGTTTTGTCATCCTCACATGGACGTGCGGACCATTGAATACAACAATCTGGGTGGTGAAACCATGTGTAAGAATTGAGAATGCCTGGGTGACAACATCGGGAATCGTACCATCACACGGACACCTTTATCAGAGGCTTCACCCTAGGGCCACATATGGCCGATTGGTCCCTGCATTTCATCGTGGCGGAAACTCGTCAGGTTGCAACAAATGTGGACTAAGTTGGGCAATAAGTTTGGAGGAAGGCAACATGGAATAGCAACTATACAAATCACAGTGCACGACATTCGACGTGGTACAAGCACCTAGGGACATACCCGTATCAACAGGGATTGTGAAATGCAAATTCGCTAGGATAGGTTTGTGCTCTTGCAAGCCGTTGCGACGGATTTCACTCACCACAGATACATGGTCGGGCAAGATTGCAGTGGTACCGTACGAGACATGCATCGTGGGACGAAGCGAAGAGTCTCTCTTCTATCTCAGTGTCAAACATGGCAAATAGAGAGTCTGTAGACAACATGGTCACCGGGTTGATCTTGCTGACACCATGACGATCCGTGAGCATCACATGACTCCTCAATATGGTATTGGTAATGGCGTCATGGTTTGGGGTATTATCAGTTTAAACAACCATTCACTGCATGTAAGCATAATGGGTACAATGACAGCATGACGATAAATCGATGTCGTGTTGCAACCTGATGTCCTGTTTTAACATGATAACGCCATCTGCATACTGCCAACATTAGCAGACAGTGCCTAAAGATGTTCAGGAACTGTCTTAGCCAGTGCGATCTCCAGACCTCACCCCAATATAGAATATGTGGGATGTCATTGACAGACGACCTCACGCCTCTGCACGACCCCCTCATAATTTAAATGAATCATGGACACAGGTCAACGACACATGGTCCATAACACCTTAGCACATCATCCAGGTATTTTTCCACTCGATGCTACACCATGTTGCTGGATATATAGCCCAGCATGGTGGACATACGACCTACTCACTCAGAAAACTTTACACATTCTTGTCGACCATCGCATTCACTTAATCCCTAAGAAATTGAATCATTTCTTTTCCACCTACTTGTCCACATGTGTGGTAAGTTTTGTCTCATTTCATGCATTTTTTCATTGGGGTGACATTTTCTCTCGAACAGTTTATAATAATAAATAGAATACAATTAATAAAGAATTTATACTTACTAATAGTAGATGCAATGAAAAGTAATCATATCCTAAATTTTATCATTCTCATTTGGAGTAAAAATTTATATAAAAATAAAATAAAAATAAATATCCCCTCAAGCAGCTGCTTGCCATAGAGGTCTGAGAGTATGGCAGGCCCTCAGCAGAAAAACGAAACAAACAGCCATGCCTTACCCGGGGATCGAACCCAGGTCCCTTAAATCAGTAGCCAAGCGCGCTAACCAAGCATTTGTAAAATACGAGTTCAGTATAACGGTTGATAAAAATATGTTTATTTTTATATGCGATAAATGAAACTTTCGGCAAAAGTTTATTTACATACTGTAAAGTAGAAGAACACGACCATATGAAACTTTATTTAAAACGACTTAGAGGAATTGATGAAGCCTGCGAATGATGCACAGAATATATCAAACCATTTCTTCTTAAGATATAATTTCACAAAAATCTCACTAATGTAATAATTACACAAAATGAAAATTTAAATAATACTTCTCTATGAATTAGAAATAAATACGTTATAAAACAAGGATTACATCATACAATATTAGTGCATAAAAATAGAGGGTCAACTTTTGAGTTTTGACATTAATAATGGTTTATTGATCTTAGAAAAGAGATGTCACATTTTATATAAAGAGTAGATTGCAGCAATTGAGCTACTGAAACTGTACAATGTACCAATCATTAGTTGTCGTAAATCACAAGTTGATCGGACTCTCAATGAATAATATTTAATCTATGAGATCATTCTTCAGTTGACAAAGAATTGATATCTCAGTCAAAGAGTGACCAAAACAGGACCTCAAATGTGTGAAATGTGCAGTCTCGTTGTTCCAACGGTTTCCATTCACGTTTTGATCCTATGATTTAATACCTATTCTCAAGGAGAATAGGTATTAAATAACAGGCATGTTATGCATACGTAATCCTGTTGGCAGCCACTTTTCGTACTTCTCCTAGTTTGCAAACGGATATTTGTTATATATAAATAACTATCCTTCGCCCATTTATCACATGAGATGGAAATTAGCTGTTACATAAAGAGCGTGTAGAAATATGTAACATTTTAGTTGGTAAAGATCTAGAAACAAGACAGTTAACTCCCTCTTTCTGTAATGAACATGATGTTGCCTTTCGCTGCAGTCTCACACTCTGTCAAACAATGCACGCAAACAAGAGAAATAAAAATACTTCACATTTCGAGTACGAAAGATTCACATTTACCACTAGTAATTTGAAGCAATCATCTCTTGTTATTCGATCGAAATATTTGTTCTATGTGATCATTGGTTAATCATAAGGAATTGATAACTCAATCAATGACCACTGTAAATCATCGATATGACTGCGCAGTGTGATTGTTTCAATTGTTACCATTTTTGCTACTGCTGAAAATAAATCTATATATCCCGCCATCTAGGACTGGATCTAGAAAAAAAAATTGAAAGGTGGCATGAAACAGAATTGAGCCGGAAAAATATAAAACAATGTGTGGCTGGGGACAAAAATGACTGGATTTATAATTCAGTATAACATTTCCATTTCAGTATCGCAGGTCTTGAATAAAAACTGTCGGAAAATGAATGAAATAAAAATAAGTTCAATAATATTTTTGCCTCTATTAAAATTTCTAGCATTCTGAAAGGTGAGGTTGACAAGACTTACCCCGAGATCCAGTCCTGCGAGGGTCTAGAAAATATAATATGGGGAAGGGAAGGGGGACCAAATCCTTGTTCGATTTAACAGGAACGCCGTATCATTATGAAACTTCTTTCCCCCTTAAGGTGATACTTAGCCAATATATTTTTAGAAAATGCGGATAAAATAAGATAATAACTCTTTAACCCCAATTTCAGTTGTTATCATTGTCAATGAGGGAAGTCGGGGCGTTGCCCATCCCCTGCTTAGATTCTCCCAAGTCATTAAATATGTACTGTGCTGATGACTGTCAAGCTATTTTATTGAAAAATTCTACGATCTGTTGATTGTCTCTCTGACGTGGAAGATATAATGTGCCCGATTAAGCATTTTTCACAAACAAATTCGTGTAGACTAAATATAAAACTACTGAATAAAGGATTAAAGAGAAAGTTCAGAAGCAACTGAAACTACACAATGCAACTGAAGCAATAAGGAAATTATTTTGTGCAAAGGTTCTAAACTAAAGAAGCAGATTATGTATGTTCAAAAACCATTGGTCTAGAACATGATTTTTCTATGAACAGGATCTTTTGAATAATCATAATTCGCCATTATATCAATTTACCAGTCAATGGCATTTTATTATTATTCTGGTAGTTTCATACTGTGCACATACATGTCAGCATTGTTCTATAACAAAAACATTTTATAATTACATAAGAAATTGCACTTTTATTCAATTTTACGTATCACTGAAATTTCAGTGTTTCTTTGATTGAGTCACGATGAAATAAACATACATACAGTTAAATCAAGAAATTTATTTCTGAAAGAAATATGTGTCACAAACCTAACTTAAATCATGTTTTGGCAGACGCATATAACGATAATGGAATATATTCACCTAGTGGAAAAAAAGTCGCAGATTTTGAACATTACGATTTGCAATTTAAAAATATCCTGGCATTGTGAAAATCATTATCAATTTTAGAGCAAAATAATTATCTTCAGATTGGACCATTGATAACCATTTGAATTGGCGGCACCCTTAGAAGAGTGATACTTCTATATTTGAAACCTCGAGAGAATCAGAAAAAAACATTTGTTTTATGAGAAACTTGATTTCTGAAACATCTAGCTAGTGAGAAGAATGAAAAAAAAATGAATTGGGTAGAACATAGAGCCTCTGGTGAATATGGATTGGATTGTTTTACCTCTGACCCACACTTTTTTGCACACCATGGGGTAAATGGCCAGGCCACAAGGACCCCGAAGGCTCAGAGAAGGTTGGGGGAGGGGACCCACTGGAACAGCTGTTGGGAGACAGATGGTAGCCTCCCGTCAAGGCCATCCATCAAGTGCATACCTTGTGCACGTAAAGGTGTTCTTTAACGTGCACAAGGTATGGCTGTCCCGCACACGGGGCCACGGCCTAACGTCCCATCCGACCGACGGCGGCCTTTTCAAGCCCATCGGTGTCCCCTACTGACCGTGGGCAGGGCAGGGAAATTTTGCGGAGATAAATCTCAACGCTGACTCAGCTGGGACTCGAACCTGGGAACTACAGATTACGAGCCTGGCGCGCTACCGTCTGAGCCACCGCCGCCCAGGTGAATATGGAAATCTGGCTTTTAAAGAGAATGAAGATTTCATTTACCTACATTTTGTAGTCTTTAAAAGCTTTAATTCAAAATAATGGATAATATCAATAGTACAAAGAGCAATATTTTATTATTATTTATAAAATATTAAATATATTTATTTTCTGTACCTTAAAATGAAAAGAAGTAACGTTTTCAAAGGGAGGTCCATTGCTGATGCAATTGGAATAACTGTTCAACTCTACCAACCAAATTCTACATTTCTACCATAAAGCAGCTCATTTTAAATATTCATTAATATTTTCTCGTTTTTGATATTTAGTGACGTCTGATGATGAAAATTAAATTTGGAAAGCATTTGATAAATCTTAACAATAATATTTCATTAATACGTATACAAGTGAAAAAGGGGTTTCATATTAATATCTCAAAACTGTTGTTTAGATCATCCCTGGTGGTAAGGAAACAGTTATTATTCTCAATGCAAACCTGACGACCATCGCATTGCGCCATCAAAATGTAAACTATCTAGCATAAATAACTTTGCATTGTTTGTTAAAATGTTTGCAATTATGAAATTTGTTACATTGTTAGAGCCGTAATGTAATATTGTAAGATTGGGTACGAATTGAATATTTCATCAATAACCCACCGAAAAGAAATTTAAAATTGTTCTCTCAAACCCAATTCGTTCATAAAATCAAAATCGCTGAATGTCTGCAGACAGACAGAGAGACGAAAAAATAAAATTATCTCGTTTCATGATTTCGTTTTCACGGTGATTCAATGATTATTTCACCAAAAAGAAAAATAATAATAACGAACGGGACACTGTGTTTATATTTTATTAGTCATTTTTTCTGTCTTTAGAAATCTAACAGTTTCGTTTATGAAGATAAATTGAAAATTATTTTTGTGTTCGATAACTATTGACGAAATATTACTATTGCTAGTTTCGGAATCTTCCAATAGTTAAATCTGCATTCTGCAATAGAGAAAAAATTTCCAAAATCCAAATTTTAATCAATATGATCCTTTTAATTTAAATTGGACTCCTCCCTGTTATCTATGGAAGATGAGTTCCAGAGAGTTTTTTTTTTATTAACTTCATTTTTTCCAGAAAGGCATTATTGAATAAGTACGTTTACTTTCAATAAAAACTTGGAGGAGAAATTCTTTTCTCTGAAAACATAGCCATTACTGTGTTAGTAAGCCAAGACGCAAATACTGGAACATTTTTAAAAAATATAATAAATAATAATTAGAGATACCGCCCCTGACGTATATCAAATTTTCGTTCTCAAAGTAAAAAAAAAATTGCGTTTACTGTTTATGCTTCCTTGCAACATATTAGTTGGAACAAATCGACGATTATGAAAGAACAGATATTAATAATATATTACTTCTTATAAAAACATTCTATCAGAAACAGGTTTCTGTATTTTTTTTACCAATTTCTACTTTTCCATATTAAACACTGTTCAACGATAGAAAGTAAAACTACCCGAGGATTTGAAACTTCTGAATCACAATATTTCCATTGATGCGTATCCTATTATAATATATTTTTCGAATTGTACTTTAAAATATATTATTGCCTTACCCCCACTGTCCCGGGGATGAAGAGACCACGACTTTTTATAAATGCAAACTGGTGATTTCACGTTATACAAACAAAATCGCAAACTTCCAGTATAAATAAATCGTTTGCAGTATTCTTTTGAAAAATTTCAATTGAAGTTTTTTCTTGCGTTATAAAATCAAATTTACTATCTTCAAATTTTTGAGAATTGTGAATCATGATATTTCATATATATCTCTCTAACCCCCAAATAATGCTTTGATATTTATCTGTAAAAATATTTGAATATCTACAGATTTACAACAAGGTAGACGAAAAAGCGAAAAACGTTACAGAATTTTTTTTATTAAACGAGCTGAAAAAAGTAACTCTGTATACAAAATGTCAAAAAATAAAACTTTCATTCTGTGTTCAACAGATTTGAATATGAGAGAAATTGACAGCGCGATATTTATTTTTTGTCCATTCTCTGTCCATTCTCTATGTGATGTAACATTTGTAACATCGTCGGTGATTCTTTTAAATACTGCAAATTTCGAATTTTTTCGTAATATACAATGCATTCAATACGTCCTCAAAAGTGGAGTCCAACAAATCGGGAATATCGGGCACACACGATCGATTCATTTCTATCGATCTAGATACCTTAAAAACTGACATTTGCGAATTTACATATTACACTATGTAACCATGCGATACTAACTGTAGGTCACGATAACAAGGAAACATTGAAAATCTATAACAGTAAATATTTTCTCGTCACTGATATATGTAAGACGATGAAATATAAAATTCTATTTCGATGACGATATTTATTTGGCAGCTCGGTATTAGGCAATTTAAACCATATAGTCTTATTTGTAGCAAATGGCATAAATTGCCGAATGCCAAAAAATATCGTCATTTAAAATAGAGTTTTATATTATATCTCCTTACAATATTTAAAATTTCTAGACGTTCTGTTCACAAAATTAATTTGTTATTCTATTATGTAGTGATATACCAGACTTTAAAATATAGGTTTCTTTTGCAAAAACCATGGGATTGTATTAAAATTATTTAAACTATTTAGAAACTAGAAACACACCGGTAACGGAACATATTATTTCCCCTCAGTATATACTGGTATAAATATGCGAAAAACCTTTCATGATACCGTTCGCTACTCAGCGTTGCGGTGGATCAATGACCAGTTTAAATTATCGTCTTTATCATTCACATGGATTGAGAATACAGAAATAAATAAAAATAACGAATTATTTCTTCTCAACAGATATGGAATATTGTACAAAACATGAATACACATGCGGAACGAAATGCTGATTTAAATGAATTGCAATTCTCGAAATGCGATCACGAACAATAGAGAATATAATTAAGACTGTACAACTCCGATTTGCTTTTCTATCACAAGATGCATTGTGGACGGGAAAAACATTCTAGGTAAACCGAGATATTGTATTTCAGGAATACTTTAGAGTTAGCTAAAAATTTAGTTTCGCTGAATAATGGAGTCTGAAATCCTGACCTCCTGATAAGATCTCAAGTTGCGTTGTTTTACTTTTAAGTAGCAGTTTTCTGCACTCAATACAATGGTCTAAACAGATGGGTCACTAGGAACTCTAGGGCTCAGAGAAAGTTGGGAAAAGTGAGCCCCTTTGATAGCTATTTGATGACAGTTGGTAACTTTTCTTTAAGCCATCTAGCGTGAAAGCATTCCCAAATGGGACCATGTCCGACTCGATGGATGGCAGCCATCGAGTCGGACATGGTCCCATTTGGGATAAAACAAGAATTTTGGGGAAAACCCATTTGGGAATAAACAAGAATTTGATTTACAAGACAGGGATGAGGTCATCCCTGTCTTGTACTGACCATGAAGAGGGAGTCTTTTGGAGGTAATTTTGAACTCTCATCATGTCAGATGCTCGACCACTGATCTACGGTAAGGCTAGATCTTGTCCAGCTGATGATGATTATAAGCATTTGTTACCCGTGATCAGTATCACTTGTCGCTCCGTTTAATTATTGGCAATGTGATAGCTATCCACAGCCTAAAGTTATAATTAATTTTTGTGGTCAAATACGCAGAAACAGCGTTATCTAGAAAATAAAAATAATAAATAAATACCCCCTCAAGCAGCTGCTTGCCACAGAGGTCTGACAGGAGCCTGTCAGTTTATATGCCACAGTAGGAGATCTGAGAGGATGGCAGGACCTCAGCAGAAAAACGACACACACATCCATGCCTAATTCCGGGGCTCGAACCCAGGTCCCTTAGAGCAGTAGCCAAGCGTGCTAACCACTCGGCCACGGGACGGCGAGAGAGTCAATTAATATTCACAGTCATATGGAGTTGAGGAACCAATGGAATAGCTCGATATCTGAAATATTTATTGTAAATTAGTTTACATAAAGGGACATTCCATGTTCATTATTTTATATTGGTAACATTTAATATTTATTTTACTTACAAACCGTGGGTCCTGCAAAGAAAGAAATATTGCTTTGCTTTGTAATACAAATAAAATAAAACAGACGATTATAGTCAAATGCCATAGATTATAAAAATATTAAATTTTATTCAAACAAATGTCAAATGTTTTATTTTACTTGGATACATTACTGAGGCAAATGTTCCTTTCAAAATAACTAAATTATACTATTGTTGCTGTTCTTCATCCGTTTATCTCAAACATATGTTTCTTAACATTAATGCAGTCTCTGTATTTGAAAAACGATATGTTTGCTTCAAGTAATAGGAAAATGTGTAAACGTAATAGTGCAATGCCATAAATATCAGAGAATAAAGTAATATATTAATTTGAAAGGAGGTTGCGATGGAGAAACGAGACGCAGTTTACAGAACATTGGCTCCGATACGTCATTGGCCTGTTCAGCTATCAAGCCTTTAACAATCAAGAAATGCACTATTGTGACATTCATTGACACAATACTTTGTAATTGTAATTGTGTTGCAATTGATTTGTAAAACACGAGTTCAACAAATTTTCAGCCAGTAGGCTGAAAGACAGGAGATTAATTGCTCAATGAACCAATGAGAACCAAAAGTTTTGGCAATTATTCATTCTTACATTTCTGTTTATTTCCCCTCAAGTTTCCTGTAGCTAACAAATATTCAAATAAGTGCTTCTTTTACAAGAATAGCAAAGCATATTAGCCAATTACGAAACCAAACGCAGACCGGAAAATATCCAAAATCTTATCTTCTCACAGCTGAACGACATTTTGAGGAAAATATGCATGATATTGAATATCAACATTGATCATCAGAAATCTCATTCAGGGTTTTCCTTACTTTTCCTCGTTAAGATTTCCTTTTAATTTTTGTGAAATCCTAACTCCCCCCCCCCCCCCCATTGACTCATTCATCATTAGTCAACATTGAACATCAGAAATCTCACTCTAGATCAGGGTTTTCCTTACTTTTCCTCAATAAGATTTCCTTTTGATTTTGTCAAACCCTTAGTGCTCCAATCCATTCATTCATCATTTATTAACTTCCTTGTTAGCAATATTTCCAATTGGTAATATAAAAAATTTAAATCCTCTCGCCAACCACTGAAACGACTATCACTCACCAAAGAACATGGACAGGCAAGTTTGCAGTGGTACCGTACAAGACGTGTCGTGGGACGAAGGGAACCATGTCGTATTCAGTGACAAGTCACTCTCCTAAATCAGTGGCAACCATCGGCAATAGAGATTCTGGACATTACGTGGTCACCGGGCTAATCTTGCTCTCATCCCTGAGCGTCATAAGACTTCTCGACCTGGTGTCATGGTTTGGGCACTATCAATTTAAACAGTCATTAGCAGCTTGTAGTCATAAATTGTGCAATGGCAACATGACGATACATCGAAGAGGTGCTGCAGCGTGATGTCCAGTTATAACGCAATAACACCATCCGTATACTGTAAATATCAGCATACAGTGCATACAAGGTATCCAGGTACTGCCTTGGCCAGTACGATCCCCACACTTTTCCCCAATGTAGAACGCGTGGGCTGTCATTGGCAGACAACCATACGCCTCTACACGACACCCTCATGATTTCAATAAATCATGGACACAGGTCAACGACGCATGGTTCGGAATAATTTAGCACATCATCCAGGGACTTTTCCAAACGATGCTACGCCGTATTGACCAATATATTGCTGAGCATGGTGGTCATAGACCTACTGAATCAGGCCGCATTATACTTTCTCCTCGGCCATCGCATTCATGCAATCCATAAAAATTTAAATCACTTCTTTTCCATCTACCTGTCTACATCTGTGGAAAGTTCCGTCTAATTTGATGCATTCTTTCATGGTGTGATATTTTCTCTCGACCAGTGTATAATAATAAATAGAATAAAATTAATAAAGAATTTATGCTTACCAACAGTAGCTGCAATGAAAAAAAAATCACATCCTAAAATTCATCTTTCTCTTATTGGAGTAAAAAAATTGTAGAGGATTTGTAAAATACGGGTCCAACATATTGAGATGTAAGAAAAAATGTTTATTTTTATATACAAGTAATCAGACTTTGGCTAATATCTTATTTAAATACTAGCACAGAGTAAAGTATAAGAACACGACCATATAAAGCTTTATTTAAAATGACGTAGAGCAGTGGTTCTCAACCTTTATGCTCCACGTACCTCTGGAAATGTTTATGTAACTGGCGTACCTCTTGTACAGATAGATAAAACTACAGTTATAGTATGTAAATGGAAATAAAATAAAACACAGTCACACATATATAACATACTGTACACCTGGTGACTTTTGATCTCTCACTGCGTATCCCAAGAAATTTACCGCGTTGAGAACCCGTAACGTAGAGGAACTGATGAAGTTGCGAATGATGCACAGAATATATCAAACCATTTCTGGTTTGATGAATGGTTTGATGATGATAGAAAAGATGTGTCAATTTTTTGATAAAGCGTAGATTGAAGTAATTGAGGTAGTGAAACTACGCAGTTTCTTAACCATAAATTGTTATAAGTCACAGGTTGATCGGACTGTCATTGTATAATATTTAATCTATGAGATCATTTTTCACTTGACACAGAATTGATATTTCAGTCAAACAGTGACCAAACAAGACCTCAGATGCGTTTAATCTGCAGTCTCATTGTTCCAAAGTTTTCCATTAACGTTTTAATCTTGTGATTATTATCATGGAGAATAGGTATTAAGAGAAGAAAGCAGTGTGAATCGGAATACGGAAAGAAAAGCAGAAAGTGAATGCGTTCAAATATCTCACTGAGAAAAAATTAAAATATAAATTTATGCATTTGCAAACCTTTTAGCAGCCACTTCTATTTCAGCTAGTCTGAAAACGAATATTGCTTCTTTATAAATAACTAACCCTTTGCCCATTTATCACACGAGATTGAAATTTGCTGTTTTCTGTACGGCGTGAAGAAATACATAAAATTTTAGTTCGTAAACCTCTAGAAACTAGACCCGTATGATACTCTCCCTATCATAAACATAATTTTGCCCTTCGTTGCAATCTCACAATCTTTCAAATAAAGCAACCACACAACTGAAACAAAAATACTTCATAGTTGAGCATCAAAGATTCCAATTGACCACTAATAATTTCAAACATTCATCTCTTGTTATTCGTTTGAAATATTTTTTCTAAAATATTATTGGTTCAATCATATGTAATTCATAACTCAATGAATGACCACTGGAAATCATCGATATGTCTGCGCAGTGTGATTGCCTAAATTGTTTCCACTTTTACTTCTCTCACAATAAGTCGATATATTCCTTGATTAAGATCCGTATCTAGAAAAAAAAATATTGGAAGCTGATATGATACAAAATTGAGCCAGAGAAATGAAAAACAGTGCATGTGAAGGGGGTACCAAATATAATAAGGGGAAGGGAAGGGGAACCAACGCCGTGTTCGATTTAACAGGGATGCCGTCGCCAATATGAAATTTCTTTCCTCCGTTTGGTGGTATTTAACCAATATATTTTTAGAAAATGCGGATAAAATAAGATATTTGTTTAACTCTTTACCCGCATTGAAATTGTCATCATTCTCAAACAGAGAAGTAGAAGCATTGCTAAACCCCCGCTGCCTAGATTGTTCCCAACTCATCAAATGTTTCTCTGGTGATTGCTGTTGTCTCGAGGTATGACCTCCATGCTCTTTTATTGAAATATTCTTTTGATTCCTTTCCTGGCGACTGATTCTTTCTTTGACGTGAATATATATTCCCGATTAAGCATTTTCTACGCATAAATTCGTGTGGACTAAATGTAAAGCTGAAAATCAATTACAGGAGTAAGTTAAGAGTAAGTTAAGAAGCAACTGAATCTATAGAATGCAACTGAAGCATTAAGAATGGAATTTTAAAACCGAATAAGAGATCATGAATGTTGAAAACCCTATTGGTCTTAGAACACGATTTTCTATAAATAGGATTTCGGAAAACCACAGCTCGCCACTACATCAATTTGACAGCCAATGGCTTGTACTGGTTGCTTGTACCTGGGTTATATGTCACCATATACAAGATGTCCTCGCTCATAGCTGGCGTCCTGGCAGTCCGTGCTCGTCCGGCATCATGCTAACTAACGTGGTAGTTGTCTGCTTCAAAAACAGCTGGCAGTCATGCAAGCATTTAATGATCGGGCACACAGCGCATAAGATATCGCTCACGGTAGAGTCTTTGCACCTCTCTAACATTGCCCTCGGCTACGCTGTACATCAGGTGCATATCGGCTTTCTCTGCGTTCTTAAACTGCTCCTTCTCGTGTTCTGTCGCCGCTGAGAATGCTGGGGTTTGACGATCCAGCGCTTTTAAGCCATGATGCCTGCAAGCACGGCTTTCTGCGCCCCTTGCCGGCATCGGGCTGCGTTTGCGGGCGCATATTCCATGACGAATATTGGTGGGTTCGGTGTGTACTACCATCCCCTCACGTTTGGGCCATGAATTTAGGAATAGATACGTTTATATATTTATTTAATCGACGACGCATGGCCGCTTCAAGATTGCAAAAGGTGTCTTATGGCATTTGGTACAAAACCTTTATCACAAGATCCTTTAACTCTTGAAAACTATGTGGTTGAGCCTCCGCAGATCGGATATGCTGTTCCAAAACAAACTACAGTTGCTCGATTGCATTGATGTATGGAGAATTTTGAGGCTACGGCAATATCTGGAAGTCTCACTCATGTTCCGTGAACCATTCTCGAACAATGCAGGCTGCGTGGCAAGGTGCATTATACTGCTATAAGGAGGTCTACTAGAGAGATACACTTTGCCATGAAAAAAAAATACTACTAGAGAGATACACTTTGCCATGAAAAAAAAATACTACTAGAGGGATCCACCTTTGCCATCACCATTTGCCTAAAAATAAAGTTAATTAGAGCAACCGCAATTATTGGATATTTCTTTAGATTTCACACAAGCTTTTGATAGTGTGTCAATTAATGGTTTTTTATCTAAACTATTAGATGCTAAAATTAATTCTAACTTTATGTTGTTTTTCTCAAAATTTTTGAAAAATAGATCTCTACAAGTTAAAATTGATACATATTGTTCGCAAATTTATAAAATTACTCAAGGTCTTGCACAAGGATCAACTTTATCTCCTATTTTATTTAACTTTTATCTAAACGATATAAAGCATAATTTTAATAAAGATATTAATTTTATAGATTATGCAGACATATTGTTAAAAATTTTATACATATAGTAAAAAGTGAATTTACAAATAAATACTGAAAAACATTTTGCGTTCCTTTTTATAAAACTCAAAATTTTATTCCCAAATTTATTTTAAAAATAAACCTTGAAAAAATTCTACAAGTATCTAATTGTAAAGTACTAGGAATTACTTTAGATACTACACTAACTTGGCAGCAATACTTTAATAAATCACACACAAATGGCTTAAAACTCTTAAACTGCATGATAATTTTTGCCTTTAAAAATGAAGGAACAGCACAAATTTATTTAATTTCGTTATAGAAAAATTTAATTAGAGCTAGAATTGAATACGGTCTGGAATTTAAAATTGGTGCAAATTCTTCAAAGTTTAAAAAAATAAATGTTATACAAAATAAATATTTAAAAATTGCCCTTGGGCTCCCCAACATTTGTCCAACACCGACACGGCTATTCCCCCAATCGAAATAAGACAAAATATTCTACTATTATACTATTATTTTAAATTACACTATAAATTGGTAACACACATTGTTTTATTTAAAATTTAAATGGAATCCATTTTTATAAATTTATTCTTAATGATCAAACCACATAAAAAATTGAAACACCCTTTTAATAAAAATTTAAAAAGAAATATTCCAGTCCGAATTGCAGACTAGTGTTATACCACTCCAATAACAAATTATGATATTCCTCTATTAGATTCTAAAAAAAAAATAATTCACCTGAAGCCACAATACAAATATTTCAAAATTATAAAAAAATTTCATTCAAAGATTATTTAAAAATCCATACAGATGATTCAGTAATATCTTAATCGGGTTCATCTTCAGCTGAGGTTTTTATTCATCATCATCATCATCATCATCATCATCATCATCATCATCATCATCATCATCATCATCATCATCATCATCATCATCATCATCATCATCATCATCATCATCATCAAGCAGCCATGGGCTACGGAGGTCCAACCAGACCGTGCAATTTAGTTCTCCAAGCAAGTCTATCCTGAGCTGCATCTACAGCATCTGGCCACTGCACACCAATTCTAACAAGGTCCTGTTTGACCTTGTCTGCCCACCGCATCCTAGGTCTCCCCCTCTTTCTGAGGCCTTTAGGCACACTGTTCATAACCCTATTCGCCAATCTATAATTATTCATACGGGCAACATGGCCAAACCAACGGAGTCTCTCTCTGCACAATATGCTGCTTAAAGGAGGTTGCAAACTCCTTTGCCTAACCTCATCATTAGTTACAAACTTGAACCACCTAATGCCCAAGATACTGCGTAAGCATCTAGAATCAAAAGCATCTAGTTTCCTGTTATCTTGTTTACACAGCGTCCAGGTTTCACTACCATAACTAACCCTAGAAAGAACCAAACTATTATACAGTCTAATTTTAGTCTTATGGTGTATACGCCTATTTCTCCACACTCTCCATAGATTCTTAAAAGTCCCGGCAGCAATCCCTATTCGTCTGTTAATTTCATGTAGCACATCACCATTATCTGTTACATAGCTCCCAAGAAAATTAAACTGTGACACCTGCTCAAGACTGCAACCATTCAGATTAACTGAATCACAGCCTGCCTGACCAATTTTCATCACTTTAGTTTTCTCTCTGTTTATAACCAAACCTACTCTACTACCAGTCTCATCAACAGCTCGAATGAAAGAGTTCATCTCATCAACATCATTTGCCAAAAGGGCTAAATCATCAGCATAATCTAAATCAGAAATATTCGTATCTCCAGCCCATTTAAGGCCAAAATCTTTCCATTGAAGTGAATTTCGCATAACATAATCAATAACCAAGCTAAAGAGAAAACGAGACAAAATGCACCCTTGTCGAACACCAGAAGTAATGCTAAACCAATTGCTACAAGCCTTACCAACTCTCACACACGACTCAGTGTTATTATAGAGAGCTTTCATTATATTAACTAACTTGTCTAGTATACCATATGATCTCATAATCAACCACAAATTATGACGATCAACAGAGTCGAAAGCCTTTTTGAAATCAACAAAGCTGGCAACCAAAGGTTTCTGAAACTCAAAACATTTCTCAAGAATCTGCCTAAGTGAAAATATCTCATCCACACATCCCCTCTCACTTCTGAATCCACATTGCTCATCACGCAATTGACTGTCAACCAGATTCTTAATTCTATTAAGCACAATCATGGAAAGTACTTTTCCTGGAACAGAGAGTAGGTTGATACCCCTATAGTTATCACAAGAACTGCGATCACCTTATTTGAAAATAGGGATGACAATAGCTCTGGTAAAATCCTTAGGAACCGTGTCTTTATCATAAAAGATATTCAGAATTTCAGTCATCCAAATGGTAACCGAAACATTCCCAGTTCTAAGCATATCTGTAGTAATTTCATCTACCCCTGGGGATTTATGTAGTTTAAGTTTAGAAACAGCCAAAATAACTTCAGATTGTGTTATAGGGCCAACATTAAAGCCACCAATGCATCTATCATCATTGCAAACAATGGGAATAGAACTAACCGCATTGTTTAGAATATCACTGAAATGCTCCGCCCACCTAGCCATGATAGAATCCTCACCTTCTATAACCTTACCTTGTTTATCCTTCAATCCCTGCATACCTGCCCGTTTTCTACCACGCAAAACATTAACTATCTGGTACAACTCTCTGCTGTTGTGCTGTCTAACTGCTTCCTAAGCTTTGTCAGCCAAACCATCAAGCCAAAGATTCTTATCAGCAGCTAACTGATCTTTTACACGTTTATTAAGTTCTCTGTAATGCTTTCTATTAGGACTAGTAGGGTACTGATTAAGGACATTCCTGCAGTTTCTTCTTTTTGAAATAAGCTCAAGTGCCTTATCATTTAAATAATTCTGTCTCTTCTGCTCCTTTTTCCTAAAAGAGTACTGTTAGTGTCCAAAAAAGCCTGTTTAAAATGATCCCATTTTCCTCAACTTCAGTAGTAAGCAAACCATGACTGTCATAATGACTAAGTAACCTATCATGGTAAGCTTTGGCTATAACTAGATCTTTCAGAGCTTCAGTATTAAAAGTATATTTTTTAACCCTAGCACAGCACTTTTTAAGTTTAAGTTGCAACACGCTTTTAACAATGTAATGGTCAGATCCAATTTCTGCTCCCCTATATGCCCTGGTATTCCTAACAGAACTAGCCCATTTGCTGTTAATTAATATGTAATCAATCATATTCTTATGCAGCCCATCAGATGAAACCCATGTGTACTTATATATGTCGCGGTGTTTGTAATAAGTGTTAGTTATTCTGAATCCATTGAGTTTACTTACCTGCAGGAGACGTTGCCCATTGCCATTGCAGCTACCAATACCAAAAGGGCCTATTACTCCTCCCCAAAGGTCAGAGTCAGTACCAACTTTGGCATTGAAGTCACCAAGAACAAGGGTAATATCTCCTTTCTTGACAGAATTCAAAATATCCTGAAATTGTTCATAAAACCTATCCTTCTCATCCTCATCGGCATCCTCAGTGGGGGCATAACAGCAGATAGCATTCAAGTCTTTAACGCTTGTCTGAAATTTTGCTGTAAGAAACCTTTCATTAATGCACTCATATTCTAGAAGAGCATCGCTAGCGTGTCTGCTGAGAAGCAGACCCACGCCTTGGTGATGCTTATTGTTGTCCCTCCCTGAAAAGAGAAATTTGAGATTATTTTTAAGAATCTGACCTTTATCTGTCCATCTGGTCTCTTGCAAGCCGAGAATATCTAAATTATAACTGTGGAATTCTTGTGTGAGGACATCAAGAGACAAAGCTCTGTGCAGAGTCCTCACATTCCAACTACCTATGGAGAGAAAATGGTTAGTGGGAAGTTTAAAGAAACTATGTTTATTGAGAGAGGGAATGCCGACAATATCAAACAGCCCCCTAATCGCAGACATGGGGCAAAGACCCGTTCCCCCACTACTAAAGGCTGAAGCCATCTACACTGGAAGACTTCCTCCAATGTAGAATTTGACGATGCCAATAGAATTAAAGAGTTCAGGTGCCTGCGATGACTTCTGCTCAGGATTATCCACCAGATGATAAACATATCCTGTGAATCTATTCACTTGGGGCTGTCAACCCACAAACAAACAGAAAACACAGCGGAAGATTTTCCTTCCACAGAAGCCCACCAGTGCAGTAAAATCAGGATCCATGCAAATAAAAAATTTTGTTAAGCATTTAAACTACCACATAACACAATTATTTTACATGCTGAACTATTTGCAATCATAGAAACTTTTAAATGGATCTTCCAAAACTTAACTAATTTAAAAATAGTCATTTTTGCGGACAAAAAATGTTTCATTCAAGATTTAAATCAAGAACCATTTTATTCTGATTATAATTACTGTATTAAAACAATTTGAGAACTAAATACTGAAAATATTAAAATAAAAAAAAATATATTATTTTGCAATGGATTCCAGCACATTTAGGAATTATTGAAAATGAAACAGTAGATGATATTGCTGAAAATGCACATTACTTTACCACATTTACCACTACATATAATTTTTCCCAATTTTTAAAAAAGATATAAAAACATTTTGAATTTAATTTAACAGAAAAATATTTTCAACTTCATTCCTCTATTAAACACAATTATAGATATTTTTTAACAAATTATATATATATTAGATTTAAAAATTACCATTTACTAGAAGAAATAAAATTATATGTAGATTAAGAACTGATACAATTAAAATACTAAAGCAAACAAATTTAAAATGAATCTTAAACGAACTTAAAAGAAAGACGTATGGAAGAATATAACATCAATTTACTTTTAAATCATCAAATCACTGGAGAAAAAAAAATTAAAAACCATAAATTAATTTTAGACTTCCTTCTCGCAACCAGATATGAGGGAGGTGACTTGGAGCTCAACCGTTGAAGAGTGAAGACATACTTTTGCTTCGCTCCTGAGTTATTTTAGTAAACTTGATTAGCTAGTATTTTACTTAAATTTCCCATTAACCCTAGGCGAGATCGGGTGAAAACTCCGTACCTTTGGCGGGAAAGTTAGTTAGATCTAGCTAATATTATAGCTTAAACTGATAGGTTTTTCAGTTACGGTTTTTCAGATTAAATTTCACAATTCAGTTCTAATAAAGCTTATACACCTTTGGATATTCAACAAATCCTTCAATTAGTATAAGTACAAGCCAATAGCCGAACTAGAGTTGGCCGTTATTGGTTTGGAAATATACATATAATTTCCACTCTCCAAGTAAGCTCAAAATCCAAATTTCAGGTATTCTAATTTGTAAGTTTAACATTTCCTTCCAGTCGTTACTGGGATTTTTATTACTAGTTTATCGCTATTCTTACTCTTTTTAGTTTTATTCTTATTAAATTTGTAATTTTTATATATTTAATTCGTTTATTTTATTCTCCGTTTCGTAATCGTTTTTGATTGATTTCTGGTATTTTACAGAAATCAATCCTCTTTCAAATCCGGATTAAACCGGCTTTTCCGTTTCTAACTATGCAGTTCATTTTTTGAAATTTTGAAATTTTGAAATGCTGAATAATTTACTTAATATTTATATGATTCTAGTTTGTTTACTTTCTTAGTATCTTATTATCATCGTTTTTCCCAATTATTATCTGTTTTTGTGTTAAAATTTCACTTTGGAAGATACAATATTTCTAATTCTGATATTACTAATTTCCGTGTCGCGGCCCGCTCAGACAGCTGTTCCCGAAATTTACTGCCGGACCGCAGAGAGACCTCTGATTTTCAAGTCAATAGTGAAATTAGCTATAGCGCGCAAATTTCCGTGTTCCTATCCGACAAAAATAAACTTCTTTTTGAAGTAAATTCTAAAAGGATTGATTTACCTTCTATAAAGGACATTCCTGGCTTTTTCCCAGAAGTTCCCATCAGCTTTAATGATGCAATTCTTGAGACGTTTTATCTCGAGGACATAAACGACCGTGGTTGCTCGGAACAATGTTCCAGCCAGACCATTACTTTAAAGGTTGTCCAAGACAGAACTTTAGATCCCACGCACGGAATGGATATTTATTCAAAATACGATGCCCGCGAAGATGCTAAAAAGTGCAAGGGAAAGGGTATTAGCAAAAACAAGACGAAGAAAGGACACAAGCGTTCGCTTTCTCCTACTATTGAATCTATATATGCTCTCAAAACCCGTTTTTCGGTTTTGGAGGAGGAATTGTTTGACCCTCAGGTCTCGGAAATGAAAACTGGTGGTGCTCTTTCAAAAGCCAATTCTGGGAAAATTCCACCTATCATTTTCAGGTCACTCAAAAATTGGATTGTTATACACAGAGGCCTTATTAAGATTGCTGTGGAGTCATTCATAGCTAAGACATCTGAAGACACAGTCCGTTTTCTGACGAAGTGCCCAGTAGGGTGGGACGAAAAAATTCAAAATGTTTTTTCAAGTCGTAATACCGCGGAAAAGTTGTGAATTGGGGAGAGTAAAAAGGGGTTAAAAAGGAAATAAAATCGGTTTATATCTTCCGGTCGCGCATGTGCTCTAAATTTTGCCCAAATTTGGAAAAATTCACGTTTTTACGATAATTTTTAACATTTTTAAATTAGCCTCTTCCCGAATGTAATAGCTCAAATTCTTATGTATTAGAACCACAAAAAATAATGCTAAAATAATGTTTCAATATTATTTAAATCCATCAACATCTTCCGGTCGCGCATTGCCTTCAAAGTAAATGAAATTTTGAAAAAAATTTACAAATAAAGGTAGATCACAGTTCAAGGAAAAAAAACACTAACAACTTACATGTTCTTTATATTTGTTCTTTACTGAATACAAGTTTAAATGTTTAAAAAATAATTATTTTAGACCATTAGTAATATTTATAAACAGATTTTTTTATTGAAAAAACTAAGTTTTTGTATGAAGAGTCGTAAGTCCAAGAAACTCATGTTGAACAATTGAACATCTCCGTTTTCACTCATTCTTAGCTGAAGGTACTTTGAAATCTGATTTAAGGCCGAAGTTAGGCATGGTTGACTTTGACAGCAGAGTCGTTCTGATAAAACCATCCCTAGACTCAGCTCCGCAAACTTTTCCTGAGGCTTCTGTCACGAGTTTCACACATCGTTCAACTGCATGTGTGTGAACTGGGAATGTCTTGAATGTTATATCCTAATTAGGGACTGAGTCACTTTGAATATGTGATTTAATCTCATCGTCACTGATAGCTTTTAATAATGGGGGAGAAGATAAATCACAGTCCATCCAGTTAATTATTTCCGAGTAGTCTTGAGCCTTGAAATTGAGTTTTGGCGGCATGAATGTTCTGATAGTTGTTCTCTTTTGATCTAACTGTCTCGCCTTTAGAATTCGTCGAAGTCCGAGCTCTCTTATGTGTTTTTTATTATCTTGTGTTATGGCTAACATTAAATGTTCTGGATGAGCGAAAAAGCCATTTCGTTCGATCACAGGGTCGACAATATTACGTAAATCTTCAGTCAGGTACCTGGAAGATTGTATTGATTGGTACACAAGTTTTGGTCCCTCTGTAAAGTATTTACTTGTTTTAATACTAAACCAGATTGGCATGTATGACTTCAAAATAAATACAACTGTTTTTTAAGTTCAGGTGTGGGACTTTCTTCACTTAAGTACAATCTGAGAGTTCGATTTGCTGTTGTCAACCACCTCGAGTGTGACAAGGTACCAGGATCTCGTACAGCCAAATCCTCTTTACAGTTTCCCGACTTTATTGCCATGGAAATATCTAGTTGATATTGCTGATCCTTACTTAGTATACTTCTGTCTATTGTGGGGATCTGACAGCTTAGGTACAGCCATAATATATCACCGTTAAGTCACAAAGTTACAAAAAAAAATGTCATAACACAAAACCATCATTAAAATAAATGCAAATGCCAAAATAATAACTGGAAGAGCGAACGAAACACACATCAAACACGAGGAATAAGTGCAGCAGACTGACAGAACAATGGCGCGGCGCGGTGGCGAGAGTGGTAGGTGGGGAGAGCGTCGTGGTCATTGACCCGAACGAGTTACGACGAGCGCGAGAATTTGTTAGATTTGACAGCTGTTGCGCGAGCGGAAGACCTTAACCGATTTGAACCATTCTTTTTTCTAAATCATTATCGGTTCGAGTAAGAGTCGACTAGAGCTATTACATTTAAATATTGACAAGTTAAGTAAGATAAAAAATTATCGTATAATATTAATTTTTCCAAATTTCGGCAAACTCTTTAGAGCCCATGCGCGACCGGAAGATATAAACCGATTTTATTTCTTTTTTTAGTCTCCCCAATTCGCAACCTTTCCGCGTATTACTACTTGAAAAAAAATTTAAATTTTTTCGGCCCACCCTAGTGCTCAGATGACTACAGGTCCTTTATTAAGTATTTTGAGACATCCAAGTTACAGTTTCATACCTATAAGCTAAAGGATGAAAAGAATTCACGAGTTGTTCTTAAAAACCGCTCCTCTGACATCAATTCCGAAAACGTCCGCTCTGCTCTTTTGGACAAAGGAATTACCATAATTAAAATATCCCAAGCGACGAGAGGGAAAGACAGAACTCCTATTCCTGTATTCCTCTAAGATTCTGCTAAAGGGAAGATTTATGACATCACTAATCTCTTTCATCTAAAGATTCCCGTCGAAAGCTACAGTACCAAAAAGAGCCCTATTCAATGCCACCAGTTCCAATGATTTGGGCACGCTAACAGTGGCTGTTACAATTTACCTCGCTGAGTGAAATGCGCAGGTAATCATTTAATTAGGGATTGTCTTAGAAAGAAAGAGGACAGTTTCCCTAAATATACTAACTGCGAGCTTGGGAATATACTAACTGCGAGCTTATAAAGGATGTGTCCATTTCACAAAGAAGGAAGTGGTGACAAATAATATCAAATCAACTAATGTCCCTCAGAAAAAAGTTACCAGCTCTACGGTAGCTGCAAATCTATCCAATGCAGCTGCCGCATCCAAAAAATACTTTCATGCAGCTTCAATACCTTCACGCAATGCAGAAATAGCAACACTTAAGCCTACTTCAACATCAACATTAAGCCTACTTCTAAGGCAACTGAGCTTACTTCTAATGCGACCAAACCTTCCGATGAACAAATTCCAATTAGTGATCAGTTCGACGCCAACATTTTGAATGATCTTAAAGACATTTTCCTTTTATTCAAGAGTTTTAATGTTCCGAAGATACTAGGGGCGGGGGTGGCTCAGTCGGTAGCGCGCCAGACTCGTAATCTGTAGTTCCCAGGTTCGAGTCCCAGCTGGGTCAGCGTTGAGATTTATCTCCGCAAAATTCCCCGCCCTGCCCTCGGTCAGTAGGGGACACCGATGGGCTTGGAAAGGCCGCCGTCCGTCGGATGGGACGTTAAGCCGTGGCCCCGTGTGCGGGAGAGCCATACCCTGTGCACGTTAAAGAACACGCTGGATGGCCTTGACGGAAGACTACCATCTGTCTCCCAACAGCTGTTCCAGTGGGTCCCCTCCCCCAACCTTCTCTGATCCTTCGGGGTCCATGTGACCTGGCCATTTAGCCCATGGTGTGCAAAAAAGTGCCGCTCAGAGGTAAAACAACCCAACAAATTCCGAAGATACTATTTACTGTCAAGTCTTTTATGGCCGACTATCACAAAGCCATTGGCCTGATGGCCAAACTTACAATTGGCATGAAAACTTTGATACTCTCAACTTTTGTCTCAGATGGCAGATAAATGTACAAGGGATCATATTCAGATTTATTTCTGGAATTGCCACCTAATTCCTACTGATCTGCCTGAGTTCTGCGCATTTCTCACAAGATACCCAGGCAGACATTGTCTTATTTGGTGAGACACATCTGCGTGCCTCAGATGTCTTTAAAATGCCTAACTATGAGATCTATCGTACATACCGTTTGCATAACAGTGGCCGAGGCTTAGATATTATGATCAAGCGGTCAATTCACCATCATCTTTTACCTACTCTAGACCTCATGACTCTTTAAGCCACATACTTGGCTATTTCAGATACTACCGTAGGAACTGTACACCTTGTTGCTGCATATACGCCGCCAAATGCTACGCTTATGAATGATGATCTGAACTCCATTTTGACTCCAATCTTCCTAGAGTGTTTGCAGGTGATCTTAATGCGAAAAATACGGCTTGGCATTCAAGGGCCTGCAACAAAAATGAAGGTATTTTACTCCATTGGATTAATCCAAGGGATTCATTGTCGATGCTCCCTCTGAGCAGACGTTTTACCCCTTCAATACTATGCATAGACCTGACGTCCTTGATCTGGACACTTTTGGCAGCTTTTTGCCAAACTATGATCTATGTGTCGTCAACCAACTCAACTCTCATCATCCAAAAGGAATCTGTTGCAGCCGTCTTTCTGGACATGTCCAAAGCCTTTGACCATGTCTGGTTCAACGGCCTGTTACACAAGCTTATACAAGGCTGAAGTGTTCCAATCAGATTTGTTTGATCTAATCATATCTCACCAATAGGACATTTCAAGTCCAAATTAAATCTGTCATGTCTACAAGAAGAGTCATCTCTGCAAATGTGCCTCAATGCTCCCTTTTGGGTCCTACACTCTTCTCTTTATACTTATATGATATAGCTTCCTTTGATCGTATTCATCTTGCACTTTATGCAGATGACCTTGCCTTACTATCTCATTCTCTCGGTCCTGCTATCGCTGTGAAGATGATTCAGCGTAGCTTGACCGCAATGGGCAGATGGTACGAAAAATGGAAGATAAAGATTAACTCTGACAAGAGTTTTGCCACCTTTTTTACTGGAAAGCGTATTATGAATCCCACCTTCCACCATTTACAAAATATTTCCATTGACTGGAGTGATTCAGTCAAATATCTTAGGGTTGTTATACTTAAGAGGTTAAAGTGGGACTATCACAGAAATAATATAATCTCCAAAGTCAATTCAGTGAGGGGCCAGCTAGGCCAACTCCTTAGAAGAAATTCCATTTTAATGATTGATCATAGGCTTTTTTCTACGATATGATCATCAGACCGTTGATTCTCTATCCTTCACGCATATGGACGAATACTAAACCCACCAATATTCGTAAGACTCAGGTCTTACAGAACAAGATTTTGAGAACTGCAGTCGATGCCCCCTGGTTTGTCACTAACAGACAACTCCATAAAGACCTGTACATCGACCATATATATATATACACATATAAAACACACCTCAAAAAGATTTTCTAAGGCTCTAAGCAATAATCCCAATGAGATTATTTCTATATCATCTGATTCTTTAGGATCGTACTGTTTTGAACAAGTACAAGAGGCATAAAATGGTAGCGTTCTCTGAGGAGACCTACTCGTTTTATGTTTCATACACAATTTTACTGCTACTTTTAGCTTTTCTTATGTTTGCCCTTAGAGTCCCACCAAAGGGTGGTATACTTATATATTTTGTTCTTACTCATGCCAAATAGGCATATCTTTACGATGGAGATGGTTAGGGGTAAAATTATTACCCGATACATCGAATGTGATTATACGATCGTGTCCATCTAGCAGAGTATGCTGATCACATTGCTCTCTTCTCCCCCCTCACTGGGTCCCATGTTTGTTATTAATAGGCTGCAGAACTGCCTTGACGAGATGAAGGGGATAAAGATAAATGGAAAATAAAGATAAACGCCGATAAGAGCACTGCTATCCTCTTCAGTGGAAAAAGGATATAAAATCCTACATGTTAAAAATTTTTAAACAAACGTATTGGCTGGCAGGAAACTGTCAAGCATTTGGATCTAAGGTTACACCAGAAGATCAGATGGGACTCTCATATTCATGAGAATATATCTAAGGTAAATGCAGTGAGATGTCAATTGGGACCTCTCTTTAGGGGAAATTCGGTATTGATGATAGACCATTAACTTTTATATTACAATATGGCCATTTTTCCTATTACCACATATGCCTCCCCAATTTGGGCGAACACCACTACAACCAATATTCACAAGATCCAGGTTTTGCAGAACAAGATATTGAGATCTGCGGTCTATGTTCCCTGGTTTGTAAATTAACAGACGACTCCATAACAACCAGGGCATCGACCATATCTTCACTAATATTAAGTTTATCTCAAAAATAATTTTTCAGGCTGTTCAGAGGAATCCACATGAGATTATTTCTGCAAAGATCGACTATGATCATGAAGTAGTTAATGGGTACAGTCGCTCAAAAATATCTGAACACTATGGTTGATTACAGAATTCAGAAAAAATATCTCGCAACGATTTTTTTGGAAATTATTGATCTGACAACCTTCGTGTGCAGTATGATGCACAATTAGAAAGGTGGGATAGAGTATTTGCTGTACTACATTATTGCCATTATAGGCCTATGTATCCTGTAATGTTTGAAATATAGGATATATTGATTAAACAGTATTTTAATTAGTAAATATAAACTACAATATTTGAACGGATTGTTAGCGCCAATTATTCAGCTGCAGGAATTGACTTCCTGAATTTTTTGTCTTCTTTGCTATAAGTGATTTAACAAAAATTAAACTCGATTTAAATTCTACAGATTACATACGCGAAAAAATTTTGAAACCTTCAGGTCATCCTCCCGAATCCTGATAAATTGGGAAAAATCACTAAATATCTCGCGAACCCATTTATTGAGGTATTTTTTATAACTAAGCTTATGCTTAGCCAATGCAAGTAATATTTCCTGTTACGAACGAGAAATCTTCCTTTCCTGGACATAATGTTTACTATAGCGTGAAAGAGATGTCAGAAAGCACGGTTGATCTGTAGATCTCGTAGAGACAACAAAGCAGTTACTTACCAGTTTATTTGCAGCGAGAATCAATGCGTTTGGTTCCTCTTTACAGACCATGCATTTAGTGTAGAGGCTATGCCAATTACTTGCAGAGCTCTGAGTGCAGCGGAGGGACCTCACAGTGCATATAATAAATGCACTGTGACCTCGCAATATTTTTATAATATTCATAACATTGTAACGACAGGAAAACGTGCAACATTAAAATCGTGACTGTGATGTCATGTGATGCTCGTGATATGTCTTAGCATGAGAATTACGTCACTAATCTGTTGGAACGGAGAATAGACTTTGAATAACAAACGATAGATCGGTGGAAGTTCGGAAATCTGTAGGAAGTGCAAAAGTGGAATTGTTTTAATGGCTGGTGTGTCATTAGAAGTTGTGGTTTGCGTTGACAAATTGCGTTTTTAACTGTGTGAGCTCTTTAGAAAGATGCCTAAAGAAGAATGCAACGATGAGATTCATTTTGACGATTTGGAGCAATTAAGAGCCATAGGAGAAGGGTGTTGAAAAAACGTTGCCAAAGAAAACTTCCGAAAATTCATCGAAGCATGTAAGAAGAGAATGTAGAAATGCGTTAGAAACAATGAAGCGTAATTTGGCATGGACAACTCTTGATAATATTAGTTGTTCAATAATAAAATTTTACTGAGTCTCATGGCGGTTTTTAACCAACTTCCTACGCTTAGGTTATTACTATATACGTTATATCAAAATCCGAGTATTATGCTCTTTTTTCGTCCAGTCCTTCGTCAGGCCATTGTTGACATTTTGTTGTCTGTTGTTAGAGTTTTGTTATGACAGACAACAAATGGAGTTCACTTCGTAGCAAAAACTGACGAGATATGGCATAATATGGCAGTATATGGTATGATATTCTCTGATATCCAAAGCAATAGATTTAAGTTTCTTCCAAATTTCATTCTGACCATTTGTGTACCCTGAATACCTGTCGGTTTTAGAAAATATTTCACTCGGGTTAAATAAAAGTAGAAATATTATTTTTGTTTTCAAATTGTATTTCTGGAATTTAAAATAATAGCAACGAAATATTGGCTTTAGCAGTATTCATGCATCAGAAAATAAAAGTATCAGTGAAACGATAAGGAGGTTAAATAGAATCTAGTAAGAAAGGGAAACTCATCCACCCATATCTCGTTCTCAAAATGGTATTTTTCACTACTGAGATATTGATACATCATCATATATTAATAACTAAATAAGAGGAGTGGTTCAATTTCTTCTCCTGCAAACTCTGTCTGCAAATCCCAGGTTCGAATCGCAATTCTCCGATTTTTGGATTTATCTCTTTTAAGTCGCTCGCTAAGAAAGGGGTCACCTGTGGGCTTGGAAAAATCTATGTTCGTAGTGTGGGATGTAAAGCAGTAGTTTCATGAACACGAGAGCACTAACTTGTGCACGTTAATATCACCTTGTGGTCTAGCCTGGAGGTTTGTATTTGCTTAATAAGAACTGTTCACTGGACACTATTCCCCTAATAAAATCTGAGTTCTAAATATCTGTCTACTTGGTCTGTTTAATTCATTGTGTGCATAAAAGTTTAGGTCAAAAGTAAAACAATCCATATACACTGCTCAACGTAGAAAATGCACATCTGGAAGTATTTGTAGGAGTGCCATGGAAATGGGTGGGTATGTGTCGACAGTCGGGTTATGAAAACGAGTACAATTTCAAACCAATCATCCGATAGATGAGTGGGATAACAGGGCAAAACGGCTCGGCATAGCTAAGTTTTTCAATACTCACCTGGACGTGCGGACTATTGCATTTGAGTGATTTAGGTGATGAAAGCATGTTCAAGGATTGAGAATGTCTGGGTGAAATTATCGGGATTCCTACCATCACACGGACCTCTTTATCGGAGGCTTCTTCCAAGGGCTATATATAGCCGATTGGTCCCTGCATCTTGGCGAAAAGCATCAGGCTGCAACAAATATCGGCTGCATTGGGCAATAATGGTTGGAGGAAAGTAAAGTGCAATGTGCGTCACTGTAGTGGAAATGGTGTATGTAGACAAAAATCCGATCGCCTGGACCGCTGAATTCGATGACAAGCCATACTAACTACACAAACCACAGTGCACGATATTCGACGTGGTGTACAAGCACCTATGGATATCCCCATATCAACAGCGATTGTGAAATTCAAATTCGCTGACGCAGATTTGTGCTCTTGCAAGCCGTTATGACGGCTTTCACTCACCACCGATACATGGTCAGGCATGATTGTAGTGGTACCGTACGAGACATGCATCGTGGGACGAATCATGAGATATTCCGCAAGGAGTCTCTCTTCTATCTCAGTGCCAAACATGGCAAATAGAGAATCTGCAGGCGACATGGTCACCCTGCTGACCTTGCTGACAGTATGACAATCGGTAAGTGTCATGTGACTGCTCAATCGAGTGTCATTGTTTCGGGCACTATCAGTTTAAACAGCCATTCACTGCTTATAGGCATAATGGGTAAAATGAGAGCATGCCGATATGATGCTGCAACCTGATGCCTAGTTTTAACATGATAACGCAATCCACATACTGCTAACATTCATTAGCAGACAGTGCCTAAAGGTGTTGAGGTATTGCCTTGGCCAGTACGATCACCAGACTTCTCCCCAATATAGAAGAGATGGGATATCATTAACAGACGACCTCACGCCTCTTCACGACCCCTTCATAATTTAAATGAATCATGAACACAGATCAACGACGCATGGTCCATAACACCATAGTACATTATCCAGGAATTTTTCCACTCCATGCTACCCCATGATACTGGATATATAGCCCAGCATGGTGGTCATACGACCTACTTACTCACGAAACATTACACTTTCTTCTCGACCATCGCATTCAAATAATCCCTCAGAAATTGAATCATTTCTTTTCCACCTACTTCTCTACATGTGTGGTAAGTTTTTTCTCATTTCATGCATTCTTTCATGGTGTGACATTTTCTCTCGAGCAGTGTATAATAATAAATGGAATAGAATTAATAAATAATTTATACTTACTAACAGCAGCTGCAATGAAAAATAATCATATTCTAAATTTTATCATTCCCATATTGGAGTAAATATTTATATAGCATTTGTGAAATAGAAGTTCAATATAATGGGTTGTAAAAAATACGTTTATTTTTATATGCGACTAATGAGACTTTCGCTAATAGTTTATTTAAATACTAGCACACCGTAAAGTAGAAGAACACGGACATATAAAGCTGCTGCTGAAAAAAAAATACTTTTTTCTGCTGCTGTAAATAAATCTAGGAGCTGATTTAGAAAAAAAATTGAAAGGTGGCATGAAACAAAATTGAGCCTGAAAAATGTAAAACGATGTATGTGTGAAGTTCACAAGGGACTGGATTTAAAATCCAGTATGACATTTCGATTTCAGTGTTGCAGGTCGTGAACAAAAACTGTCGAAAAATGAATGAAATAAAAATCAGTTTAATATTGTTTTGCCTCTGTGAAAATTTCTAGCATTCTGAAAGGTGAGATTGAAAAGACTTCTCCCTGCGACGATCTAGAAATTATGATATGGGGAAGGGATGGGGGACCAAATCCGTGTTCGATTTAACAGGAACACCGTTCCATTATGAAACTTCTTTTCTCCGTTTGGTGGTATTAAAGCAATATAGTTTCAGAAAATGCAGATAAAATAAGATATGTGTTTCTCTCTTTAACCCCAATTTCAGTTGTTATCATTGTCAAAGAAGAAAGTGGGGGCGTTGCCCCACCCCCTGCTTAGATTTTCCCAAGTCATCAAGTCTGTACCGTGGTGATGACTGTCACGCTATTTTATTGAAATGTTCTACGACCTGTTGATTCTCTTTCTGACGTGGAAGATATAATGTGCCCGATTAAATATTTTTCACACACAAATTCGTGTAGTCTAAATGTAAAGCTGAAAACAACTAAAGGAGAAAGGATTAAAGAGTAAGTTCAGAAGCAACTGAAACTACACAATGCAACTGAAGCTATAAGAAATTAATATCGGCAAAAGTTGAAAACTAAAGAAACAGATCACGTACGTTCAAAACCTATTGATTTTAGAACATGGTTTTTCTATGAACAGGATCTTTTGAAAAATCATAATTCGCCATTATATCAATTTACCAGTCAATGGCATTTTGATATTATTCTGGTAGTTACATACTATGCGCATACATGTCAGCAATGTTCTATAAAAAATATATTTTATAATTAGATAAGAAATGCACTTTTATACTATTTTATATATCACTGAAATTTCCGTGTTTCTTTCATTGAGTTCATGATTAAATAAATATATATAGATAAATCAAGAAATTATATTTCTGAAAGAAATATGTGTCACAAATCTAACTTAAATCATGTTTCGGCAGATGCATATAACGATAATGGAATATATTCACATAGTGAAAAAAAAAAGTCGCAGATTTCGAATATTACGATTTGCATTGTAAAAATATCCTGGCATTCTAAAAATCATTACCAGTTTTAAAGCAAAACAATTATCTTCAGAGTGGACCATTGATAACAATTCGAATAGGCGGCACCCTTAGAAGAGTGATACTTCTATATTTGAAACCTCGAGAGAATCAGGAAAAAATATTGTCGTATGAGAAACTTGACTTCTAAAACATCTAGCTAGTTAGAAGGGTGAAAAAAATCAGTTGCGGAGCACATAGAGCCTCTGGTGAATATGGAAATCTGGCTTTCGAAAAGAATGAAGTTTTCATTTACCTACTTTTTGCACTCTTTAAAAGCTTTAATTCAAAATTATGGATAATTTTCAAAGTACAAAGAGCAATATTTTATTATTATTTATACAATATAAAAAATATTTATTTTCCGTACCTTATAATGAAAAGAGGTAACTTTTTCAAAAAGAGGTCGATTGTTGATGCAAGTGGAATAACTGTTCACACTCTACCAACAAAATTCTACATTTCTACCATAATGCAGCTCATTTTAAATATTCATTAATATTCTCTCGTTTTTGAAATTTAGTGACGTCTGACGATGAAAATTAAATCTGGAAACATTTCATAAATCTTAGTAATGATATATCATTAGTACGTATCCAAGAGAAAAACGGTTTTCATATTAATATCTGAAAACTGTTGTTTTGATCAGACCTGGTTGTAAGGAAACATATATTATTCTCAATACAAACCTGACGACCATCGCAATGCGCCATCAAAATGTATAATTTCTAGCATAAATAACTTTGCATTATTTGTTAAAATGTTTGCAATTATCAACTTTGTTCCTTTGTTAGAAGCGTAATTTAATTTTTGTAAGATTGGGACGAAATGTAATATTTATTCAATAGCCCACTCAAAATAACTTTATATTGTTCTCTAAAACCCAATTCGTTGATAAATAAAATCCAAATCATTTAATGTCTGCAGACACACAGAAAGAGAGACGAAAAAATTAAAATATCTCGTTTGATCATTTCGTTTTTCACTGTGATTCAATGATTATTTCTCAGAAAAAATAACACACGAGATACTGTGTTTATTTTTGTAAGTCAGTTTTTCTGTCTTCAGAAATCCAACAATTTTGTTTGTGAAGATAAATTGAAAATTATTTTTGCATTCGATAACTATTGACGAATTATAATATTGCCGCTTTTGGAATCTTCCAATAGTTAAAACTGCATTCTGCAATAGAGAACATTTTTTCAAAAAACCAAATTTTAATCAATATGATTCTTTTAATTTAAATTCGACTCCTCCTTGTATCTATGAAAGGAGAGTTCCAGAAAATTTTTTATTAATTTCATTTTTTCCAGAAAGGCATTATAGAATATTCACGTTTACTTTCAGTAAAGATTTGGAGGAGAAACTCTTTTCTCTGAAAACATACCTATTACTGTGTTAGTAATCTAAGACGCAAATACAGGAACATTATAAGAGGATATAATATTTAATAATTAGAAATATTGCCTCTGACCTATATGAAATATTCGTTCTCAAAGTAAATAAAAAATTGCACTTACTATATATACCACCTTTCAAGAATTTAATTGGAACTAATCTATGATTATGGGAGAACAAATATTAATATTTCATTATTTCTTATAAGAAAAGTTATTCTTTAATTCCACAAAATGATGAATTTGGTTTTCTCATTTGTTTTTGTCACTGTAGTTTTCCATTACACCCTATAACCGAATTTTCCAATTTCTATCATAAAGAGATTTCTGTATTATTTTTTACAAATTTCTTCTTTTCCATATCTAGCACCGTTCAACGATAGAAGTGAAAGTAACTGAGTATTTGAAAATTCTGAATCACAATATTTCCATTGATGCGCATCCTATTTTAACATATTTTTCGAATTATGCCTTAGAATAAATGATTGCGTTACCCCACTGTCTGGGGATATGAAGACAACGATATTTTGGCAATGCAAAACTGGTGACTTTCACATTCCATAAAAAAATCCCAACCTTCCAGTATAAATTCATCGTTTGCAATATTTTTTTTAAATTTTTACACTAAATTTTTTTTCTTCCATTATAAAAGCGCATTTAATGTTATCAAATTTTTGAGAATTGTGAATCCTAATATTTCGTATATATCTCTCTGACCTCAAAAAATATATTTTTTTTATTTTTCTCTAAAAATGTTTCAATATCTAGAGATTTACAACAAGTTAGACGACAAAGCGAAAACGTGACAGAAAAGACGAGCTGAAAAAAAGTAACTGTGTATAAAAAATGTAAAAAAAAAAATAAAATTTTAATTCTGTGTTCATAAGATTTTAATATGGGAGACATTAGCAGCGCGATATTTATTTTCTGTCCATTCTCTGCTCAGCGTGTCTGATGCAACATTTCCAACACCGACGGTGATGCTTTCTTTTAAATTCTGTAAATTTCGAATTTTTTCCTAATATGCAATGCATTCAATACGTCCTCAAAAACGTAGTCCAACAAATCGGGAATTATCGGCCACCAGAAGATCGATTCACCTCTACCAATCTAGATATTTTAAACTTTGTCATTTAAGAATTTACCTATTACACCAGGCAACCATGCGATACTAACTTTAGGTCACGATAACAAGGAAACATTGAAAATCTATAACAGTAAATATTTTCTCGTCAGTGATATATGTAAGACGATGAAATATAAAATTCTATTTTAATGATGATATTTATTTGGCAACTCAATATTAGGCAATTTAAGCCACATAGTCTTTTTTCTAGCAAATGGCATAAATTGCCGAATACCAAAAAATATCGTCATTTAAAATAGAGTATAATATTTCATCACCTTACAATATTCAAAATTTCCAGACGTTCTGGTCACAAAATTACTTTACTACTCTATTTGCAAGACTTTAAAATATCGGTTTATTTTGCAAAAATAATTGGATTGTTTTAAACATATTCAAACTATTTGGAAACTAGAAAAACACCGGTATTGGAACACATTATTTACCCTCAGTATGTACTGGTATAGATATGAGAAAATTCTTTCATGACACCTTTCCCTACTCAGCGTTGCGGTGGATCAATAATCAGTTTAAATTATCGACTTTATCATCCACAGGAATTGGAGCCATCGTAAATATCAGAGAATAAAGTAATATATTAATTTGAAAGGGGGTTGCGATGGAGAAACGAGACTCAGTTTACAGATCATTGGCTCCGATACGTTATTGGCCTGTTCAGAAATCAATCCTTTGTCAATCAACAAATGCACTATTGTGTCATTCATTGAGCTGCCATATTACTGGCTGAAAGAAAGGAGATTAATTTCTCAATGAACAAATGAGATCAAAAAAGTTTTGGCAATTATTCATTCTTACATATCAGTTTATTTAACTGAAATTATCCAGATATGTGCTTCTTTTACAAGAATAGCAAAAGCGTATTGGCCAAATACGAAACCAAACGCAGACGGCGGAATATCCAAAGTCTTACCTTCTCATTGCTGTCACGATGAACGACATTTGCAAGAAAATATGCGTGATATATAATGTTAACACTGAACATCAGAAATCTCATTCTAGATCAGGGCTTTCCTAACTGTTCCTCATCAAGATTTCCTTTTGATGTTTGTGAAACCCTCAATCCTCCGATCCACTCATTCATCATTAGTCAACATTGAACATTAGATGTCTTATTCTAGATCAGGGCTTTCCTTACTTTTCCTCATCAAGATTTATTTTTTTTTGTGAGACCCTTAGTGCTCCAATACACTCATTCATCATTAGTTAACTCCCTTGTCAGCAATATTCCCAATTGTTAATATAAAAAATTTAATTCCTCTAGCCAGCTAATGCAATGGCTATCACTCACAAATGAGCATGGACGGGCAAGGTTACAGTGGAACCGTACAAGACGTGTCGTGGGACGAATAAAACCAAATCCTAGTCAGCGACGAGTCACTCTCGTATATCAGTGGCAACTATCGCCAATAGAGAATCTGGAGACATTACATGGTCACCGGACTGATCATGATCTCATCCGTGAGCATCATGTGACTTCTGAACTTGGTGTCATGATTTGGGCACCATCAGTTTAAACAGTCATTCACTGCTTGTAGGCATAATGGCCGCAATGACATCATGACGATACATCGATGAGGTGCTGCAGCCTGATGTCCAGTTATAACATAATAACGCCATTCACATACTGTCAATATTAGCATAAAGTGTGTACAGGTGTCCAGGTACAGTCTTAGCCAGTACGATCCCCACACTTCTCCACAATATAGGACGCCTGGGATGTCATTGGCAGACGATCTCACGCCTCTGCACGACAACCCATAATTTCAATAATTCATGGACACAGGTCAAACGACGCATGGTCAGCAAAACTTTAGCACATCATCCAGGGACTTTTCCAATCCATGCTACACCGTACTGCGGAATATATAACTGACCATGGTTCTTTCCCATCTACTTGTCTACATCTGTGGTAGGTTCCTCTAATTTAATGCATTCTTTCTTGGTGTGATATTTTCTTTGGACCAGTGTATAATAATAAATAGAATAGAATTAATAAAGAATTTATATTTACCAGCAGTAACTGCAATGAAAAAAAAATCATATCCTAAATTTCATCTGTCTCTTATTAGACTAAATAGCTATAGAGGATTTATAAAATACGATTTCAACATATTGGGATATAAGAAAAAATGTTTTTTTTTATATACAACTAATGAGACTTTGGCTAATATCTTATTTAAATACTAGCACAGAGTAAAGTATAAGAACACGACCATATAAAGCTTTATTTAAAATGACGTAGAGCAGTGGTTCTCAAAATTTATGCTCCACGTACAGTCGCTCAAAAAATTATCCGAACACTATGGTTGATTGCAAAATTCAGAAAAAATATCTGGCATTGATTTTTTTTAGAAATTTCATCTGGTAACCTTCGTGTCACGTGACACGAAGGTTGCCAGATGACTAATTTCTAAAAAAATCAATGCCAGATATTTTTTCTGAAATTTGCAATCAACCATAGCGTTCGGATAATTTTTTGAGCGACTGTACCTCTGGAAATGTTTATGTAACTGGCGTACCTCTTGTACAGATAGATAAAACTATAGTTATATCAAGTAAATGGGAATAAAATAAAATATAAATATATAACATAGTGTAAAACTGGTGACTTTTGATCTCTCACTGCGTACCCCAAAAACCTTTCCCACGTAACCCACGTTGAGAACCCCTAAAGTAGAAGAATTTGTGAAGTTGCCAATGATGCACAGAATATTTCAAACCATTTCTGGTTTGATGAATGGTTTGATGATGATAGGAGAGAGATGTCAGTTTTTGATAAAGCTTAGATTGAAGCAATTGAGGTCGTGAAATTACGCAGTTTCCTAACCATAAGTTGTTATAAATCACAGGTTGATCGGACTGTCATTGTATAATATTTAATCTATGAGATCATTTTTCCTTTGACAAAGAATTGATATTTCAGTCAAACAATGACCAAATAAGAACTCAGATGCGTCTAATCTGCAGTCTCATTGTTCAAAGTTTTCCATTAACGTTTTGATCTTGTGATTATTATCAAAGAGAATAGGTATTAAGAGAAGAAAGCAGTGTGAATCGGAATACGGAAAGGAAAAGAAGAAAGTGAATGCGTTCTAATTTCTCACTGAGAAAAAATTAAATTATAAATTTATGCATTTGAAATCTTTTGACAGTCACTTTTCCTATTTCAGCTAGTCTGAAAACGAATATTGCTTCTCTATAAATAACTAATACTTTGCCCATTTATCACACGAGATTGAAATTTGCTGTTGTCTATACGGCGTGAAGAAATACATAAAAGTTTAGTTCGTAAACCTCTAGAAACTACACCGGTATCGCACTCTCCCTATCATAAACATAATTTTGCCCTTCGTTTAAAATCTCAAACTCTGTCAAATAATGCACCCACACAACTGAAACAAAAATACTTCATATTTGAGCATGAAAGATTATAATTGACCACTAATAATTTCAAACATTCATCTCTTGTTATTCGTTTGAAACATTTGTTCTAAAATATTACTTTCAATAATATGTAATTCATAACTCAATGAATGACCACTGAAAATCATCGTTATGTCTGCGCAGTGTGATTGCCTAAATTGGTTCCACTTTTGCTACTCTCACAATTAGTCGATGTATTCCGCTGTTAAGATCCGGATCTAGAAAAAAATAGTGGAAGCTGACATGACACAAAATTGAGCCAGAGAAATGAAAAACAGTATATGTGCAGGGGAGTACCAAACAGTGAATTTACCATAACATTTCCTTTCATTTTTTAGGTGTTGAATAAAAACTGTAGAAAAATGCACGAAAAGAAATTTATTTTAATAAAGTTTTTCCTCTACTAAACTTACCAAGATTCTGAAAAAAATTGTTTGACAAGACTCCCCCACCTCAGAACCTGTCTGCGAGGATCTAGAAAAATCAATTTAACAGGGATGTCATTCCAATATGAAATTTCTTTCCTCCGTTTCGTGGTATTTAACCAATATATTTTTAGAAAATGCGGATAAAATATGTGTTTAACTCTTTACCTGCATTTCAACTGTCATCATTCTAAAAGAGGGAAGTGGGGGCATTGCCTTATCAAACGCCTCTCAGATTCTTCCCAACTCATCAAACTTTTCCGTGGTGATTGCTCTTGTCTCAACGTATGACTCGTAAAATATTCTAAGACCTGTTGATTCCTGACCTGGCGACTGATTCTTTCTCTCACGTGGAATATATAATGTTCCAGATTAAGCATTTTTTACGCATAAATTCGTGTGGACTAAAGGTAAAGCTGAAAAAAAATACAGGAGAAAGGATTAAAGAGTAATTTAAGAACCAACTGAATCTATAGAATCCAGCTAAAGCATTAAAGAAGGATTTAGAATACCGAAGAAGAAATCATGCATGTTCAAAACCCTATTGTTCTTAGAACACGATTTTTTTTAAATAGGATTTCGGAAAACCACAGCTCGCCACTACTTCAATTTGACAGTTAGTGGGATTTTGCTATTATTCCGTTAATTGCATACTATAGGCATACATGTCAGAGCTATTCTATAAAAAATACATTTTATAATTTTTAAGATATGTATTTTTGTAAGATTTTATGTATCATTAAATTTTCCGCTTTTGTTTAATTGAGTTCATGATTAAATCCGTATACAGGATGTCCCTGAATTCATGGTCCAAACGTGAGGGGATGGTATTAAACAAAGAACCCACCAATATTCGCCATAGAATATGTGGCAGCATATGCATTGAGGAGTCGGAAATGCAGGACAGACACAGAGGTTTCCAGAGTGATATTTATTGGTGATCATTACAACAAATGCTCAAAGGTCCGCCCACCAACTGTGATACAGTCGGCAGAATGGCGGAGTAGTGATTGGTTTACACTATTGGTTGGTAACACTTAATAATTATAAAATAATCGTAAACACCAGTCTTGTCGCGAACCTCGACGGCTGAGATGAACAGTGGGGCAATCAGATCATCCGTGGACTGCACGGGCATCTCGTACACGACAGACACGCTTGAAATGTCCCCACAGAAAGAAATCGATAAAAGAAAGATCGGGCAATCTGGGAAGCCGCGGGATGGGACCACCATGCCCAATCCATCGATTCCCAAATATGGTATGAAGATGCTGACGCACGTTCATGCTGAAATGGGTGGGTGCCCCATCATGCTGGAACCCACATATGGGCGCGTTTTGCGGCTTGAATATCCTGAAGCAATTCCGGCAAAACCTGTTGCAGAAAAATACGGTACCTTCGTCCATCGAGGCAGTCCAGCAGTATGTAGAGTTCAATTAAATAATCATGCACGATCCCCACCCAGACATTGACGGCGAACCGTTGCTGGTTCGAATTTGAACGTGTACCATGGGGGTTGTGGACCGCCCACAAATGCGCATTATGGACATTCACTACGCCTTCATGAGAGAATGTTGATTCATCCGTAAAGAGCACATTCGCGGAGAAATCGGTATATGCAGCATTTTGCTGCAAGAATTATTGGCCGAAATCCATGAGCAGGGGATATTCAACATCTGTCAATGCCTGCATTCACTGCAAGTGATAGGGGTGTAGCCCTTCATCATGCAGTACTCGACAGATACTGTTTCGATACACACCCAGGCTCCGGGCGGCGGATCGCCGGTTTATACCTGGGTTATCTGTCATCATATGCAGGATATCGTCGCTCATAGATGGCGTTCTGACTGTACGTGCTCGTCCGGCATCATGTCGACTAACATGGAAGGTGCCTGCCTCACACAGCTGGCGGTGCAGTCGCGCAAACATTTTATGATCAGGCACATGGAGCATAGGATATCGCTCACGGTAGAGTCTTTGCACCTCTCTACCATTGCCCTCGGCTACGCCGTACATCAGGTGCATAACGGCTTTTTCTGCATTCGTAAACTACTCCATCTCGTGTTCGGTCGCCGCTGAGAATGCTGGGGTTTGGCCGATCCAACGCTTTCAAGCAGTGCCACCTCGTCTGCACCCCCTCACCGGCATCGGGCTGCGTTTGCGGCCGCATATTCCATGACGAATATTTATGGGTTCGGTATGTACTACCATTCCCTCACGTTTGGGCCATGGATTCAGGGATAGATACGTTTATGTATTTATTTAATCGACGAGGCATGACCGCTTCAAGATTGCTAAAGGTGTCTTATGATATTTGGTACAAAAACTTTATCAGAAGATATTTAACTCTTGCAAACTGTGTGAATGAGCCTCCGAAGATCGATATGCTGTTCCAAAACAAACTACAGATGCTGGATTGTATTGATGTCTTGAGAATTATAAGGCTACGGGAATACCTGGAAGTCTTACTCATGTTCCGTGAATCATTCTCGAATAATGCAGGCTGCGTGGCAAGGCTCATTATCTTCCTGAAAGAAGGCACTACTAGAGGGATAGACTTGTGCCATCACCTTTTGCCTAAATCAAATTTAGAGCAACCACTATTATTGGCTATTTCTTTAGATTTTACACAAGCTTTAGATACTGTGTCAATTAACAGTCTTTTATCTAAACTATTAGATGCTAAAATTAGTTCTAACTTTAAATTGTTTTATCAATATTTTTGAAAAATAGATCTCTACAAGTTAAAATTGATACATATTTTTCAGAAACTTATAAAATTACTCAAGATCTTGCAGAAGGATCAACTTCATCTCCTATTTTATTTAACTTTTATCTACACGATATAGAGCATAATTTTAATAAAGATATTAATTTTACAAAAGATGCAGAGATATTTAAAAACAATTATACATATTGTAAAAACTGGAATTTGCAAATAAATACTAAAAACCATTCTGCTTTCACTTTTATAAAACTCAAAATTAAACTGCTAAATTTGTTTCAAAAATAAACTTTGAAAAAATTCTACAAGTATCTAATTGTAAAGTACTAGGAATTACTTTAGATACTAAACTAAGTTGGCAGCATCATTTGGCTAAATCACACACAAATGGCTTAAAACTCTTAAACTGCATGATCATTTTTGCCTTTAGAAATCAAGGAACAGCACAAATTTATATAATTTCGTTATATAAAAAATTATTTAGAGCTAGAATTGAATACGGTCTGGAATTTATAATTGGCCCAAATTCTTCAAAATTTTAAAAAATAAATGTTATACAAAATAAATATTTGAAAATTCCCCTTCGGCTCACAAACATTTGTCCAACACTACCCTTAATTGTTGAGACGGCTATTCACCCAATCGAAATTAGACAAAATATTGTACTATTAAAATATTATTTTAAATTACACTATAAATTGCAAACACACATTCTTTTATTTAAAATTTAAATAAAATCCATTTTTATAAATTTATTCTTATTGATCAAACCACAAAAAAATTAAAACATCCTTTTAATAAAAATTAAAAAAAAACAAATATTCCAGTCCGAATTCAGACTAGTGTTATACCATTCCAATAACAAATTATGATATTCCTCTATTCGATTCTAAAAAAAATATTCACCTGAAACCATAATACAAATATTTCAAAATCATAAAATAAATTCCTTCAATGATTATTTAGAAATCTATACAGATATGTCAGTAATATCTTAATCTGGTTCATCTTCAGCTGCCGTTTTTATTGCAAATAAAAATTTTTGTTAAGCATTTAAACTACCAAATAACACAACTATTTTATATGCTGAACTATTTGCAATCATAGAAACTTTTAAATGGATTTTGGAAAACTTAACTAATTTAAAAATAGTCATTTTTGCGGACTCCAAATGTATTATTCAAACTTTAAATCAAGAACCATTTTATTTTGATTATAATTATTGTATTAAAACAATTTTAGAACTAAATACTGAAAATATTAAAATAAAAAAAAAATATTATTTTACAATGGATTACAGCACATTTAGGAATTTTTGAAAATGAAACATTGGATACTATTGCTGAAAATGCACATTACCTTACCACATTTTCCACTACATATAATGTTTCCCATTTTTTAAACAAGATATAAAAATTTTGAATTTAATTTAATAGGAAAATATTTTCAACTTCATTATTTTATTAAACAAAATTATAGATATTATTTATCAATATATATATATAGCAGATTAAAAATTACCATTAACTAGAAAAAAAAATTATATGTAGATTAAGAACTGATACAATAATGCTAAACCAAACAAATTTAAAATGAATCTTATAAATTCATATAATTGTCTTGTTTAACTCTTATTTAACAACTTAAAAGAAAGAGGTATGCAAGAATATAATATCAATTTACTTTTAAATTATCAATCACTGGAGAGAAAAAATTAAAAACCATAAATTAATTTAGACTTCATTCTCTCATACAGATATGAGGCAGGTGACTTGGAGCTCAGACCTTGAAGAGTGAAGACGTACTTTTGCTTCGCTCCTGGATTATTTTAAATCGGGTGAAAACTCCGATGTACCCTTTGGCGGGATGGTTAGTTAGGTCTAGCTAATATTATAGTTTAGAATGATAGGTTTTTCAGTTTGGGTTTTCAGAGTAAATTTCACAATTCTGTTCTAATAAATCTAAGACACCTTTGGATATTCAATATATCCTTCAATTAGTATAAGTACCAAGCCAATAGCCGACCTAGAGTTGTCCATTATGGGTTTGGAAATATACATATAATTTCCATTCTCCAAGTAAGCTGAAAATCCTCCTTTGAGATATTCTAATTTATAAGTATTCTTCCAGTCGTTACTCGAAATTTTATTACTAGTTTATCGCTATACTTACTGTTTTTAATTTTTTTTCTTATTAAGTTTGAAATCTTTTACGCATTTAATTCGTTTATTTTATTCTCAGTTTTCTCAATCTAGTTGTTTTTGATTGATTTTTGGTACTTTACAGAAAGCCATCTTTTTCAAAACCGGATTTAACCGGCTTTTTCTGTTTCTAACTGCGCAGTTCGTTTTTTCATATTTTGAAATTTTGAAATTCTGAATAATTCGATTAATGTTTATATGATTCAAGTCTGTTTGCTTGTTTAGTATCTTATTATCTGCTTTTGTATTAAAATTTCACTTTGTAAGATGCAATATATCTAATTCTGATATTATTAATTTCTGTGTTGCGGCCGCTCAGACAGCTGTTCCCGAAAGATTCAGCCGGACCGCACAGAGACCTCTGATTTTCAAGTCAATAGTGAAACCAGCTATAGCGCGCAAATTTGCGGGTTCCTATCCGACAAAAATAACTTATTTTTGAAGTAAATTCTAAATTGATTGATTTACCTTCTATGAAGGACATTCCTGGCTTGTTCCCAAAAGTTCCCATCAGCATTAATGATGCAATTCTTGAGAAGTTTTATCTCGAGGACATAAACGAGCATGTTTGCTCGGAACAATGTTCCAGCCAGACCATTACTTTAAAGGTTGTCCAAGACAGAACTTTAGATCCCACGCACGGAATGAATATTTATTCAAAATACGATGCTCGCGAAGATGCTAAAAAGTGCAAGGGAAAGGGTATTAGCAAAAACAAGACGAAGAAAGGACACAAGCGTTCCCTTTCTCCTACTGTCGAATCTATATATGCTCTCAAAACCCGTTTTTCGGTTTTCGAGGAGGAATTGCTTGACCCACAGGTCTCGGAAATGAAAACTCGTGGTGCTCTTTCAAAGCCAATTCTGGGAAAATTTCATCTATCATTTTGAGGTCACCCAAAAATTGGATTGTTATACACAGAGACCTTATTATGATTGCTGTAGACTCATTCACAGCTAAGACATCTGGAGACACAGTCCGTCTTCAGACGAAGTGCTCAGATGACTTCAGGTCCTTTATTAAGTATTTTGAGACATCTAAGTTACAGTTTCATACCTGTAAGTTAAACGATGAAAAGAATTTACGGGTTGTCCTCAAAAACCTCCCCTCTCACATTAATTCTGAAGTCGTCCGCACTGCTCTTGTAGACCAAGGAATTAGCAGAATTAAAATATCTCAAGCGAAGAGAGGGAAAGACAGAACTCCTATTCCTGTATAAGATGCTGCTAACAAGAAGATTTATGACAGCACTGATCTCCTTCATCTAAAGATCCACGTCGAAAGCTACAGGACCAAAAAGAGACCTACTCAATGACACCAGTGCCAACGATATGGGCACGCTAGGAGTGGCTGTTACAATTTACCTCGCTGCGTGAAATGCGCAGGTAATCATTTAAATAGGGACTGTCTTAAAATGAAAGAGGACAGTTTCCCTAAATATACTAACTGTGGGCTTGGACACACCGCTAAATATAAAGGGTGTGTCCATTTCCTAAAGAACGAAGTGGTGACAAATAATAATATCAAATCAAATAATGTCCCTCAAAAAAAAGTTACCAGCTCTATAGTAACTACAAATCTATGCAATGCAGCTGCCGCATCCAAAAAATTGAATGCTGAAAAGCCAACATCAACACTTAAGCCTACTTCTAAGCCAACTGTGCTTACATCTAATGCGACCAAGCCTTCCGATGTACAAATGACCATTAGTGATCAGTTCGACGCCAACATTTTGAATGATCTGAAAGACATTTTCCTTTTATTCAAGAGTTTTAATATTCCGAAGATACTATTTGCTATCAAGTCTTTTATGGCCGACTATCACAAAGCCAATGGCCTGATGGCAAAACTTACAATTGGCATGAAAACTTTGATACTCTCAACTTTTGTCTCAGCTGGCTGATAAATGTACAAGGTATCATCTTCAGATTTATTTCTAGAATTGCCACGTAATTCCTAATGATCTGCCTGAGTTCTGAGCATTTTTGACAGATACCCAGGCAGACATTGTATTGCTTGGTGAGACAAATCTGCGTGCCTCAGATGTCTTTCAAGTATGAGATCTATCGTACAGACCGTTTTCATAACATGACCGAGGCTTGATTGATTGATTGATTTGATTTTTGTTTATTTGCGACATATAGGACAGAGAAGAATTCTAGAAGCTACTCCAAGCTTTTTCAGGCTTTCCCATACAAGGACATGCCCTACTAAGACAAAGTCACTGCTGACCACTACCTTAATTAGAGCTAATAAAACGCACAAACTTTGCCTTGCTGGGACAGTCGCTAGCTTCCTAACCACAATGCCAGTTAAGGCATAGTGGTTAGGCAGCTAGCGATAGATATTATGATCAAGCTTAGATATTATGATCAAGCGGTCAATTCACCATCATCTCTTACCTACTTTAGACCTCATAACTCTTTAAGCCAGAGCCGTTGCTATTTCAGATACCAGTATAGGAAATGTACACCTTGCTGCTGCATATAAGCCACCAAATGCTACGCTTATGAATGATGATCAGAACTCCATTTTGACTCCAATATCCCTACAGTGTTTGCAGGTGATCTTAATGCCAAAATTGCTGCTTGGCATTCAAGGGCCTGCAAAAAAATTAGATATTTGACTCCAATATATTACGGACAAGGGATTCATTGTCGACGCTCCCTGTGAGCCAAAGTTTTACCCCTTCAACATTATGCATAGATCTGACGTCCTTGATCTGGACACTTTTGGCAGCTTCTTGCCAAACTATGATCTATGTGTCGTTAACCAATTCAATTCTCATCATTTGTTGGTCTGTTTGACTTTACACCTTTCCGCGCCTCTTCTGATTGGTTCATTTAGTCGAACTGACTGGCAATTTTATAAGGTTCTTGTAAACAGCAAGATTCTTGGAACCTGCCAACTTTCTAATGGTAGATACATTAATGGTTCGATAAATGACACAACCCTATTGGTAACTTCCAAAACAAGCTAACGTGACCAAAGCGATATTTTTATGTCCTGCCATCGCATATCTCTTGCCTCATTAAAGAGAAAAACAAGGTAAGACATGCATCGCAGAGACATGGATTTGCATATGATAAGAGGCTTTACAACTCTTTAAAATTCAAGGTCAAATCCAGCTTCAAAGCTTTTAGAAGTGAACAATGGAAAAAGAAAGTTGAATCATTGTCTACAACCGATAATTCCATTTGGAAGATGACTAAAGCTTTAAAGTAACCATTTACCAGATTCCCACCTATATATGGAGAAACTGGTTTAAATTTCAGTGATGAAGATAAATCCGAAGCTTTTGCGGATGCCCTCGAATTGCAATTCCATGAGAACTTTGATCTCTCATGGCATCATACTTGTGGATAGGTGATGACATTCCTTCTCCATTTCTAACAGGTGTTTCGGACAAGGGTAAATTTAACATCACTACTGGAAATTCAGCCGACAATCAAACGCCTAAAATTGAATAAAACCTCGGCTCAAGACAAAATATCGAACAGGATGCTCAAGTATCTTCCATAGAAAGCCATTGTGCATCACTATTCGATATTTCATTATACTTCGAAATCTTATATTTCCTGATGTCTGGAAAAATGCTATCGCCAAACGTTAACATAAACCAGACAAGGAATCCGCTATTCCATCCAGCTACCTTCCTATCAGCTTGTTGTCTACAATTAGTAAACTTTTCGAAAAGATTCTTCTCAATCGTATTGACGACTTTCTTGTCTGTCACACGTCGTAGCAAAAACTGACAAGATATGGCATAATATGGCAGTATATGTGTATGATATTCTAAGCAATAGATTTAAGTTTCTTCCAAATATCATTCTGACCATTTGTACTCTGAATACTTGTCGGTTTTATTAGAAAATATTCCACTCGGTTTAAATAAAAGTACAAATATTATTTTTGTTTTCAAATTGTATTTCTGGAATTTAAAATAATAGCAACGAAATATTGGCTTAAGCAGTATTTATGCATCAGAAAATAAAAGTACCAATGAAACGAAAAGAATGATAATTAGAATCTAGTAAGAAAGGGAAACTCATCCACCCATATCTCGTTCTCAAAATTATATTTTTCACTATTGAGATATTGATACATCATTATATATTAATACCTGAGTAAGAGGAGTGGTTCAATTTCTTCTCCTGAAAACTCTGTCTGCACATCCCAGGTTCCAAGGGGGCGGGGGTGACTTATTCGGTAGCGCACTAGGCTCTTAATCTGTAGTTCCCAGGTTCGAGTCCCAGCTGGGTCAGCGTTGAGATTTATCTCTGCAAAGTTTCCCCGCCCTGCCCACGGTCAGTAAGGGACAACGATATGCTTGAAAATGTCGCCGTCCGTCGGATGGGACGTTAAGCAGTGGCCCCGTGTGCGGCAGAGCCATACCCTGTGCACGCTAAAGAACACGCTGGTTGGCCTTGACGTGAGGCTACCATCTGTCTCCCAACAGCTGTTTCAGTGGTTCCCCTCCCCCAACCTTCTATGAGCCTTCGGGGTCCTTGTGGCCTGGACATTTAGCCCATGGTGTGCAAAAAAGTGCCGCTCAGAGGTAAAACAATCCAATCCAATCCAATCCAACCCAGGTTCCAATTGCAATTCTCCGAGTTTTCGATTTATCTCCTTTAAGTCGCTCGCTAAGAAAGGGGTCATCTGTGGGCTTGGGAAAACCTATGTTCGTAGTAACGAATGTAAAGCAGTAGTTTCATGAACACGAGAGCCCTAACTTGTGCAAGTTAAAATCACCTCGTGGTCTAGACTGGATGATTGTATTTAATCAATAAGAACTGTTCATTGAACACTCATTCCCTAATAAAATCTGAGTCCTAAATATCTGTCTACTTGGTCTGTTTAACTGATTGTGTGAATAAAAGTTTACTGCTCAACATAAAAAATGCCAAATCTGGAAGTATTTGTAGGAGTGCCATGGAAATGGGTGGGTATGTGTCGACAGTCGGGTTATGAAAATGAGTACAATTTCAAACCAATCATACGATAGAAGAGGGAGATAACAAGGGAAAATGGCTCGACATTAGTCCTCACCTGGACGTGCGGACCATTGAATTAGAGTGATCTGGGTGCTGAAAGCATGTGTAAGAATTGAGAATGCCTGGGTGATATCATCAGGAATCCTACCATCACACGGACACTTTTATGAGTCTTCATCCTAGGGCTACATATGACCGATTGGTCCCTGCATCACATGGTGGCGGAAAAGCTTCAGGATGGAACAAATGTCGGCTGAATTGGGCAATAATGGTTGGAGGAAGGTAAAGTGCAATGTGCGTTGCCGTAGTGGAAATGGTGTATGTAGCCAAAATTCCGATCGCCTGTACTGCTGAATTCGATGACAAGGCATAGCAACTACACAAACCACAATGCACGACATTCGACGTGGTGTACAAGTACCTAGGGACATCCCTGTATCAACAGGGATTGTGAAATTCAAATTCGCTAACGTAGGTTTCTGCCGTTGCAAGCCGTTCTGACGGCTTTCACTCACCACAAATACATGGTCAGGCAAGATTGTAGTGGTACCGTAGGAGACAGGTATCGGGGGGCATTCAGCGAGGAGTCTCTTTTCTATCTCAGTGCCAAACATGGCAAAGAGTGAATCTGCAGACAACATGGTCACCCTGATGATCTTGCTGACAGCATGACGATCCGTGAGTGTCATGTGACTGCTCAATCGGGTGTCATGGTTTCGGGCACTATCAGTTTCAACAGCCATTCACTGCTTATAGGCATAATGGGTACAATGACAGAATGACGACAGGTCGATGTGGTATTGAAGCCCGATGCTCAGTTTTAACATGATAACGCAATCCACATACTGCTAACATTAGCAGACAGTGCCTAAAAGTGTTCAGGTACTGCCTTGGTCATTACGATCACCAGACTTCCCAATGTAGAATATGTGGGATGTCATTCGCAGACGACCTCATGCCTCTGCCGACCCCCTCATAATTTAAATGAATCATGGACACAGGTCAACTACGCATGTTCCATAATACCTTAGATCCTCATCCAAACATTTTTCCACTCGATCCCACGCCGTGTTGCCAATTATAGAGCCCAGCATGGTGTTCATACGATCTACTCACTCAGGCCACATTACAATATCTTCTCTACCAACGTATTCATGCAATCCCTCAGAAATTGAATCATTTCTTTCCCATCTACTTGTCTACATGTGTGTAAGTTTCGTTTCATTTCATGCATTCTCTCATGGTGTGACATTCTCTTTCGAGCACTGTACAAAAATAAATGGAATAGAATTAATAAAAAATTTATACTTACTAGCAGCAGCTGCAATGAAAATGATCATATTCTAAATTTTTATCATTCTCATATTGGAATAAATATTTATATAGTATTTGTGAAATACGAGTTCAATATATTGAGTTATAAAAACACGTTTATTTTTATATGCGATTCATGAGACTTTCGCTAAAAGTTTATCAACATACTAGCACACCGTAAAGTAGAAGAAAACGACCATAAAAGGATTTATTTAAAACGACTTACAGGAATTGATGAAGACTGCGAAAGATGCACAGAATATATCAAACCAGTTGTTCTTAAGATAAAATTGCACAAAATTCTCACTACTGTAATGACGACCTAAAATGGAACTTTAAACAATACTTTCCTATGAATTAGAAATAAATCCGTTATAAAACAAGGACTAAGAAATACAATATATTCGTACATAAAAATATGCGATAGAGGGTTAACTTTCAATATTTGACATTAATAGTGGTTTGATGATCGCAGAAAAGAGATGTTAGATTTTATATGAAGAGTAGATTGGACTATCAATGAATAATATTTTGATCTATGAGATCATTCTTCAGTTGACAAAGAATTAATGTCTCAGTCAAACAGTTACCAAACAGGACCTTAAATGTGTGAAATGTGCATTCTCATTGTTCCAACGGTTTCCATTCACGTTTTGATCCTATGATTTAATACCTATTCTCAAGGAGAATAGGTATTAAATCACAGGCATATTATGCATACGTAAACTTTTTGGCAGCCATTTTTCGTGCTTCGCCTAGTTTGCAAGCGAATATTAATTCTCTATAAATAACTAATCCTTCTCCCACTTATCACATGAGATGGAAATTAGCTGTTACATAAAGAGTGTGAAGAAATATATTAAATTTTAGTGGGTAAGGATATAGAAACTAGACAGCTATCTTCCTCTTTCTGTAATAAATATGATTTTGCCTTTCGCTGCAGTCTCACATTCTGTCAAAAAATGTACGCAAACAATTGAAATAAAAATACTTCACACTTTGAGTACCAGAGATTCACATTTACCACTAGTAATATGAAGCAATCATCTCTTGTTATTCGATCGAAATATTTGTTCTATATGATCATTGGTTCAATCATAGCAATTGATAACTCAATCAATGACTGAAAATTATCGTTATGACTGCACAGTGTGATTGTTAGAATTGTTACCATTTTTCTACTTTTGAAAAATAAATCTAAATATCCCGCCATCTAGGACCGGATCAAAAAAAAAAATTTAAGGTGGCATGAAACAGAATTGAGCTGGAAATATGTAAAATGATGTGTATGGAGGCACAAGAGAATGAATTTTACTCCAGTATGACATTTTCATTTTAGTATTGCAGGTCGTGAACAAAAACTGTCGAAAAATGAATGAAATAAAAATAAGTTTATTAATGTTTTGCCTTTGTGAAATTTTCTAGCATTCTGAAAGATTAGGTTGATAAGACTTCTCCCTGCGACGATCTAGAAAATATGATATGGTGAAGTGAAGGGGGACCAAATCCGTGTTCGATTTAACAGGAACGCCGTTCAATTATGAAACTTCTTTTCTCCGTTTGGTGGTATTTAAGAAATGTAGTTTTAGAAAATACAGATAAAATAAGATATGTGTTTCTCTCTGTAACCCCAAATTCAGTTGTTATCATTGTCAAAGAAGAAAGTGGGGGCGTTGCCCCACCCACTGCTTAGATTTTCCCAAGTCATCAAGTCTGTACCGTGGTGAGGACTGTCACGCTATTTTATTGAAATGTTCTACGACCTGTTGATTCTCTCTCTGACGTGGAGATAAAATGTGCCCGATTAAACATTTTTCATACACAAATTCGTGTAGACTAAATGTAAAGCTGAAAACAACTAAAGGAGAAAGGATTAAAGAGTAAGTTCAGAAGCAACTGAAACTACACAATGCAACTGAATCTATAAGAAATTAATATCGGCAAAAGTTGAAAACTAAAGAAACAGATCACGTACGTTCAAAACCTATTGATTTTAGAACATGGTTTTTCTATGAACAGGATCTTTTGAAAAAGAATAATTCGCCATTATATCAATTTACCAGTCAATTGCATTTTGTTATTATTCTGGTAGTTACATACTGTGCGCATACATATCAGCAATGTTCTATAAAAATATATTGTATAATTACATAAGAAATGCATTTTTATACAATTTTATGTATCACTGAAATTTTCGTGTTTCTTTCATTGAGTTCATGATTAAATAAATATATATAAATAAATCACAAACCTAACTTAAATCAGGTTTCGGCAGACGCATATAACGATAATGGAATATATTCACCTAGTGAAAAAAAAAAGTTGCAGATTTCGAATATTACGATTTGCATTGTAAAAATATCCTGGCATTGTGAAAATCATTACCAGTTTTAGAGCAAAACAACTATCTTCAGAGTGGACCATTGTAACATTTCGAATAGGCGGCACCCTTAGAAGAGTGATACTTCTATATTTGAAACCTCGAGAGAATCAGAAAAAAACATTTGTCGTATGAGAAACGTGACTTGTGAAACATCTAGCTAGTCAGAAGGGTGAAAAAAAATGAATTGCGGAACACATAGAGCCTCTGGTGAATATGGAAACCTGGCTTTCGAAAAGAATGAAGTTTTCATTTACCTACTTTTTGCTCTCTTTAAAAGCTTTAATTCAAAATTATGGATAATATCAAAAGTACAAAGAGCAATATTTTATTATTATTTATACAATATAAAAAATATTTATTTTCCGTACCTTATAATGAAAAGAGGTAACTTTTTCAAAAAGAGGTCGATTGTTGATGCAAGTGGAATAACTGTTCACACTCTAGCAACATAATTCTAGATTTCTACCGTAAAGCAGCTCATTTTAATGTTCATTAATATTCTCTCTTATTTTTGATATTTAGTGTTTGATATTTAGTGACATCTGACGATGAAAATTAAATCTGGAAAGCATTTCATAAATCTTAGTAATGATATTTCATTAATACGTATCCAAGAGAAAAAGGGTTTTCATATTAATATCTGAAAACTGTTGTTTTGATCACCTTTGGTTGTAAGGAAACAGTTATTAGTCTCATTGCAAACCTGACGACCATTGCATTGCGCCATCAAAATGTATAATTTCTAGCATAAATAACTTTGCATTATTTGTTAAAATGTTTGCAATTATCAAGTTTGTTCCTTTGATAGAAGCGTAATTTAATTTTTGTAAGATTGGGTGCGAATTGAAATATTTTATCAATAGCCAACCCAAAACAACATTAAATTGTTCTCTAAAACACAATTCGTTGCTAAAATCCAAATCGTTTAATGTCTGCAGACAGAGAGAGAGAGAGACGCAAAAATGTAAAATATCTCGTTTGATGATTTCGTTTATCACGGTGATTCAATGATTATTTCAGCAAAAAAAATTACAAACAAGATACTGTGTTGTTGCATTTCTGAAGCAACGAAATGAAGGGGAAAAAATTTAATGAGCGGAAACGCCACTCTTAGAATTTTCCAATAGTTAAAACTGCATTCTTCAACAGAGAAAAAAAATAAAAAAAAACAGATTTTAATCAATATGATCCTTTTAATTTAAATTCGTATCCTCCCTGTATCTATAGAAGGAGAGTTCCAGATTTTTTTAATTAATCCCATTTTTTCCAGAAAGGCATTATAGAATATTCACGTTTACTTTCAGTAAAAATTTAGAGGAGAAACTCTTTTCTCTGAAAATATAGCCATTACTGTTTTAGTAACCTAAACCCGAAATACAGGAACATTATAAAACGCTATAATATATAATAATTAGAGATATTGCCCCTGACGTATATGAAATATTCGTTCTCAAAATGAATAAAAAATTGCATTTACTATTTATACCACCCTTCAAGAATTTAATTGGAATTAATCGATGATTATGAAAGTACAAATATTAATATTTAATTATTTCTTATAAGAAACGTTATTCCCTTTAATTCCACAAAATGATGAATTTTGTTTTCTCATTTGTTTTTTTCACTGTAGTATTCCATTACACCCTATAACGGAATTTTCTAATTTCTATCATAAAGAGATTTCTATATTATTTTTTACAATTTTCTTCTTTTCCATATTTAGCACCTTTCAACGATAGAAGTGAAAGTACCTGAGTATTTCTAAAGAATAAATAATTGCGTTACCCCACTGTCCTGGGGATATGGAGACAATGACTTTTTGGCAATGCAAAACTGGTGACTTTAACATTCCATAAAAAAATCCCAACCTTCCAGTATAAATTCGTCGTTTGCAATGTTTTTTTAAAATTTTTACATTGAATATTTTTTCCTTCCGTTATAAAATAGCATCTAATGTTATCAAATTTTTGAGAATTGTGAATCCTAATATTTCGTATATATCTCTCTAAAATAAAAAAAAATATTTTTTTATTATTTATTTTAGAGATATATATACGAAATATTAGGATTCACAATTCTCAAAATTTGATAACATTAAAAAAACCCCAAAAATACTTTTTTTTTTATTTTTCTCTAAAAATGTTTCCATATCTACAGATTTACAACAAGTTAGACGACAAAGCGAAAACGTGACAAAAAAGACGAACTGAAAAAAAGTAACTGTGTATTCAAATATAAAAAAAAAAGAAAATTTAATTCTGTGTTCACAAGATTTTAATGTGGGAGACATTAGCAGCGCGATATTTATTTTCTGTCCATTCTCTGCTCAGCGTGTCTGATGCAACATTTCCAACACCGTCGGTGATGATTTCTTTTAAATTCTGTATATTTCGAATTTTTTCCTAATATGCAATGCATTCAATACGTCCTCAAAAATGTAGTCCAACAAATCGGGAATTATCGGCCACCAGAAGATCGATTCACCTCTACCAATCTAGATATTTTAAACTTTGGCATTTAAGAATTTACCTATTATACCAGGTAACCATGCGATACTAACTTTAGGTCACGATAACAAGGAAACATTGAAAATCTATAACAGTAAATATTTTCTCGTCAATGATATATGTAAGACGATGAAATATAAAATTCTATTTTAATGATGATATTTTTTGGCAACTCAATATTAGGCAATTTAAGCCACATAGTCTTATTTCTAGCAAATGGCATAAATTGTTGAAGACCAAAAAATATCGTCATTTAAAACAGAGTATAATATTTCATCACCTTACAATATTCAAAATTTCCAGACGTTCTGGTCACAAAATTACTTTGGTACTCTATTTACCAGATTTTAAAATATAGGTTTCTTTTGCAAAAATAATTGGATTGTACTAAGCATATTCAAACTATATGGAAACTAGAAAACTGAGCCACCCCCGCCCCCTGGGTACTGCAAAGACAGAAATATTGCTCTGTGATGCATATATATATATAAAAAAAACTTTTATACATCAAATACCATAGATCATAAAAGTATTAAATTTCATAAAAAAATATCAAATGTTAAATTTTACTTGGATACATTACTGAAGCCAATATTCCTATCAAAATAAATCAATTACACGATTGTTGCTGTTCTTCATCCGTTCATCTCAAACATATGTAATGCTCTAAATAGATCCTGAGGTTGGAGAGTGACTCGTCGCTGAACACGACATGGTTCCATTCATCAGTATCATAATATCGTAAATATCAGAGAATAAAGCAATATCTGTGTGTATCTAGTTTAGACTGTGGATGGGTATCACATTACCAATAATTAGATGGAGCCATCGTAAATATCAGAGAATAAAGTAATATATTAATTTGAAAGGAGTTTGCGATGGAGAAACGAAACTCAGTTTACAGATCATTGGCTACGATACGTTATTGGCCTGTTCAGAAATCAATCCTTTGTCAATCAGCAAATGCACTATTGTGTCATTCATTAAACTGCCATATTACTGGCTGAAAGAAAGGAGATTAATTTCTCAATGAACGAATGAGAACCAAACGTTTTGGCAATTATTCATTCTTACATTTCAGTTTATTTAACTGAAATTATCCAGATAAGTGCTTCTTTTACAAGAATATCAAAAAGCGTATTGGTCAAATACGAAACCAAACGCAGACGGCGGAATATCCAAAGTCTTATCTTCTCATTGCTGTCAGGATGAACGACATTTTGAAGAAAAAATTAATGATATTTAATGTCAACATTGAACATCGGGAATCTCATTCTAGATCAGGGCTTTCCTAACATTTCTTCATCAAGATTTCCTTTTGATGTTTGTGAAACCCTTACTCCTCCGATCCACTCATTCATCATTAGTCAACATTGAACATTAGAAGTCTTATTCTAGATCAGGGCTTTTCTTACTTTTCCTCATCAAGATTTATTTTTTTGTGTGAAACCCTTAGTGCTCCAATCCACTCATTCATCATTAGTTAACTCCCTGGTTACCAATATTCCAAATTGGAAATATAAAAAAATTAATTCCTCTAGCCAGCCAATGCAATGGCTATCACTCACCAATGAACATGGACGGGCAAGGTTACAGTGGAACCGTAAAAGACATGTCGTGGGACGAATAAAACCAAGTCCTTTTCAGCGACGAGTCACTCTCCTATATCAGTGGCAACTATCGTCAATAGAGAATCTGGACATTACATGGTCACCGGGCTGATCTTGATCTCATCCGTGAGCATCATATGACTTCTGAATTTGGTGTCATGATTTGGGCACCATCAGTTTAAACAGTCATTCACTGCTTGTAGGCATAATGGGCGCAATGACATCATGAAGATACATCGATGAGGTGCTGCAGCCTGATGTCCAGTTATAGCATAATAACGCCATCCGCATATTGTCAATATTAGCATAAAATGTGTACAAGCTGTCCAGTACGATCCCCACACTTCTCCACAGCATAGGACGCCTGGGATGTCATTGGCAGACGATCTCACGCCTCTGCACGACATCCCATAATTTCAATAATACATGGACACAGGTCAAAAGACGCATGGTCAGCAAAACCTTAGCGCATCATCCAGGGACTTTTCCAATCCATGCTACACCGTATTGCCGAATATATATCTGAGCATGGTTCTTTCCCATCTACTTGTCTACATCTGTGTTAGGTTTCGTCTAATTTAATGCATTCTTTCATGGTGTGATATTTTCTTTGAACCACTGTATAATAATAAATAGAATAGAATTAATAAAGAATTTATATTTACCAGGAGTAGCTGTAATGAAAAAAAATCATATCCTAAATTTCATCTGTCTGTTATTGGACTAAAGAACTATAGAGGATTTATAAAATACGATTTCAACGTATTGGGATATAAGAAAAAATGTTTTTTTTTTTTATACAACCAATCAGACTTTGGCTAATATCTTATTTAAATACTAGCACAGAGTAAAGTATAAGAACACGACCATATAAAGCTTTATTTAAAATGACGTAGAGCAGTGGTTCTCAATCTTTATGCTCCACGTACCTCTGGAAATGTTATGAAACTGGCTCTTGTACAGACAGATAAAACTATAGTTATAGCATGTAAATGGGAATAAAATAAAAGATATATATATATATAACATACTGTAAAATTGGTGCCTTTTGATCTCTCACTGCGTACCCCAAAACCCTCTACCACGTAACCCACGTTGAGAACCCCTAACGTAGAGGAATTGATGAAGTTGCGTATGATGCACAGAATATATCAAACCATTTCTGGTTTGATGAATGGGTTGATAATGATAGGAGAAATGTCAGTTTTGTGATAAAGCGTAGATTGAAGCAATTGAGGTAGTTAAACTATGCAGTTTCCTAACCGTAAGTTGTTATAAGTCACAGGTTGATCGGACTGTCATTGTATAATATTTAATCTATGAGATCATTTTTTCACTTGACACAGAATTGATATTTCAGTCAAACAGTGACCAAACAAGACCAAAGATGCGTATAATCTACAGTCTCATTGTTCCAAAGTTTTCCATTAACGTTTTAATCTTGTGATTATTATCATGGAGTATAGGTATTAAGAGAAGAAAGCAGTGTGAATCGGAATACGGAAAGGAAAAGAAGAAAGTGAATGCGTTCTAATTTCTCACTGAGAAAAAATTAAATTATAAATTTATGCATTTGAAAATCTTTTGACAGCCACTTTTCCTATTTCAGCTAGTCTGAAAACGAATATTGCTTCTCTATAAATAACTAACACTTTGCCCATTTATCACACGAGATTGAAATTTGCTGTTTTCTATACGGCGTGAATAAATACATAATGATTTGGGCACCATCATCATGATTAATAGATGTAGATCGTAAACCTCTAGAAACTACACCGGTATCGCACTCTCCCTATCATAAACATAATTTTGCCTTTCGTTACGATCTCAAACTCTGTCAAATAATGCACCCACACAACTGAAACGAAAGTACTTCACATTTGAGCATGAAAGATTCTAATTGACCTCTAATAATTTCAAACATTCATCTCTTGTTATTCGTTTGAAACATTTGTTCTAAAATATTATTTTTTCAATCATATGTAATTCATAACTCAATGAATGACCACTGAAAATCATCGTTATATCTGCGCAGTGTGATTGCCTAAATTGGTTCCACTTTTGCTACTCTCAAGATTAGGCGATGTATTCCGCTGTTAATATCCGGATCTAGAAAAAAATAGTGGAAGCTGACATGACACAAAATTGAGCCAGAGAAATGAAAAACAGTATATGTGCAGGGGAGTACCAAACAGTGAATTTACCATAACATTTCCTTTCATTTTTTAGGTGTTGAATAAAAACTGTAGAAAAATGCACGAAAAGAAATTTATTTTAATAAAGTTTTTTCCTCTACTAAACTTACCAAGATTCTGAAAAAAATTGTTTGACAAGACTCCCCCACCTCAGAACCTGTCTGCGAGGATCTAGAAAAATCAATTTAACAGGGATGCCATTCCAATATGAAATTTCTTTCCTCCGTTTCGTGGTATTTAACCAATATATTTTTAGAAAATGCGGATAAAATATGTGTTTAACTCTTTACCTGCATTTCAACTGTCATCATTCTCAAAGAGGGAAGTGGGGGCATTGCCCCATCAAACGCCTCTCAGATTCTTCCCAACTCTTCAAATTTTTCCGTGGTGATTGCTGTTGTCTCGACGTATGACTCGTAAAATATTCTAAGACCTGTTGATTCCTGACCTGGAGACTGATTCTTTCTCTGACGTGGAATATATAATGTTCCCGATTAATCATTTTTTACGCATAAATTCGTGTGGACTAAATGTAAACTGAAAAAAAATTACCGGAGAAAGGAATAAAGAATAAGTTAATAACCAACTGAATCTATAGAATGCAACTAAAGCATTAAAGAAGGATTTAGAAAACCGAAGAAGAGATCATGCATGTTCAAAACGCTATTGTTCTTAGAACACGATTTTTTTTAAATAGGATTTCGGAAAACCACAACTCGCCACTACTTCAATTTGACAGTCAGTGGGATTTTGCTATTATTCCGCTAGTTGCATACTATAGGCATACATGTCAGAGATATTCTATAAAAAATACATTTTATAATTTTTAAGATATGTATTTTGGAAGATTTTACGTATCATTGAATTTTCCGCTTTTGTTTAATTGAGTTCATGATTAAATAAATATACAGGATGTCCCTGAATTCATTGTCCAAACGTGAGGGGATGGTATTAAACAAAGAACCCACCAATATTCGTCATAGAATATGTGGCAGCATATGCATTGAGGAGTCGGAAATGCAGGACAGACACAGAGGTTTCCAGAGTGATATTTATTGGTGATCATTACAACAAATGCTCAAACGTCCGCCCACCAACTGTGATACAGTCGGCAAAATGGCGGAGTAGTGATTGGTGTACCTGCTCGTAAACACCAGGCTTCTCGCGCACATCGGCGGCTGCGACGAACAGTGGGGATATCAGATCATCCGTGGACTTCATGGGCATCTCGTACACGACAGACACGCTTGAAATGTCCCCACAGAAAGAAATCGATATGAGAAAGATCGGGCAATCTGTGGAGCACGGGATGGGACCACCATGCCCAATCCATCGATTCCCAAATATGGTATGAAGATGCTGACGCACGTTCATGCTGAAATGGGTGGGTGCCCCATCATGCTGGAACCACATATGGGCGCGGCTTGCGACTTGAATATCCTGAAGCAATTCCGGCAAAACCTGTTGCAGAAAAATACGGTACCTTCGCCCATCGAGGCACTCCAGCAGTATGTAGAGTCCAATTAAGTAGTCATGCACGATCCCCACCCAGACATTGACGGTGAACCGTTGCTGATTCGAATTTGAACGTGTACCATGGGGTTCTGGGCCGCCCACAAATGCGCATTATGGACATTTACTATGCCTTCACGAGAGAATGTTGATTCATCCGTAAAGAGCACATTCGAAGAGAAATCGGTATATGCAGCATTTTGCTGCAGGAATTATTGGCCGAAATCCATGAGCAGGGGATATTCAACAGCTGTCAATGCCTGCATTCACTGCAAGTGATAGGGGTGTAGCCCTTCATCATGCAGTACTCGACAGATACTGTTTCGATACACACCCAGGCTCCGGGCGGCGGATCGCCGGTTTATACCTGGGTTATCTGTCATCATATGCAGGATATCGTCGCTCATAGATGGCGTTCTGACTGTACGTGCTCGTCCGGCATCATGTCGACTAACATGGAAGGTGCCTGACACACAGCTGGCGGTGCAGTCGCGCAAACATTTTATGATCAGGCACGTGGAGCACAGGATATCGCTCAGAGTAGAGCCTTTGCCACCATTTAGATCATAGATTCCCAACGGGGGCGATACGGCCCCCTAGTGGGAGCTGGAGCCTTCCATGGGGGCGGTAGCGAATCCAGAGGCAAATGGGAGGCGTTGAGGCAGTCAAGAGGTGCGGTCAAATAAATAAATAAATTTAATGGAATTTTCTGTGACAAGCTTTTTATCTCTTCTATTCTGTGGTGTCTTCCTGGTGATTCTGGTCATCCACTACCTCATCCGTCATGTACAGCTTTTCAACTGCAGCTTGGACAATAAGTTCCCTGCTACCGCCTACTAGCGTACTGGTACGTCTGAAGTCGATTGAGATTCTCTCAAAAGTTCTCTTCAAGATCACAGATTGGATATCAGCTTCAATATGTTTTCCCACTCCAAGTCGCTTTGAGTATGCTTTATGGTACGTAGCTACAATACCATCCCACGTCAGAGCATAAAGATATAATATTAATATTACTCTTGTGAATTAGGCTCAACTCATTAGCCAGCAGATCATACTTCCTCTTCTTTTCAACCTCTACTGTCTGCAGGTTATCCTGAGATGTTATTCCTACTTCAATAATTGTAATCTCATTCAATACCTTTACATGCACTACTATATCAGACTTATTTTGTTGGACATGTGTGTCCGACCTGATAGGCAAATCAACCTTGAAGTAATAATAATATAATAATAATAAATTTATTATATTTAATATTTTTTATAATTATTTTTAATATAATAAAATACTTTGAAAATACCTGTTTCCATGAATGAATAATTTATCTAGCTATGTAAATTATCTTATTGTTATCGCGTTAATAAGCATTTTTAAATTAGCATTAGGTATACCTATACCTAATTTGTTTTAGTTTAGAATAGATTGATGGTGACAAGTCCTTGCAAGTTGGTAGGCAAACGCGCGGTTCATGCAATTTAACATGTTTCGACAAGAATATGGGAGCTTGAAATGACTTGTTTACGGAGCAAATGCGCCGGCATCGCAAACATACAAGTTAATGCGTGCACAAAATCAAATCTATAAAAGCGATAGCTCTACGAATGTTTTATTATTTTTATGTGCTTCGCCGTGATAAATAGTCGTAAGTGATAAGTGTTAGAAGTCATTATAAACATTATTTTTATAACTATCTATAAATCTGTTGAGAAGTTAATTTGTATTTGAAAATGTCTGAATCATATCAGGTTTATTATGTTCCAAAAAAGAAATGCCGGCAGTACAATATTGAGTATTTGAAATATGGATTTACGTACTCTCCTACAAACCAATCATTACCTATGTGTTTAATTTGCCGAAAAGGTTTTTCAAATGAAACTATGAAACCTTCTAGGCTACAAGAGCATTTAAATAAAATGCATGCTGATAAGAAGAACAAAGATTTATTCTATTTTCAAGAACTGGAAAAGCAATATTTAAAACAGCCAACTATGTCAAACCTTTTTGCGTCGTCTTCTAAACAAGATGATGATGGACTACGAGCCTCATATAACGTTTCATTGTTAATCGCAAAAGCAAGAAAACCTCACACAATTGGCGAGGAATTAATTTTGCCGGCAGTCAAAGAGATATTAAAAACTGTTCTTCATCATAAGACACCGTCAGATATCATCAAAAAAATTCCTCTCAGTAATAATTCAGTGCAAAGAAGAACAGATGAAATGGCAAAAGACGTTGAAATATCATTATGTGATTACTTAAAGACTTGTAAATTTTCCATTCAACTCGATGAATCAACTCCACCAAATAACAAAGCTCTACTCTTATCATAGGTACGATTTATAAAAGAAGAAAAAAATCATGAAGAGTTATTATTTGCTAAAAATTTGGAATCTGATACAAAGGGAGAATCTATATTTAATACCATGCAAAATTTTTTCAAGAGAAAGAAATTCCTATTTGCAATATTTTGTCTGCTGCTACTGATTGTGCTCCAGCAATGACAGGGCGTCATAAGTGTTTCATAGCGCATTTGAAACAAGCAGTACCAAATGTACTCGCTGTACATTGTATTATTTATCGTCAGCATTTGGTTGCAAAAAAAAAATTTGAATGAACATCTGCATACGTCGCTCCATTACGTTATTAAAGCAATCAATATGATTAGAAGCAATTCATTGAATGACCGATTATTTGGTAAGCTTTGTAATGAAAATGATGAAGATTACAATTGCTTGCTGCTGCATACAGAAGTACCTTGGCTCTCTAAAGGTGTTTGTCTGAATCGTTTTTTCGATCTATTTGACTCAGTACTGGACTTTCTTGAAGACAGAGACGAAAAATTGCGCGAAAACCTGATTACGTCAAAAAATGACATCGCTTATTTGATAGACCTGTTTAAAATATTTAATCAAGTTAAATTACAATTGCAAGGTGATGAGTTGAATTTAATTGAAACAAAAAACGTCATAGCTGCTTCTGCGGGAAAACTTCTTGTATTCAAACGAAATCTAGGTAGAGGTGAATACAACCATTTTCCCACATTATCAGCAGTCTCTGCAAAACCGGAAGATTTACTTACTTACTGCCAACACTTGGAAGTTCTTCATGTTGATTTTACGGAGCGTTTCCAAGATATTTTAAACATGAATATGCCGAATTGGGTTTTAGATCCTTTCGCAAACACATATACTGAAGAATCATCAAATTTGGAAGATGAACTCTTAGAACTCACGACTAACGAAGTACTCAAAGTAAAAGTCAAACATGGATACCAAGAGTTCTGGCTTCAAAAATCAATACCAGTTCTCTACCCTGGACTGTGGGCAATAGTACAGAAGTTTTTTATCTCATTTCCTTCGTCCTATATGGCTGAGCGTGGATTCAGGGCAGTAGCTAATTTACTGTCAAAGAAGAGGAACAGACAACACATCACTGAACGTGGCGATCTGCGATTGATGTTAACGAAATTGGAACCCAGCATTAACAAATTGTTAACACTCCACCAGCCTCAACCATTTCATTAATTTTTTTATTTATTATTAATTTTGTGTTTATCTCATTATTTTTTATTTCTTATTGATTCTGTGTTTATTTTTAAAATTTTAATAAACAACTTTACATTTGGTTGTCGTTTTCTTAATTTCTGCTTCATGATTTTTAATAGATAAATGAACAGATAAATTAGGTACAGATAATATGCAACAATATTTTAACATTTCATATAAAATAAACTATTATGGACTAGGGGGGCGTTGAAATTTTTGTTTTCTTCTAAAGGGGGCGATGGTCCAGAAAAGGTTGGAAATCACTGATCTAGGCAATAGTCAATTAATATTCACAGTTATATGGAGTTGAACAACCAATGGAATTGCTCAATATTTGAAATATTTGCTGAAAAATAATTGAGATAAAGAACATTTCATGTGCATTACTTTATACTGGTATCATTTAAGATTTATTTTACTTACAAACACCGGATACTGCAAAGAAAGAAATATTGCTCTGTGATGTATATAAAATAAAAAAACAAACTATTATACATCAAATACCATAGATCATAAAAGTATTAAATTTCATAAAAAATATTAAAAGTTAAATTTTACTTGGATACATTACTGAGGCCAATATTCCTATCACAATAAATAAATTATACGATTCTTGCTGTTCTTCATCCGTTTATCTCAAATATATGTAATGCTCTAAATATATCCTGAGATAGGAGAGTGACTCGTCGCTGAACACGACATGGTTCCATTCATCAGTATCATGATAACGTAAATATCAGAGAATAAAGCAATATCTGTGTGTATCTAGTTTAGACTGTGGATAGGTATCACATTGCCAATAATTAGATGGAGCCATCGTAAATATCAGAGAATAAAGTAGTATATTAATTTGAAAGGAGTTTGCGATGGAGAAACGAAACTCAGTTTACAGATCATTGGCTCCGATACGTTATTGGCCTGTTCAGGAATCAATCCTTTGTCAACAACAAATGCACTATTGTGTCATTCATTGAGCTGCCATATTACTGGCTGAAAGAAAGGAGATTAATTTCTCAATGAACGAATGAGATCCAAATGTTTTGGCAATTATTCATTCTTACATATCCGTTTATTTAACTGAAATTATCCAGATAGGTGCTTCTTTTACAAGAATAGCAAAAGGGTATTGGCCAAATACGAAACCAAACGCAGACGGCGGAATATCCAAAGTCTTACCTTCTCATTGCTGTCAGGATGAACGACATTTTGAAGAAAAAATGCGTGATATTTAATGTCAACATTGAACATCAGAAATCTCATTCTAGATCAGGGCTTTCCTAACTTTTCCTCATCGAGATTTCCTTTTGATATTTGTGAAACCCTTACTCCTCCGATCCACTCATTCATCATTAGTCAACATTGAACATTAGAAGTCTTATTCTAGATCAGGGCTTTCCTTACTTTTCCTCATCAAGATTTATTTTTTTGTGTGAAACCCTTAGTGCTCCAATCCACTCATTCATCATTAGCTAACTCCCTTGTTAGCAATATTACCAATTGGTAATATAAAAAAATTAATTCCTCTAGCCAGCCAATGCAATGGCTATCACTCACCAGTGAACATGGACGGGCAAGGTTACAGTGGAACCGTACAAGACGTGTAGTGGGACGAATAAAACCAAGTTCTAGTCAGCGACGAGTCACTCTCCTATATCAGTGGCAACTCTCGCCAATAGAGAATCTTGACATTACATGGTCACCGGACTGATCTTGATCTCATCCGTGAGCATCATATGACTTCTGATTTTAGTGTCATGATTTGGGCACCATCAGTTTAAACAGCCATTCACTGCTTGTAGGCATAATGGGCGCAATGATATCATGACGATACATCGATGAGGTGCTGCAGCCTGATGTCCATTTATAACATAATAACGCCATCCGCATACTGTCAATATTAGCATAAAGTGTGTACAAGGTGTCCAGGTACAGTCTTAGCCAGTACGATCCCCACATTTCTCCACAATATAGGACGCCTTGGATGTCATTGGCAGACGATCTAACGCCTCTGCACGACAACCCATAATTTCAATAATTCATGGACACAGGTCAAACGACGCATGGTCAGCAAAACCTTAGCACATCATCAACGGACTTTTCCAATCCATGCTACACCGTATTGCCGAATATATATCTGAGCTAGGTTCTTTCCCATCTACTTGTCTACATCTGTGGTAGGTTTCGTCTAATTTAATGCATTCTTTCATGGTGTGATATTTTCTTTGGACCAGTGTATAATAATAAATAGAATAGAATTAATAAAGAATTTATATTTACCAACAGTAGTTGCAATGAAAAAAAATCATATCCTAAATTTCATCTATCTCTTATTGGACTAAATAGCTGTAGAGGATTTATAAAATACGATTTCAACATATTGGATTGGGACCACTATTATTAGCTCTTTCTTTAGATTTCACATAAGCTTAGATACTGTGTCAATTAACGGTTTTTTATCTAAACTATTAGATGCTAAAATTAGTTCTAACTTTATATTGTTTGTATCAAAATTTTTTAAAAATCGATCTCTACAAATTAAAATTGATACATATTTTTCAGGAAGTTATAAAATTACTCAAGATCTTGCAGAAGGATCAACTTTATCTCCTATTTTATTTAACTTTTATCTACACGATATAGAGCATAATTTTATTAAAGATATTAATTTTACAAAAGATGCAGATATATTTAAAAAAATTTATACATATTGTAAAAACTGGAATTTGCAAATAAATACTAAAAACCATTTTGCATTCCCTTTTATAAAACTCAAAATTAAACTGATAAATTTGTTTCAAAAATAAACTTTGAAAAAATTCTACAACTATCTAATTGTAAAGTACTAGGAATTACTTTAGATACTAAACTAACTTGGCAGCAATACTTTAATAAATCGCACACAAATGGCTTAAAACTCTTAAACTGCATGATAATTTTTGCCTTTAAAAATGAAGGAACAGCACAAATTTATAAAATTTCGTTATATAAAAATTTATTTGGAACTGGAAGTGGATTTATAATTGGTGCAAATTCTTCAAAATTTAAAAAAAATAAATGTTATACAAAATAAATATTTAACAATTGCCCTTGGGCTCCCCAATATTTGTCCAACACTGAGACGGCTATTCACCCAATCGAAATAAGACAAAATATTCTACTATTTAACTATTATTTTCAATTACACTATAAATTGCTAACACACATTCTTTTATTTAAAATTTAAATGAAATCCATTTTTATAAATTTATTCTTAATGATCTAATCACAAAAAATTAAAACATCCGTTTAATAAAAATTTGAAAAAAAAATATTCCATTCCGAATTCAGACTAGTGTTATACCACTCCAATAACAAATTATGATATTCCTCTATTAGATTCTAAAAAAAATATTCACCTGAAACCATAATACAAATATTTCAAAATTATAAAATAAATTCATTCAATGATTATTTAGAAATCTATACAAATGGTTCAGTAACATCTTAATTGGTTCATCTTCAGCTGCCGTTTTTATTGCAAATAAAATTTTTTGTTAAGCATTTAAACTACCACATAACACAACTATTTTACATGTTGAACTGTTTGCAATCATCGAAACTTTTAAATGGATCTTCGAAAACTTAACTAATTTAAAAATAGTCATTTTTGCGGACTCCAAATGTATTATTCAAACTTTAAATCAAGAACCATTTTATTTTGATTATAATTATTGTATTAAAACAATTTTAGAACTAAATACTGAAAATATTAAAATAAAAAAATATTATTTTACAATGGATTCCAGCACATTTAGGAATTATTGAAAATTAAACAGTAGATACCATTGCTGAAAATGCACATTACCTTACCACATTTTCCACTACATATAATTTTTCCCAATTTTTAAACAAGATATAAAATTTTTGAATTTAATTTAATAGGAAAATATTTTCAACTTCATTCTTCTATTAAACACAATTATAGATATTATTGGTCAAATTATATATGTCAGATTAAAAATTACCATTAACTAAAAAAAAATAAAATTATATGTAGATTATGAACTGATACAATAATGCTAAACCAAACAAATTTAAAATGAATCTTATAAATTCATATAATTGTCTTATTTAACTCTTATTTAACAACTTAAAAGAAAGAGGTATGCAAGAATATAATATAAATTTACTTTTAAATTATTAATCACTGGAGAAAAAAAATTAAAAACCATAAATTAATTTTAGAATTCCTTCTCGCAACCAGATATGAGGGAGATGACTTGGAGCTCAGACCTTGAAGAGTGAAGACATACTTTTATTTCACTCCTGGATTATTTTAGTAAACTTGATTAGCTAGTATTTTATTTAATTTTCCCATTAAGCTTAGGCGAGATCGGGTGAAAACTCCGATGTACACTTTGGTGGGAAGGTTAGTTAGATCTAGCTAATAATATAGCTTAAACTGATAGGTTTTCCAGTTTGGGTTTTCAGATTAAATTTCACAATTCAGTTCTAATAAAGCTTAGACACCTTTGGATATTCAATACATCCTTCAATTAGTATAAGTACAAGCCAATAGCCGACCTAGAGTTGGCCATTATGGGTTTGGAAATATACATATAATTTCCACTCTCCAAGTAAGCTGAAAATCCTCCGTTGAGGTATTCTAATTTGTAAGTATCCTTGCAGTCGTTACTCGAAATTTTATTACTAGTTTATCGCTATTCTTACTGTTTTTAGTTTTATTCTTATTAAGTTTGTATCTTTTACATATTTAATTCGTTTATCTTATTCTCAGTTTTCTAAATCTAGTTGTTTTTGATTGATTTCTGGTACTTTACAGAAATCTATCTTTTTCAAATTCGGATTTAACCGGCTTTTTCCGTTTCTAACTACGCAGTTCTTTTTTTTCAAATTTGAAATTTGGAAATTCTGAATAATTCACTTAATGTTTAGATGATTCAAGTCTTTTTGCTTGCTTAGTATCTTATTAACTGTTTTTGTATTAAAATTTCACTTTGTAAGATAAAATATTTCTAATTCTGACATTATTAATTTCTGTGTTGCGGCCCGCTTAGGCAGCTGTTTCAGAAAATTTCTTCCTGACCGCACAGAGACCTCTGATTTTCAAGTCAATAGTGAAACCAGCTGTAGCGCGCAAATTTGCGGGTTCCTATCCGACAAAAATAACATTTTTGAAGTAAATTCTAAATTGATTGAGTCACCTTCTATGAAGGAGATTCCTGGCTTGTTCCCAGAAGTTCCCATCAGCTTTAATGATGCAATTCGTGAGAAGTTTTATCTCGAGGACATAAACGAGCATGTTTGCTCGGAACAGTGTTCCAGCCACACCATTACTTTGGAGGTTGTCCAATACAGAACTTCAGATCCTACGCACCGAATGGATATTTATTCAAAAAACGATGCCCGCGAAGATGCTGAAAAGTCCAAGAGAAAGGGTATTAACAAAAACAAGATGAAGAAAGGTCACAAGCGTTCCATTTCTCCTACTCTCCAATCTAGAAATGCTCTCAAAACGCGTTTTTCGGTTTTGGAGGAGGAATTGCTTGACCCACAGGCCTCGAAAATGAAAACTGGTGGTGCTCCTTCAAAAGTCAATTCTGGGAAAATTCCATCTATCATTTTGAGGTCACCCAAAAATTGGATTGTTATACACAGAAACCTTATTATGATTGCTGTTGTAGACTCATTCACAGCTAAGACATCTGGAGACACAGTCCGTCTTCAGACGAAGTGCTCAGATGACTTCAGGTCCTTTATTAAGTATTTTGAGACATCCAAGTAACAGTTTCATACCTGTAAGCTAAAGGATGAAAAGAATTTACGGGTTATCCTCAAAAACCTCCCCTCTCACATTAATTCTGAAGACGTCCGCACTGCTCTTGTAGACCAAGGAATTAGCAGAATTAAAATATCCCAAGCGAAGAGAGGGAAAGACAGAACTCCTATTCCTGTATTCCTATAAGATTCTGCTAAAGGGAAGATTTATGACATCACTAATCTCTTTAATCTAAAGATTCCCGTCGAAAGCTACAGGACCAAAAAGTGACCTACTCAATGCCACCAGTGCCAACGATATGGGCACGCTAGGAGTGGCTGTTACAATTTACCTCGCTACGTGAAATGCGCAGGTAATCATTTAATTAGGGACTATCTTAGAAAGAAAGAGGACAGTCTCCCTAGATGTACTAACTGCGGGCTTGGACACACCGCTAACTACAAATGATATGTCCATTTCCTAAAGAACGAAGTGGTGACAAATAATAATATCAAATCAACTAATGTCCCTCAGAAAAAAAGTTAGTTACCAGCTCTACTGTAACTGCAAATCTATCCAATGCAGCTGCCGCATCCAAAAAATTTAATGCGGAAAAGCCAAAATCAACATTTAAGCCTACTTCTAAGGCAACTGAGTTTACTTCTAATGCGACCAAACCTTCCGATGAACAAATTCCAATTAGTGATCAGTTCGACGCCAACATTTTGAATGATCTTAAAGACATTTTCCTTTTATTCAAGTGTTTTAATGTTCCGAAGATACTATTTACTGTCAAGTATTTTATGGCCGACTATCACAAAGCCAATGACGTGATGGCTAAACTTACAATTGGCATGGAAACTTTGATACTCACAACTTTTGTCTCAGATGGTAGATAAAGGTACAAGGGATCATCTTCAGATTTATTTCTAGAATTGCCATGTAATTCCTAATGATCTGCTTGAGTTCTGCGAATTTTTAACCGATACCCAGGCAGATATTATCTTATTTGTTGCGTGCTTTTAAAGACATTTGCGTGCCTCAGATGTCTTTAAAATGCCTAAGTATGAGATCTATCGTACAGACCGTTTGCATAATAGTGGCGGAGGCTTAGATATTATGATCAAGCGGTGAATTCATCTACATCATTTACCTACTTTAGACCACATAATTCTCTAAGCCACAGCAGTGGCTATTTCAGATACCAACATAGGAACTGTACACCTTGTTGCTGCATATAAGCCACCAAATGCTACGCTTATGAATGATGATCTGAACTCCATTTTGACTCCAATCTTCCTACAGTGTTTGCAGGTGATCTTAATGCCAAAAATACTGTTTGGCATTCAAGGGCCTGCAACGAAAATGGAGGTATTTGACTCCAATATATTATGGACAAAGGATTCATTATCGACGATCCCTGTGAGGCCGACGTTTTACCCCTTCAATATTATGCATAGACCTGACGTCCTTGATCTGGTCACCTTTCGCAACTTCTTCACAAACTATGATCGCAGTGTCGTCAACCAACTCAACTCTCACCATTTGCTCTTCTGTCTGACTTTACACCTTTCCACGCCTCTTGTGACTGGTTCGTTAAGTCGGACTGACTGGCAATTTTATAAGGTTCTTGTAAACAGCAAGATTCTTGGAATCTGCCAACTTTCTAATGGTAGATCCATTAATGATGCCATAAATGACTTTACAACCCTAACTTCCAAAACAGAAGCTAGCGTGGATTTACATCAAAGCGAGATTTTTATGTCCTGCCATCGCATCTCTCTTGCCTCATTAAGGAGAAAAACAAGGTAAGACATGCATGGCAGAGACATGGATTTACATCTGATAAGAGGCTTTACAACTCTTTTAAACTCAAACCTTAAAGCATTTAGAAGTGGACAATGGAAAAAGAATGTGGGATCATTGTCTACTACATAATTCCATGTGGAAGATAACTAAAGCGTTGTAGAAGCCATTTACCAGTGTCCCACCTATATATGGAGAAACAGGTTTAAATTTCAGTGAGGAAGATAAATCCGAGGCTTTTGCGAATGCCCTCGAATCGCAATTCCGTGAGAACTTTGATTTCTCTGAGCATCATACCTGTGGTTTATTTAGGACATTGCTTCTCCGTTTCGAACAGGTGGATCGGACCAGGGTGAATATTACATCACCGCTGGAAATTCAGCTGCCAATCAAACGCCTAAAATTGAATAAAGCCTCGGGTCAAGACCAAATATCGAACGGGATGCTCAAGCATCTTCCATAGAAAGTCATTGTGCATCTCTGTTCCATATTTCATTATACCTCCAAATCTTATAATTCCTGGTGTCTGGAAAACTGTTAACGCCAAACTTTTACATAAACCAGGCAAGGACTCCGCTATTCCATGCAGCTACCGTCCTATTAGTTTCATCATCATCATCATCATCATCATCATCATCATCATCATCATCATCATCATCATCATCATCATCATCATCATCATCATCATCATCATCATCGAGCAGCCATGGGCTACGGAGGTCCAACCAGACCGTGCAATTTAGTTCTCCAAACAAGTCTATCCTGAGCTACATCTACTGCATCTGGCCACTGCACACCAATTCTAACAAGGTCCTGTTTGACATTGTCTGCCCACCGCATCCTAGGTCTCCCCTTCTTTCTGAGGCCTTTAGGCACACTGTTCATAACCCTATTCGCCAATCTATAATTATTCATACGGGCAACATGGCCAAACCAACGGAGTCTCTCTCTGCACAATATGCTGCTTAAAGGAGGTTGCAAACTCCTTTGCCTAATCTCATCATTAGTTACAAAGTTGAACCACCTAATGCTCAAGATACTGCGTAAGCATCTGGAATCAAAAGCATCAAGTTTCCTGTTATCTTGTTTACAAAGTGTCCACGTTTCACTACCATAACTAACCCTAGAAAGAACCAAACTATTATACAGTCTAATTTTAGTACATAGGTGTATACGCCTATTTCTCCACACTCTCCATAGGTTCTTAAATGTCCCGGCAGCAATTCCTATTCGTCTGTTAATCTCATGCCGCACATCACCATTATCTGTTACATAGCTCCCAAGATAATTAAACTGTGATACCTGCTCAAGACTGCAACCATTCAGATTAACTGAATCACAGCCTGCCTGACCAATTTTCATCACTTTAGTTTTCTCTCTGTTTATAACCAAACCTACTCTACTACCAGTCTCATCAACAGCTCGAATGAAAGAGTTCATCTCATCAACATCATTTGCCAAAAGGGCTAAATCATCAGCATAATCTAAATCAGAAATTTTCGTATCTCCAGCCCATTTAAGGCCAAAATCTTTCCCTTGAAGTGAATTTCGCATAACATAATCAATAACCAAGCTAAAGAGAAAAGGAGACAAAATGCACCCTTGTCGAACACCAGAAGTAATGCTAAACCAATTGCTACAAGCCTTACCAACTCTCACACATGACTCAGTGTTATTATAGAGAGCTTTCATAATATTAACTAACTTGTCTGGTATACCATATGATCTCACAATCAACCACAAATTATGACGATCAACAGAGTCGAAAGCCTTTTTGAAATCAACAAAGCTAGTAACCAAAGGTTTCTGAAACTCTAAACATTTCTCAAGAATCTGCCTAAATGAAAATATCTGATCCACACATCCCCTACCACTTCTGAATCCACATTGCTCATCACGCAATTGACTGTCAACCAGAGTCTTAATTCTATTAAGCACAATCATGGAAAGAACTTTACCTGGAACAGAGAGTAGGTTGATACCCCTATAGTTATCACAAGAACTGAGATCACCTTTTTTGAAAATAGGGATAACAATAGCTCTGGTAAAATCCTTAGGAACCATGCCTTTATCATAAAAGATATTCAGAATTTCAGTCATCCAAGTGGTAACCGAAACATTCCCAGCTCTAAGCATTTCCGTAGTAATTTCATCTACCCCTGGGGATTTATGAAATTTAAGTTTAGAAACAGCCAAAATAACTTCAGATTGTGTTATAGGGCCAACATTAAAGCCACCAATGCATCTATCATCATTGCAAACAATGGGAGTAGAACTAACTACATTGTTTAGAACATCACTAAAATGCTCAGCCCACCTAGCCATGACAGAATCCTCTCCTTCTATAATCTTACCTTGTTTATCCTTCAATTCTTGTATGCCTGTCCGTTTTCTACCACACAAAACATTAACTATCTGGTACAGCTGTCTGCTGTTGTGCTGTCTAACTGCTTCCTCGGCTTTGTCAGCCAAACCATCAAGCCAAAGATTCTTATCAGCAGCTAACTGATCCTTTACAAGTTTATTAAGGTCTCTGTAATGCTTTCTATTAGGACTAGTAGGGTATTGATTAAGGGCATTCCTGCAGTTCTTTCTTTCCGAAATAAGCTCAAGTGCCTTATCACTCAGATAATTTTGCCTCTTCTGCGCTTTTTTTCCTAAAAGAGTACTGTTAGTGTCCAAAAAAGCCTGTTTAAAATGATCCCATTCTTCCTCAACTTCATTAGTAAGCAAACCATGACTGTCATAATGACTAAGTAACCTATCATGGTAAGCTTTGGCTATAACTGGATCTTTCAGAGCTTCAGTATTAAAAGTAAATTTTTTAACCCTAGCGCAACACTTTTTAAGTTTAAGTTGCAACACACTTTTAACAAGGTAATGGTCAGATCCAATTTCAGCTCCCCTATATGCCCTGGTATTCCTAACAGAACTAGCCCATTTGCTGTTAATTAATATGTAATCAATCATATTCTTATGCAGCCCATCAGGTGAAACCCATGTGTACTTATGTATGTCGCGGTGTTTGTAATAAGTGTTAGCTATTCTGAATCCATTGAGTTTACTTACCTGTAGGAGACGTTGCCCATTGCCATTGCAGCTACCAATACCAAAAGGGCCAATCACCCCTCCCCAAAGGTCAGAGTCAGTACCAGCTTTGGAATTGAAGTCACCAAGAACAAGGGTAATATCTCCTTTCTTGACAGAATTCAAAATATCCTGAAGTTGTTCATAAAACCTATCCTTCTCATCCTCATCGGCATCCTCAGTGGGGGCATAACAGCAGATAACATTTAAGTCTTTAACGCTTGTCTGAAATTTTGCTGTAAGAATCCTTTCATTAATGCACTCATATCCTAGAAGAGCATCGCTAGCGTGTCTGCTGAGAAGCAGACCCACGCCTTGGTGATGCTTATTGTCGTCCCTCCCTGAAAAGAGAAATTTAAGATTATTTTTAAGAATCTGACCTTTATCTGTCCATCTGGTCTCTTGCAAGCCGAGAATATCTAAATTATAACTGTGGAATTCTTGTGTGAGGACATCAAGAGACAAAGCTCTGTGCAGAGTCCTCACATTCCAACTACCTATGGAGAGAAAATGGTTAGTGGGATGTTTAAAGAAACTATGTTTATTGAGAGAGGGAATGCCGACAATATCAAACAGCCCCCTAATCGCAGACATGGGGCAAAGACCCGTTTCCCCACCACTAAGGGCTGAAGCCATCTACACTGGAAGACTTCCTCCAATGTAGAATTTGACGATGCCAATAGAAGCAAAGAGTTCAGGTGCCTGCGATGACTTCTGCTCAGGATTATCCACCAGCTGATAAACATATCCTGTGAATCTATTCACTTGGGGCTGTCAACCCACAAACAAACAGAAAACACAGCGGGAGATTTTCCCTCCACAGAAGCCCACCAGTGCAGCAAAATCAGGATCCATAATCAAGCTCAGAGCCATATATCTGTCCAGTCCAGTAGGTTTATATGGTCAGCACCAGGACCCTGTGTGGTTGACCACTCCTCAGCAGGGTAGAAAAAAAAGAAAAGTAGCCATAGTTGTCCAGATCAGTAGGCCACATTAATCTGGCAGCCCTCCCCTTCTGTTCACTTCCACAAGAGAGTATCTCTTTTGAAAGTTACTAACGGTCCGCACCACGAGAAGGCGGGGTCGGACATTAGGTGCTAGGCCTGGCCGATTCTATGCATCATTACAGGGGATTGGTCCATAGCTCTCCTTCCAGTGACTACCTAGCTACCATTTACAATTAGTAAGCTTGTTGAGAAGATTATGTTCAGTCGTATTGACGGCTTTTTTTGGCTGCCACCTTATACTGCCTGAGACCCAGTTTGGTTTTAGGTGGAATAGTTCTACCGATCACCAGGTTCTTAGGATGGTGGAGAAAGTCGCCGATTCCCTTAACAAAAAGGAAACTGTTGCAGCCGTCTTCCTGGACATGTCCAAAGCCTTTGAACGTGTCTCGTTCGACGGCCTGTTACACAAGCTTATACAAGCTGAAGTGTTACAATGAGATCTGTTTGATCCAATCATATCTCTCCAGTAAGACATTTCAAGTCCAAATTAAATCTGTCATGTCTACAAGAAGAGTTATCTCTGTCGGTGTGCCTATGGACTCCCTTTAGATTCCTACACTTTTCTATTTATGCTTATACGATTTACCTTCCTTTGGTCGTATTCATCTGCACTTTATGCAGATGACATTGCCTTAATATCTCATTCCCTCTGTCCTCTATCGCTGTGAAGAGGATGCAGCATAGCTTGACAGAGCTGGGCACATGGAACGAAAAGTGGAAGTTAAAGATTAACTCTGACAAGGGTTTTGCCATCTTTTTTTTACTGCAAAGCGTATTATGAATCCCACCTTCCTCTATTTACAAGATATTTCCATTGACTGGAGTGATTCAGTGAAATATCTTGGGGTTGTTATGCATAAGAGGAGAAAGAGAGGCTATCACATAAATAATATAAAGTCCAAAGTGAATTCACTGAGGTGACAGCTAGGCCCACTCTTTAGGAGAAATTCCATTTTAATGATTGATTATAAGCTTTTACTCTATGATATGATCATCAGGCCGGTGATTCTCTATGCTTCACCCATATGGGCGAATACTAAACCCACCAATATTCGTAAGATTCAGGTCTTACAGAACAAGATTTTGAGAACTGCGGTCGTTGCCCCTGGTTTGTCACTAACAGACAATTCTGTAACGACCTGGGCATCTTCCATAAAGACCTGGGCATCGACCATATACATATATACACATATAAAACACACCTCAAAAAGATTTTCTAATGCTCTAAGTAATAATCCCAATGAGATTATTTCTTCTCTGATTCTTTAAGATCACAGTGTTTTGAACAAGTACAAAAGGCCTAAAATGGTAGCGTTCTCCTCTGAGGAGACCTACTCGTTTTAGGTTTCATTAAAATTTTACTGCTATTTTTAACTTTTCTTATGTTTGCTGTTAGGTTCACACCTAAGGGTGATTTACTGATATATTTTGTTCTTATTCATGCCAAATAGGGATATCTTTATGATGGATATGGTTAGGGGTAAAATTATTACACGGTACATCGAATGTGATTATGCGACCGTGTCCATCTAGCACAGTATGCTGATCACATTGCCCTCTTCTCCCCCTCACTGGGTCCAGCGTTTGTTATTAATAGGCTGCAGAACTGCCTTGACGAGATGGAGGGGTTGTACGATAAATGGAAAATAAAGATAAACTTCGAAAAGAGCACTGCTATCGTCTTCAGTGGAAAAGGATATAAAATACTACTTGTTAAGAATTTTTAGACAAACGCATTGACTGGCAAGAAACTGTCAAGTTTTTGGATGTAAATTTATACCGGAAGGGCAGATGGGACCCTCATATTCATTAGATTATCTCTAAGGTAAATGCAGTGAGATGTCAATTGGGACCTCTCTTTAGCAGAAATTCGGTACTGATGATAGAACATAAACTTTTATATTACAATATGGTCATTTTTCCTGTTATCACATATGCCTTCCCAATTTGGGCGAACACCACTGCAACCAATATTCCCAAGATCCAGGTCTTGCAGAACAGAATATTGAGATCTGCGGTCGATGCTTTCTGGTTTGTAAATTAACAGACGACTCCATAATGACCTGGGCATCGACCATATCTACACTCATATTAAGTTCATCTCAAAATTTTTTTTCAGGCTTTTCAGAGGAATCCCCATGAGATTATTGCTGCAATGATTGACTATGATCATGAAGTTCTTAATAGGTACAGTCGGTCAAAAAATATTTGAACACTATGGTTGATTACAGAATTCAGAAACAAATGTCTGACAAAATTTTTTTTTTTGAAAATTAATTCCTGGCAACCTCCGTGTGTAGTATGATGCACAATTAGAAAGGTGGGATAGAGTATTTGTTGTACTACATTATTACCATTATAGGCCTATGTATCCTGTAATGTTTGAAATATAGGATATATTGAATAAACAGTACTTTAACTAGTAAGAATAAACTACAATGTTTGAGCTGATTGTTAGCGCCAATCTCTCAGCTGCAGGAATTGACTTCCTGAATTTTTTTCTTCTTTGCTATAAGTGATTTAACAAGAACTAAACTCGATTTAAATTTCACAGATTACATACGCGAAAATATTTTGTAATCTTCAGGTCATCCTCCCGAATCCTGATAAATTGGGAAAAATCACTAATATCTCACGAACCCATTTAGTGAGGTATTTTTTATAACTATGCCTATGCTTAGCCAATACAAGTAATATTCCTTGTTACGAAAGAGAAATCTCCCTTTCCTGGACATAATGTTTACTATAGCGTGAGAGAAATGTCAGAAAGCACGGTAGATGTGTAGATCTCGTAGAGACAACAGAGCAGTTTCTTACCAGTTTATTTGCAGCGAGAATCAATGAGTTTGGTTCTTTTTTACAGGCCATGCAATTAGTGTAGAGGCTATACCAATTACTTGCAGAGCTGTGAGTGCAGCGGAGGGACGTCACATTGCATATAATAAATGCAATGTGCCGTCACAATATGTTTATAATATTCATAATATTTTAACGACAGGAAAATGTGCAACATTAAAATCGTGACTGTGATGTCATGTGATGCTCGTGATATGCCTTAAAATGAGAATTACGTCACTAGTCTGTTGGAATGAAGAATAGACTTTGAGTAACAAACGATATCTCGGTGGAAGTTCGGAAATCTGTAGGAAGTGGAAAAGTGGAATTGTTTCAATGGCTGGTGTGTCATTAGAAGATGTGGTTTGTGTTGTAAACTTTGAAGTTTAACTGTGTGTGCTCTTTAGAAAGATGCCTAAACCAGAATGCAACGATGAGATTCATTTTGACGATTTGGGACAATTAAGAGCCCTAGAACAGTGGTGGTAAAAAAAACATTGCCAAAGAAAACTTCCGAAAATACATCGAAGCATGTAAGAAGATAATGTAGAAATGCATTAGAAACAATGAAGCGTATTTTGGCATGGACAACACTTAATAATAATAGCGGTTAAATAATAAAATTTTACTGATGTAGTCTTATGGCTGATTTTGACCAACGTCCTATGCTTAGGTTACTATATACGTTATATCAAAATCCGAGTATTATGCACTTTTTTTCGTCCAGTTCTTCGTCAGTCCATCGTTGACCTTTTGTTGTCTGTTGTTAGAGTTTTGTTAATGACAGATAAAAAATGCAGTTCACTTCAAAGAAACATCTGAGAAGGTATGGCAGTAATATGGCAGCATATGATATGATATTCTCTAATATGCAAATCAATAGAGTGAAGTTTCTTCCAAAAATCATTCTGACCATTTGTATTCTAATTACCTGTCGGTTTTATTCGAAAACATTACACTCGGGTTAAATAAAAATACAAATTTTTTTTTTTCAAATTGTATTTCTGGAATTTAAAATAAAAGGAACGAAATTTTGGCGGAAGAAGTATTTATACATCAGAAAATAAAAGTATCAGTGAAACGATAATGAGGTTAATTAGAATCTAGTAAGAAAGAGATTTTTTTTTAAAAAATAACCCTTTCTTACTAGATTCTAATTAAACACCTCCACCCATATCTCCTTTTCAAAATAGAACTCATCCACCCATATCTCCTTTTCAAAATGAAAAGAGTTTCGGATTTATCTCCTTTAAGTCGCTCCTAAGAAAGGGGTCACCTGTGGGCTTGTAAAAACCTATGTTCGTAGTATGGGATGTAAAGCAGTAGTTTCGTGAACACGAGAGCCCTAACTTGTGTACGATAAAAATCATCTTGCGGTCTAGACTGGAGGTTTGTATTTGCTTAATAAGAACTGTTCAATGGACGCTATTCCTCTAATAAAATCTGAGTTCTCAAGGTCTGTCTACTTGGTCTTTTAACGCATTGTGTGCATAAACCATTGTGTGCAATCCATTTATACTGCCCAACATAGAAAATGCCACATCTGGAAGTATTTGTAGGAATGTCATGGAAATGGGTGGTATGTGTCGACAGTCGGGTTATGAAAATGAGTACAATTTCAAACCAATCATGCGATAGATGAGGGAGATAACAGGGCAAAATGGCTCGGCATAGCTAAGTTTTGTCATCCTCAACTGGACGTGCCTACCATTGCATTAAAGTGATCTGGGTGGTGAAAGCATATTTAAGGATTGAGAATGCGTGGGTGATATCATCGAGAATATTACCATCAGACGGACATCTTTATCAGAGGCTTCATCCTAGGGCTACATATGACCGATTGGTCCCTGCATCGCATCGTGGCGGAAAAGCTTCAGGATGCAACAAATGTCGGCTGAATTCGGCAATAATGGTTGGAAGAAAGTAAAGTGCAATGTGCGTCGCCGTAGCGGAAATGGTGTATGTAGACAAAAATTCGAGCTCCTGGACAACTACACAAACCACAGTGAATGACATTCGACGTGGTGTACAAGCACCTAGGGACATCCCCGTATCAACAGGATTGTGAAATTCAAATTCGCTGAGGCAGGTTTATGCCCTTGCAAGCCGTCCCGACGGATTTCACTCACCACATATACATGGTCAGGTAAGATTGTAGTGGTACCGTACGAGATAGGCATCGGGGGGCATTCAGCGAGGAGTCTCTTTTCTATCTCAGTGCCAAACATGGCAAATAGTGAATCTGCAGACAACATGGTCACCCTGATGATCTTGCTGACAGCATGACGATCCGTGAGTGTCATGTGACTGCTCAATCGGGTGTCATGGTTTCGGGCACTATCAGTTTCAACAGCCATTCACTCCTTATAGGCATAATGGATACAATGACAGCATGACGAGAGGTCGATGTGGTATTGAAGCCCGATGCTCAGTTTTAACATGATAACGTAATCCACATACTGCTAACATTAGCAGACAGTGACTAAAAGTGTTCAGGTACTGCCTTGGCCATTACGATCACCAGACTTCTCCCCAATGTAGAATATGTGGGATGTCATTCGCAGACGACCTCATGTCTCTGCCGACCCCCTCATAATTTAAATGAATCATGGTCATAGGTCAACTACGCATGTTCCATAATACCTTAGACCATCATACAAGCATTTTTCCACTCGATGCCACGCCGTGTTGCCAATTATAGAGCCCAGCATGGTGTTCATACGACCTACTAACTCAAGCCACATTACAATATCTTCTCTACCAACGTATCCATGCAATCCCTCAGAAATTGAATCATTTCTTTCCCACCTACTTGTCTACATGTGTGTGAGTTTCGTCTCATTTCATGCATTCTTTCATGGTGTGACATTCTCTTTCGAGCAGTGTATTTAAAAATTTTCGAGCAGTGTATGAAATGGAATAGAATTAATAAAGTATTTATACTTACTAGCAGCAGCTGCAATGAAAAATAATCATATTCTAAATTTTATCATTCTCATATTGGAATAAATATTTATATAGTATTTGTGAAATACGAGTTCAATATATTGAGTTATAAAAATACGTATATTTTTATATGCGATTCATGTGACTTTCACTAATAGTTTATTAACATACTAGCACACCGTAAAGTAGAAGAAAACGACCATAAAAAGCTTTATTTAAAACGACTTACAGGAATTGATGAAGACTGCGAATGATGCACAGAATATATCAAACCAGTTCTTCTAAGATAAAATTGCACAAAATTCTCACTACTGTAATAACGACCCAAAATGGAACTTTAAACAATACTTTCCTATGAATTAGAAATAAATCCGTTATAAAACAAGGACTAAGTCATATAATATTAGTGCATAAAAATATACGATAGAGGGTTAACTTTCGATATTTGACATTAATAATGTTTCGATGATCGCAGAAAAGAGATGTCAAATTTTATATGAAGAGTAGATCGCAGGAATTGAACTACAGAAATTCTACAGTTTACTAATCATTAGATGTCGTAAATCACAAGTTGATCGGACTCTCAATGAATAATATTTTAATCTATGAGATCATTCTTCAGTTGACAAAGAATTAATGCCTCAGTCAAACAGTTACCAAACATTACCATAAATGTGTGAAATGTGCATTCTCATTGTTCCAACGGTTTCCATTCCCGTTTTGATCCTATGATTTAATACCTATTCTCAAGGAGAATAGGTATTAAATCACAGGCATATTATGCATACGTAAACTTTTTGGCAGCTATTTTTCGTGCTTCGCCTAGTTTGCAAGCGAATATTAATTCTCTATAAATAACTAATTCTGCGCCCACTTATCACATGAGATGGAAATTAGGTGTTACATAAAGAGTGTTTAGAAATATATTAAATTTTAGTGGATAAGGATATAGAAACTAGACAGCTATCTCCCTCTTTCCGTAATAAATATGATTTTGCCTTTCGCTGCAGTCTCACACTCTGTCAAAATATGCATGCAAACAGTTGAAAAAAAATACTTCACACCTTGAGTACCAGAGATTCACATTTACCACTAGTAATATGAAGCAATCATCTCTTGTTATTCGATCGAAATATTTGTTCTATGTGATCATTGGTTCAATCATAAGTAATTGATAACTCAATCAATGACCATTGAAAATTATCGATATGACTGCACAGTGTGATTGTTTCAATTGTTACCATTTTTGCTACTGCTGAAAATAAATATAAATATCCCGCCATCTAGGACTAGATGTAGAAAAAAAAATATTTAAGTGGCATGAAACAGAATTGAGCCGGAAAAATGTAAAACGATGTGTATGGGGGGCACAAGAGACTGGATTTATACTCCAGTATGACATTTCCATTTTAGTATTGCAGGTCGTGAAAAAAAACTATCGAAAAATGAATGAAATAAAAATAAGTTTAATAATGTTTTTGCCTCTGTGAAAATTTCTAGCATTCTGAAAGGTGAGGTTGACAAGACTTCTCCCTGCGACGATCTAGAAAATATGATATGGTGAAGGGGGACCAAATCCGTGTTCGATTTAACAGGAACGCCGTTCCATTATGAATCTTCTTTTCTCCGTTTGGTGGTATTTTAGCAATATAGTTTTAGAAAATGCAGATAAAATAAGACATGTGTTTCTCTCTTTAACCCCAATTTCAGTTGTTTTCATTGTCAAAGAAGAAAGTGGGGGCGTTGCCCCACCCCCTGCTTAGATTTTCCCAAGTCATCAAGTCTATACCGTGGTGATCACTGTCACGCTATTTTATTGAAATGTTCTACGACCTGTTGATTCTCTCTCTGACGTGGAAGATATAGTGTGCCCGATTAAACATTTTTCACACACAGATTCGTGTAGACTAAATGTAAAGCTGAAAACAACTAAAGGAGAAAGGATTAAAGAGTAAGTTCAGAAGCAACTGAAACTACACAATGCAACTGAAGCAATAAGGAAATTTTTGTGTGCAAAATTTGAAAACTAAAGAAGCATATCATGTATGTTCAAAACCTATTGGTCTTAGAACATGATTTTTCTATGAACAGGATCTTTTGAAAAAGCATAATTCGCCATTATATCAATTTACCAGTCAATGGCATTTTGTTATTATTCTGGTAGTTACATACTGTGCTCATACGTGTCAGTAATGTTCTATAAAAATATATTGTGTAATTACATAAGATTGTTACATATAATTGTTATTTTATAGGAAAAACCCTTTCACAGATGAAAAAATTCTCTTTCAATCCTTTCGCTAAAGAATAGTCTTTTAACCTTCCACAGATGAAAAATCCTTTTTATCCTCCCGCTAAAGAGTAGATGTCCTCTCTGTATCCTTTTCCGTTACTTTGATGCACGCGACAGAAGCAAAAACGTGAGATCTTGTTTGCGATATCTGGAGCATAGAGTGGCGAATAAAAAATTTCCCCTCTCCTCTTAAGAACAGATGTTCTATCTCAGATTAACGATATCCCAAAGACTGAAACTTCCCTACATATAGTGAAAGGTAATGTGAACGACACATGAGAGATTAACGAGCGGTAGATGCTTTTGTCCTTAAAGAATCATCTGCAGCCATCACTGAAGTTTCACTTACGTTGGTATGCTCTAGCAGCAGCAGATAATACCGCTCCCAAAAGTCGCTCTAGAATGTTGTAAACCTGCCCGACCAGTGGAAATTAGGATGTGAGACACGCATTATCTCGAGACAGACGACTCTCAAAAACGAGTCTGTGTGTCTGAGGAACATCCCTAAAGGGCTTAAGTCATCTAGCTAACGGTCCACATAACGATTCAATTCCGGTGTTAATATTGACGATGCAAATGTCCGATAGCATTCACAAAATAAATTTTTCAAAACACACAAATACAACAATTTGTCAATTATCATACAATAATAACTGTTTCTCCATTTGATGTATCACTGAATGTTGTAAAAGAATTTTCGGAATATCTGAAAAACCATCTGAATAGAATTAATATACTTTGCGTGACTGATTGCTATATAGAATATTTGGGTGTTATTCTGCGGAGAAATTCAGTTTTCTCCCTTATTTATTTTCCGTTATTTATTTCCACAGAATAGAATCCTATATATGCAGCTTTGATCCATCACTTGACTGACATTAAAACCCAAATCGAAGAAGTGTAATTTCTGCTATTTATTCTGATTGGTCGTTAGGGATAAATGAAAAAAAAGCAACGATTTTCTGTGTGAGCATAGCTTTATTATTTATTGAGAGGTATAGACGTGTAGGTTTTGTTAACTGCTGTGTGGATAGTGTGGTTTTTACTCTGGTGACTAATATCACGGGTAGAAAGAGTGATCCAGCCTGGAAAGGATTCAGAAAATATCAAAGAGGGGAAACGTTCCGTGCAATATGTAAGAAGTGTGGCAAGGATATACAAGGGCTTGTTCCTAGGATTAAAAAGCATACAGAAACTGAGTGTAGTGGCAAAACTATAGCATCTCCTGATTGGTTAGATGAGAAACTTAGATCTATTTTGAATTCCACAGAGCCTAACAAATTGTCCCTCTATCTGAGAGCGTTACAAAATCACCTACGAGCGTTGCAGAATTATCTGAATGATCTGTCTCTTGCAGAATAAAGTGATGTGTTCCCGGTAACTTCATAATGAGAGTTGCAGAATTATGTGACTGTATCGACTTATGTAGAATGAAATGGTGTGTTCGTGGTCTTGTAACATTTATTACGATTTTCAATACTAAAAACTCTGTAAATTTATCTTCAATAATTCTAACTTTCTGAAGATAGTGGATGAATAAAAGATTTTTTCCTGCAAAGCTGTTTTATTGACTATTCGTTCTACTTGACCGAATCATGAAAGGTAAAATAAACGACTAAGTGAAAACTGAAGGTATATGATATTAGAGAGGGAAAATAAAGTTGCAGCTTTTGAATTCATATGTATGGAAGAAATCACACTCCAGTTTCACTACGATTATTTCGAATGAAATAGAGAAACCAAATAAATGTTAAACTGTTTATGCTTGCATTCATATATTATATTCTTTAGAAATCCTCCTTAGGATAATTCTTTTTCTCTTAGTAAACTAATTACAATCGACTATTCTGTTTCACTCTTCTGATGAGGTAAAAATATAATTTGGAAATTCCTAACAGAGCTATAATATCGATCTGTTGTGGTTTGTACGGTGTAAACTCTCAAATCTTCTAGTTTTAAATTGTTAGCATCTTATGTAGCAAGTATGTGTCTGAAAGACAATATGTATATTTTTTGCATGTGAACACACATACACACATTAACCTACATGCAGAGAAACAAACAAATATGAATACACTCAGACGTACACATGCATACATATAGAGAGATGAAAATGTGTATGCAAACCTCGACACATACACAATTCGCAGAAACATATATGATAACACATATGCATAGAGAAAGAATATGAACACTCGCATACGTGATAAAATATACACTTAGAGAAACAAACATGAATACTCATACACATACAGAGAAAAATGATAACATATACAGGTGAGCACATACATACACAAAGAGAGAGATGATAACATATACAGGTGAGCACTCATACATACACATACACACAGAGAGAGAGAGAGAAACAAACATGAACACACACACACGCATACACACGTGTACACACGTTAACATGCATACAGAGAAACAAACATGAACACACATACAGAGAGACGAATATGTGCATACAGACATCTTAAACATACGTACATATACACATAAATTCGCAGAAACATAATACACATAGAGAAACAAACATGAGTACTCACACATACGTTAACATGCACATAGAGAAACAAACATACATAAAGAGAGATGAAAACGTGCATAGAGATATCTTAACATGCACATACACACAACTCGTAGAAAAAAATAATACACATACACTCATGATAACATGTACACATAGAGAAACAAATATGAGCATTCACACACACAATAACATACACACATCGAGAAACAAACATACACATATACATACAGAGAGACGAAAATATGTGCATACAGACATCTTAACATGCATATACATACGATAACATATACACCTGAGCACTCGAACACACACACACACAGGCATACGTTAATATACATACATAGAGAAACAAACATACAGAGAGGCAAATATGTGCATACAGACATCTTAACATGCACATACACAAAATAATACATACACATGAGCACTCACACACATACGTAGAGTAACAAACATAAGTACGCATAGAGAGAGAGGTGAATATGTGCATACAGACATCTTAACACACACAATTCATAGAAACAAACATGCATATACACAAAGAGAAACAACATGCACAGCGTAACAAACATGCACACACATATGTACATACAGAGATATGAATATATCTTAACATACACGATTTGTAGAAACAAATACACACACACACATACACACAGGAATCGAATAATCAAACATGAACACTCATACACATAGACAAACCGACACACACGTTAACACAGACACATGCACACATATATTATACATATATAGATGGATATGTTCATAGAGACATCTTAACATACATACGTGCATGCAATTCGTAGAAACATGAACACTCATACACACGCATACATATAGAGAGGGAGACGAATATGAACACACATATATAGAGAGAGGAATATTAACACATATTTAGAGAGAACAATACATGGGCTGTCACATTACAGGTTAACGTATCTATCTACTTACCAACAGTAGCTGCAATGACAAAAAATCATATCATAAAATTCATCTTTCTGTCATTGGACTAAATAGCTATAGAGGATTTGTTCAACATATTTGGATATGAAATTTTTTTTATTTTTATATACAACTAATCAGACTTTGGCTAATAGCTTATTTAAGTTACTAGCACACAGTAAAGTAGAAGAACAACCATAAAAAGCTTTGTTTAAAATGACGTAGAGCAGTGGTTCTCAACCATTATGCTCCACGTACCTCTGGAAATGTTTATGTAACTGGCGTACCTCTTGTACAGATAGATAAAAGTATAGTTATAGTATGTAAATGGGAATAAAATAAAACATATATATATATAACATACTGAACACCTGGTGACTTGTGATATCTCATTGCGTACCCCAAAATATTTTACCGCATAACCCACATTGAGAACCCAAACATAGAGGAGTTGAAGTTGCGAATGATGCACAGAATATAAGTTGATCGGTATACCTGCTCGTAAACATCAGGCTTATCGCGCACATCACCGGCTGCGATAGACAGTCGAGCTACCAGATCATCCGTGGAGTGCACGGGCATCTCGTATGCGACACTCTTGAAATGTCCCCACAAAAAGAAATCGATACAAGAAAGATCGGACGATCTGGGGGACCACGTGATGGGACCACCGTGCCCAATCCATCAGTTACCAGATGTGTATGAAGATGCTGACGCACGTCAATGCTAAAATGGGTGGGTGCCCCATCGTGTTGGTACCACATATGGGCGCGGATATCGGCTTGAACATCCCTCAGCAATTCCGGCAAAACCTGTTGCAGAAAAATACGTTACGTTCGCCCATCGAGGCAGTCCAGCAGTATGCGCATTATGGATATTCACTACGTCTTCACGTGAGAATGTTGATTCATCCATAAAGAGCACATTCGCGGGGAAATCGGGATGTGGGGCACTTTCCTGCAGGAACCACTGGGCGAAATCCATGCGCAGGGGATATTCAACAGTTGTCAATGCCTGCGTTCTCTGCAAGTGATAGGGGTATAGCCCTTCTTCATGCAGTACTCGCCAGACACTGTTCCGATGCACACTCAGGCTATGGGCGGCAGATCGCGTGCTTGTACCTGGGTTATATGTCACCATATACTAGATGTCCTCGCTCATAGCGGGCGTCCTGGCCGACCGTGCTCGTCCGGCATCATGCTAACTACGTGGTAGTTGTCTGCTTCAAACAGCTGGCGGTACAGTCATGCAAGCATTTTATGATCGGGCACACGGCGCTTAGGATATCGCTCATGGTAGAGTCTTTGCACCTCTCTACCATTGCCCTCGGCTACGCCGTACATCAGGTGCATATCGGCTTTCTCTGCGTTCGTAAACTGCTCCATCTCGTGTTCGGTCGCCGCTGAGAATGCTGGGATTTGGCGATCCAGCGCTTTTAAGCCATGCGGCCAGCAAAGCACGGCTTTCTGCGCCCCTTGCCGACATCGGGCTGCGTTTGCGGCCGCATATTCCATGAGGAATATTGGTGGGTTCGGTGTGTAGTACAATCGCTCAAAAAAGTATCCGAACACTATGGTTGATTACAGCGTTCAGAAAAAATATTTGGCAGCGATTTTTTTTTAGAAATTAGTGATCTGGCAACCTTCGTGTCACGAGACAAGTTTGCCAGATCACTAATTTCTAAAAAAAATCGTTGCTAAATATTTTTTCTGAACTCTGTAATCAACCATAGTGTTCGGATACATTTTTGAGCGACTGTACCATCCCCTCACGTTTGGGCCTTGAATTTAGGAATAGATACGTTTATATATTTATTCAATCGACGACGCATGGCCGCTTCAAGATTGCAAAAGGTGTCTTATGGCATTTGGTACAAAACCTTTATCACACGATCCTTTAACTCTTGAAAACTATGTGGTTGAGCCTCCGCAGATCGGATATGCTGTTTCAACACAAACTACAGATGCTCGATTGCATTGATGTCTGGAGAATTTTGAGGCTACGGCAATACCTGGAAGTATTACTCATGTTCCGCGAACCATTCTCGAATAATGCAGGCTGCGTGGCAAGGCGCATTATACTGCTGAAAGGAGGTACTACTAGAGGGATACACTTTGATATGAAAAAAAAATGCTACTAGAGGGATACACTTTGACATGAACCATTTGCCTAAAAAAATTTAATTAGAGTAACCGCAATTATTGGCTATTTCTTTAGATTTCACACAAGCTTTTGATAGTGTGTCCATTAATGGTCTTTTATCTAAACTATTAGATACTAAAATTAGTTCTAACTTTTATATTGTTTTTCTCAAAATTTTTGAAAAATAGATCTCTACAAGTTAAAATTTATACATATTTTCCGCAAACATAAAATTACTCAAGATCTTGCAGAAGGATCAACTTTATCTACTATTTTATTTAACTTATATCTACACGATATAGAGCATAATTTTAATAAAGATATTAATTTTACAGAATATGCAGACATATTGTAAAAAATGATACATATTGTAAAAACTGGAATTTGCAAATAAATACTAATAAATACTTCTGTTTCACTTTTATAAAACTCAAAATTATACTCCTAAATTTGTTTTAAAAATAAACTTTGAAAAATTTCTACAAGTATCTAATTGTAAAGTACTAGGAAATACTTTAGATACTAAACTAACTTGGCAACAATATTTTAATAAATCACACACAAATGGCTTAAAACTCTTAAACTGCATGATAATTTTTGCGTTTAAAAATGAAGGAACACACAAATTTACATAATTTCGTTATATATAAAATTATTTAGAGCTAGAATTTAATACGGTCTGGAATTTATAATTGGTGCAAATTCTTCAAAATTTAAAAAAAACTAAATGTTATACAAAATAAATATTTGAAAATTGCCCTAGGGCTCCCAAACCTTTGTCCAACACTATCCTTAATTGTTGAGACGGCTATTCCCCCAATCGAAATTAGACAAAATATTCTACTATTAAAATATTATTTTAAATTGCACTATAAATTGCCAACACATCCTTTTTATTTAAAATTTAAAGGAAATCACTTTTGATAAATTTATTCTTAATGATCAAACCATTGTAAAAAAAAAATAATCATCATTTCAATAAAACTTTAAACAAATATTCCAGTCCGAATTGCAGACTGGTGTTACAGCACTCCAATACAAATTATGATATTCCTCTATTCGATTCTAAAAAAAAATATTCACCTGAAGCTGTAATACAAATATTTCAAAATTATAAATTAAATTCATTCAATGATTATTTAGAAATCTATACAGATGGGTCAGTAATATCTTAATCTGGTTAATCTTCAGCTGCCGTTTTTATTGCAAATAAAAATCTTTGTTAAGCATTTAAATTACCACATAACACAACTATTTTACATGTTGAACTATTTGCAATCATAGAAACTTTTAAATGGATCTTCGAAAACTTAACTAATTTAAAAATAGTCATTTTTGCGGACTCCAAATGTATTATTCAAACTTTAAATCAAGAACCATTTTATTCTGATTATAATTATTGTATTAAAACAATTTTAGAACTAAATACTGAAAATATTAAAATAAAAAAAATATTATTTTACAATGGATTCCAGCACATTTAGGAATTATTGAAAATTAAACAGTAGATACCATTGCTGAAAATGCACATTACCTTACCACATTTTCCACTATATATAATTTTTTCCAATTTGTAAACGAGATATAAATAATTTGAATTTAATTTAATAGAAAAATATTTTCAACTTCATTCTTCTATTAAACACGATTATAGATATTATTTATCAAATTATATATGTCAGATTAAAATTTACCATTAACTAGAAAAAAAAATAAAATTATATGTAGATTAAGAACTGATACAATAATGCTAAACCAAACAAATTTAAAATGAATCTTATAAATTCATATAATTGTCTTATTTAACTCTTATTTAACAACTTAAAAGAAAGAGGTATGCAAGAATATAATATCAATTTACTTTTAAATTATCAATCACTGGAGAAAAAAAATTAAAAACTATAAATTAATTTTAGACTTCCTTCTCGCAACCAGATATGAGGGACGTGACTTGGAGCTCAGACCTTGAAGAGTGAAGACGTACTTTTGCTTCGCTCCTGGATTATTTTAGTAAACTTGATTAGCTAGTATTTTACTTAAATTTCCCATTAGCCTTAAGCGAGATCGGGTGAAAATTCCGATGTACACTTTGGCGGGAAGGTTAGTTAGGTTGTTGGGTTCTTTTACCTCTGAGCGGCACTTTTTTGCACACAATGGGCTAAATGGCCAGGTCACATGGACCCCGAAGTCCCAGAGAAGGTTGGGGGAGGGACCCAATGGAACAGCTGTTGGGAGACAGATGGTAGCCTCCCGTCAAGGCCATCCAGCGTGTTCTTTAACGTGCACAGGGTATGGCTCTCCCGCACACGGGACCACAGCTTAACGTCCCATCCGACGGACGGCGGCCTTTCCAAGCCCATCGGTGTCCCCTACTGACCGTGGTCAGGGCGGAGAATTTTGCGAAGATAAATCTCAACGCTGACCCAGCTGGGACTCGAACCTGGGAACTACAGATTACGAGCCTGGCGCGCTACCGACTGAGCCACCCCCGCCCCAGGTTAGTTAGGTCTAGCTAATATTATAGTTTAGACTCATAGGTTTTTCAGTTTGGGTTTTCAGATTAAATTTCACAATTCAGTTCTAATAAAGCTTAGACACCTTTGGATATTCAATATTTCCTTAATTGGTATAAGTACAAGCCAATAGCCGACCCAGAGTTGGCCATTATGGGTTTGGAAATATACATATAATTTCCACTCTCCAAGTAAGCTGAAAATCCTCCGTTGAGGTATTCTAATTTATAAGTATTCTTCCAGTCGTTACTCGAAATTTTATTACTAGTTTATCGCTATTCTTACAGATTTAGTTTTTTTTTCTTATTAAGTTTGTATCTTTTACGCATTTAATTCGTTTATTTTATTCTCAGTTTTCTAAATCTAGTTGTTTTTGATTGATTTCTGGTACTTTACAGAAATCCATCTTTTTCAAATCCGGATTTAACCGGCTTTTTCCGTTTCTAACTGTGCAGTTCGTTTTTTCAAATTTTGAAATTTTGAAATTCTGAATAATTCACTTAATGTTTATATGATTCAAGTCTGTTTGCTTGCTTAGCATCTTATTATCTGTTTTTGCATTAAAATTTCACTTTGTAAGATACAATATATCTAATTCTGATATTATTAATTTCTGTGTTGCGGCCCGCTCAGACAGCTGTTCCCGAAATTTTCTGCCGGACCGCACAGAGACCTGTGATTTTCAAGTCAATTAAGAAACCAGGTATAGCGCGCAAATCTGCGCGTTCTTATCCGACAAAAATGACTTATTTTTGAAGTAAATTCTAAATTGAATGATTTACCTTCTATGAAGGACATTCCTGGCTTGTTCCCAGAAGTTCCCATCAGCTTTAATGATGCAATTCTTGAGAAGTTTTATCTCGAGGACATAAACGAGCAAGTTTGCTCGGAACAATGTTCCAACCAGACCATTACTTTGGAGGTTGTCCAAGACAGAACTTTAGATCCTGCGCACGGAATGGATATTTATTCAAAATAGGATGCCCGCGAAGATGCTAAAAAGTCTATGGGAAAGGGTACTAGCAAAAACAAGACGAAGAAAGGACACAAGCGTTCCATTTCTCCTACTGTCGAATCTAGAAATGCTCTCAAAACCCGTTTTTCGGTTTTGGAGGAGGAATTGCTTGACCCACAGGTCTCGGAAATGAAAACTGGTGGTGCTCTTTCGAAAGCCAATTCTGGGAAAATTTCATCTATCACTTTGAGGTCACACAAAAATTGGATTGTTATACACCGAGACCTTATTAAGATTGCTGTGGAGTCATTCACAGCTAAGACATCTGGAGACACAGTCAGTCTTCAGACGAAGTGCTCAGATGACTACAGGTCTTTTATTAAGTATTTTGAGACATCCAAGTTAGAGTTTCATACCTCTAAGCTAAAGGATGAAAAGAATTCACGAGTTGTTCTCAAAAACCGTTCCTCTGACATCAATTCCGAAAACATCCGCTCTGCTCTTTTGGACAAAGGAATTACTGTAACTAAAATATCCCAAGCGAAGAGAGGGAAAGACAGAACTCCTATTCCTGTATTTCTATATGATGCTGCTAACAGGAAGATTTATGACAACACTGATCTCCTTCATCTAAAGATCCACGTCGAAAGCTACAGGACCAAAAAGAGACCTACTCAATGACACCAGTGTCAACGATATGGGCACGCACAAAGTGGCTGTAACAATTTACCTCGCTGCGTGAAATGCGCAGGTAATCATTTAAATAGGGACTGTCTTAAAATAAAAGAGGACAGTTTCCCTAAATATACTAACTGCGGGCTTCTTGTACACACCGCTAAATATAAAGGGTGTGTCCATTTCCTAAAGAACGAAGGTGGTGACAAATAATAATATCAAATCAACTAATGTCCCTCAGAAAAAAAGTTACCAGCTCTATAGTAACTGCAAATCTATCCAATGCAGCTGCCGCATCCAATAAAATTGAATGCTGAAAAGCCAACATCAACACTTAAGCCTACTTCTAATGCAACTGAGCTTACTTCTAATGCGACCAAATCTTCCGATGAACAAATGCCCATTGGTGATCAGTTCCACGCCAACGTTTTGAATTATCTTAAAGACATTTTCCTTTTATTTAAGAGTTTTAATATTCCGAAGATACTATTTACTGTCAAGTATTTTATAGCCGACTATCACAAAGCCAATGGCCTGATGACCAAACTTAGAATTGGCATGAAAACTTTGATACTCTCAACTTTTGTCTCATAGGGCAGATAAATGTACAAGGGATCATCTTCAGATTTATTTCTAGAATTGCCACGTAATTCCTAATGATCTGCCTGAGTTCTGCGCATTTTTGACAGATACCCAGGCAGACATTGTATTGCTTGGTGAGACAAATCTGCGTGCCTCAGATGTCTTTCAAGTATGAGATCTATCGTACAGACCGTTTGCATAACATGGCCGAGGCTTGATTGATTGATTGATTTGATTTTTTTTTATTTGCGATATATAGGACAGAGAAGAATCCTAGAAGCTACTCCTAGCTTTTTCAGACTTTTTCATACAAGGACATTCCCTACTAAGACAAAGTCACTGCTGACCACTACCTTAATTAGAGCTAATAAAACACACAAAGTTTGCCTTGCTGGAACAGTCGCTAGTTTCCTAACCACAATGCCAGTTAAGGCAGAGTCCAGGCTAGCGATAGATATTACGATGGAGCTCAGATATTATGATCAAGCGGTCAATTCACCATCATCTTTTACCTACTTTAGACCTTATAACTCTTTAAATTACAGCCGTTGCTATTTCAGATACCAGCATAGGAACTGTACACCTTGTTGCTGCATACAAGCCACCAAATGCTACGCTTATGAATGATGATCTGAACTTCATTTTGACTCCAATATCCCTACAGTGTTTGCAGGTGATCTTAATGCCAAAAATACTGCTTGACATTCAAGGGCCTGCAACAAAAATGGAGGTATTTGACTCCAACATATTACGGATAAGGGATTCATTGTCGACGCTCCCTGTGAGTCGAAGTTTTACCCCTTCAATACTATGCATAGACCTGACTTCCTTGATCTGGTCACCTTTCGCAACTTCTTGACAAACTATGATCGCAGTGTCGTCAACCAACTCAACTCTCACCATTTGTTCTTCTGCCTGACTTTACACCTTTCCACGCCTCTTGTGACTGGTTCGTTAAGTCGGACTGAAAGGGCATTTTTATAAGGTTCTTGTAAACAGCAAGATTCTTGGAACCTGCCAACTTTCTAATGGTAGATCCATTAATGATGCCATAAATAACTTTACAACGCTATTGCTAACTTCCAAAACGGAAGCTAGCATGGATTTTACGTCAAAGCGAGATTTTTATGTCCTGCCATCGCATCTGTCTTGCCTCATTAAAGAGAAAAACAAGGTAAGACATGCATGGCAGAGACATGGATTTACATCTGATAAGAGGCTTTACAATTCTTTTAAACTTAAGCCTTAAAGCATTAAGAAGTGAACAATGGAAAAAGAATGTGGAATCATTGTCTACAACATAATTCCATGTGAAAGATAACTAAAGCGTTAAAGAAACAATTTACCAGATTCCCACCTATATATGGAGAAACTGGTTTAAATTTCAGTGCTGAAGATAAATCCGAAGCTTTTGCGGATGTCCTCGAATTGCAATTCCAGGAGAAGTTTGATCTCTCTGAGCATCATACTTGTGGATACGTGATGACATTCCTTCTCCATTTCGAACAGGTGTTTCGGACAAGGGTAAATTTTACATCACTACTGGAAATTCAGCCGCCAATCAAACGTCTAAAATCGAATAAAACCTCGGGTCAAGACAAAATATCGAACAGGATGCTCAAGCATCTTCCATAGAAAGCCATTGTGCATCTCTGTTCGATATTATCAGCCGCCAATCAAACGTCTAAAATCGAATAAAACCTCGGGTCAAGACAAAATATCGAACAGGATGCTCAAGCATCTTCCATAGAAAGCCATTGTGCATCTCTGTTCGATATTTCATTATATCTCGAAATCTTATATTTCCTGATGTCGGGAAAAATGCTATCGCCAAACGTTAACGTAAACCAGACAAAGAATCCGCTATTCCATCCAGCTACCTTCCTATCAGCTTGTTGTCTACAATTAGTAAGCTTTTCGAAAAGATTCTTCTCAATCGTATTGACGACTTTCTTGGCTGTCACACTATTCTGCCTGAGACCCAGTTTGGTTTCAGGTGGAATCGTTCTACCGAAAACCAGGTCCTTACGGTGGTGGAGAAAGTCGCAGAATCCCTTAACAAAAAGGAATCTGTTGCAGACGTCTTCCTGAACATGTCGAAAGCCTTTGGACCGTGTCTGGTTCGGCGGCCTGTTACACAAGCTTATACAAGCTGAAGTGTTCCAATGAGATCTGTTTGATCCACTCATATTTTTCCAATATAACATTTCAAGTCCAAATTAAATCTGGTGGTTCCTACACTCTTCTCATTATACTTATATGATTTACCTACCTTTTATCATATTCATCTTGCACTTTATGCAGATGACCTTGCCTTACTATCTCATTCCCTCGGTCCTCTATCGCTGTAACGAGGATGCAGAATAGATTGACCGAGCTGGGCACATGGAACGAAAAATAAAAGATAAAGTTTAACTCTGACAAGTGTTTTGCCATCTTTTTTACTGGAAAGCGCATTATGAATACCACTTTCCCCCATTAACAAGATATTCTCATTGACTGGAGTGATTCAGTCAAATATCTTGGGGTTGTTATGCCTAAGAGGTTAAAGAGTGGTTATCACATAAATAATATAAAGCCCAAAGTCAATTCACTGAGGTGACAGCTAGGCCCACTCCTTAGGAGAAATTCCATTTTAATGATTGATTATAAGCTTTTACTCTATGATATGATAATCAGACAGGTGATTCTCTATCCTTCACCCATATGGGCGAATACTAAACCCACCAATATTCGTAAGATTCAGGTCTTACAGAACGATATTTTGAGAACTGCGGTCGATGCCCCCTGGTTTGTCACTAACAGACAACTTCATAAAGACCTGTACATCGACCATATATATATACACACATATAAAACACACCTCAAAAAGTTTTTTTAAGGCTCTAGGCCATAGATTCCCAATGGGGGCGATACCGCCCCCCAGTGGGGGCTGGAGCCTTCCATGGAGGCGGTAGCGGATCCAGAGGCAAATGGGGGGCGTTGAGGCAGTCAAGAGGGGCGGTCAAATAAATAAATAAATTTAATGGAATTTTCTGTGACAAGCTTTTTATCTCTTCTATTCTGTGGTGTCTTCCTGGTGATTCTGGTCATCCACTACCTCATCCATCATGTACAGCTTTTCAACTGCAGCTTGGACAATAAGTTCCCTGCTACCGCCTACTAGCGTACTGGTACGTCTGAAGTCGACTGAGATGCTATCAAAAGTTCTCTTCAAGATCACAGATTGGATATAAGCTTCAATATGTTTTCCCACTCCAAGTCACTTTGAGTCTGCTTTATGTACGTAGTTACAATACCATCCCACGTCAGAACATAAGGTACAATATTAACATTACACTTGTGAATTAGGCTCAACTCATTAGCCAGCAGATCATACTTCCTCTTCTTTTCAACCTCTAATGTCTGCAGTTTATCCTGAGATGTTATTCCTACTTCAATAATTGTAATCTCATTCATTACCTTATAATGCACTACTATATCAGGCTTATTATGTTGGACATGTGTGTCCGTCCTGATAGGCAAATCAACCTTGATGCAATAATAATATAATAATAATAAATTTATTATATTTAATATTATTTTTATAATTTTTTTAATATAATAAAATACTTTGAAAATACCTGTTTTCATGAATAAATATTTTATCTAGCTATGTAAATTTTCTTATTGTTATCGCGTTAATAAGCATTTTTAAATTATCATTAGGTATACGTTACCTAATTTGTTTTAGTTTAGAATAGATTGACGGTGACAAGTCCTTGCAAGTTGGTAGGCTAACACGCGGTTCATCCAATTTAACATGTTTCGACAAGAATATGGGAGCTAGAAATGACTTGTTTACGGTGCAAGTGCGCCGGCATCGCAAACATTCAAGTTAATGCGTGCACAAAATCAAATCTATTAAAGCGATAGCTCTAGGAATGTTTTATTATTTTTATGTGCTGCGCCGTGATAAATAGTCGTGAGTGATAAGTGTTAGAAGTCATTATAAACCTTATTTTTATAACTATCTATAAATCTGTTGAGAAGTTAATTTGTATTTGAAAATGTCTGAATCATATCAGGCTTATTATGTTCCTAAAAAGAAATGCCGGCAGTACAGTATTGAGTATTTGAAATATGGATTTACGTACTCTCCTACAAACCGATCATTACATATGTGTTTAATTTGCCGAAAAGGTTTTTCAAATTAAGCTATGAAACCTTCTAGGCTACAAGAGCATTTAAATAAAATGCATGCTGATAAGAAGAACAAAGATTTATTCTATTTTCAAGAACTGGAAAAGCAATATTTAAAACAGCCAATTATGTCAAACCTTTTTGCGTTGTCTTCTAAACAAGATGATGATGGACTACGAGCCTCATATAACGTTTCATTGTTAATCGCAAAAGCAGGAAAACCACACACAATTGGCGAGGAATTAATTTTGCCGGCAGTTAAAGAGATATTAAAAACTGTTCTTCATCATAAGACACCGTCAGATATCATCAAAATAATTCCTCTCAGTAATAATTCAGTGCAAAGAAGAATAGATGAAATGACAAAAGACGTTGAAATATCATTATGTGATTACTTAAAGACTTGAAAATTTTCCATTCAACTCGATGAATCAACTCTACCAAATAACGAAGCTCTACTCTTATCATACGTACGATTTATAAAAGAAGAAAAGATTCATGAAGAGTTATTATTTGCTAAAAATTTGGAATCTGATACAAAGGGAGAATCTATATTTAATACCATGCAAAAGTATTTTCAAGAGAAAGAAATTCCTATTTGCAATATTTTGTCTGCTGCTACTGATGGTGCTCCAGCAATGACAGGGCGTCATAAGGGTTTCATAGCGCATTTGAAACAAGCAGTACCAAATGTACTCGCTGTACATTGTATTATTCATCGTCAGCATTTGGTTGCAAAAAATTTTAATGAACGTCTGCATACGTCGCTCCATTACGTTATTAAAGCAATCAATATCACAATTATCACGATTAGAAGCAATTCATTGAATGACCGATTATTTGGTAAGCTTTGTAATGAAAATGATGAAGATTACAATCGCATGCTCCTGCACACAGAAGTACGTTGGCTCTCTAAAGGTGTTTGTCTGAATCGTTTTTTCAATCTATTTGACTCAGTACTGGACTTTCTTGAAGACAGAGACGAAGAATTGCGCGAAAACCTGATTACGTCAAAAAATGACATCGCTTATTTGACAGACCTGTTTAAGATATTTAATCAGGTTAATTTACAATTGCAAGGTGATGAGTTGAATTTAATTAAAGCAAAAAACGTCATAGTTGCTTTTGCGGGAAAACTTCTTCTATTCAAACTAAACCTAGGTAGAGGTGAATACAACCACTTTCCCACATTATCAGCAGTCTCTACAAAACCGGAAGATTTACTTACTTACTGCCAACACTTGGAAGTTCTTTATGTTGATTTTACGAGCATTTCCAAGATATTTTAAACATGAATATACCGAGTTGGGTTTTAGATCCTTTCGCAAACACTTATACTGAAGAATCATCAAATTTGGAAGATGAAGTCTTAGAACTCACGACTAACGAAGCACTCAAAGTAAAATTCAAACATGGATACCAAGAGTTCTGGCTTCAAAAATCAATACCAGTTCTCTACCCTGGATTGTAGGCAATAGTACAGAAGTTTTTAATCTCATTTCCTTCGTCCTATATGGCTGAGCGTGGATTCAGTGCAGTAGCTAATTTACTGTCAAAGAAGTGGAACAGACTACACATCATTGAACGTGGCGATCTGCGATTGATGTTAACGAAATTGGAACCCGACAGTAACAAATTGTTAACACTCCACCAGCCTCAACCATCTCATTAATTTTTTTATTTATTATTAATTTTGTGTTTACCTCATTATTTTTTTATTTCTTATTGATTCTGTGTTTGTTTTTAAAATTTTAATAAACAATTTTATTGTACATTTGGTTGTCGTTTTATTAATTTCTGCTTTATGTTTTTAATAGATAAATAAACAGATAAATTAGGTACAGATAATATGCAACAATATTTTAATGTTTCATATAAAATTAACTATTATGGACTAGGGGGGCGTTGAAATTTTTGTTCTCTTCAAAGGTGGCGATGGTTCAGAAAAGTTTGGGAATCACTGCTCTAGCAAATAATCCTAATGAGATTATTTGTATATCCTCTGATTCTTTAAGATCATACTGTTTTGAACAAGTACAAGAGGCATAAAATGGCAGAGTTCTCTGAGGAGACCTACTCGTTTTAAGTTTCATACACAATTTTACTGTTATTTTTAGCTTTTCTTATGCCCACCAAAGGGTGGTTACTAAGGGGGCCACCTAAGGGTGGTTTTATATATTTTGTTCTTACTCATGCCAAATAGGAATATCTTTATGATGGAGATGGTTAGGGGTAAAATTATTACCCGGTACATCGAATGTGATTATACGATCGTGTCCATCTAGCACAGTATGCTGATAATATTGCCTTATTCTCCCCCCCCCCCTCACTGGGTCCAGCGTTTGTTATTAATAGGCTGCAGAACTACCTTGACGAGATGGAGGGGTTTTACGATAAATGGAAAATAAAGTTAAACGCCGAAAAGAGCACTGCTATCGTCTTCAGTGGAAAAAGGATATAAAATCCTACATGTTTAGACAAACGTATTGGTTGGCAGAAAATTGTCAAGTATTTGGATGTAACTTTACACCAGAATATCAGATGGGACCCTCATATTCATGAGATTATCGCTAAGGTAAATGCAGTGAGATGTCAATTGGGACCTCTCTTTAGGAGAAATTCGGTACTGATGATAGACCATAAACCTTTATATTACAATATGGTCATTTTTCTTATTATCACTTATGCCACCCCAATTTGGGCAAACACCACTACAATCAATATTCCCAAGATCCAGGTCTTGCAGAACAAAAAAAGTCTCCATAATGACCTGGGCATCGACCATATCTACACTCATATTAAGTTCATCTCAAAAACATTTCCAGGCTTTTCAGAGGAATCCTCATGAGATTATTGCTACAATGATTGACTATGATCATGAAGTTCTTAATAGGTACAGTCGGTGAAAAAATATTTGAACACTATGGTTGATTACAGAATTCAGAAAAAAATGTCTGACAACGATTTTTTTGGGGGGGATTAATTCCCTGGCAACCTCCGTGTGTAGTATGATGCACAATTAGAAAGGTGGGAAGAGTATTTGCTGTACTACATTATTACCATTATAGGCCTATGGATCCTGTAATGTTTGAAATGTATGATATATTGATTAAATAGTATTTTAACTAGTAAATATAAACTACAATATTTGGGCGGATTGTTTAGCACCAATCTTTCAGCTGCAGGAATTGACTTCCTGAATTTTTAGTCTTCTTTGCCACAAGTAATTTAACAAGAACTAAAATCAATTTATATTCTACAGATTACATATGCGAAAATATTTTGTAACCTTTAGGTCAGCCTCACGTATCCCGATAAATTTGGAAAAATCGAGTAAGTTATTTTCTATAACTATGCATATGCTTAGCCAATGCAAGTAATATTCCCTGTTACGAAAGAGAAATCTTCTTTTCGTGTACATAATGTTACTTACTATAGCGTGAAACAAATGTCAGAAAGCACGGTTGATCTGTAGATCTCGTAGAGACAACAAAGCAGTTTCTTACCAGTTTATTTACAGCGAGAATCAATGAGTTTGGTTCTTTTTTACAGACCATGCATTTAGTGTAGAGTCTATACCAATTACTTGCGGAGCTGTGAGTGCAGCGGAAGGACCTCACAGTGCATATAATAAATGCACTGTGACCTCGCAATATTTTTATAATATTCATAATGTTGTAACGACAGGAAAACGTGCAACATTAAAATCGTGACTGTGTGTCATGTGACGCTCGTGATATGCCTTAGCATGAGAATTACGTCCCTAATCTGTTGGAAGGAAGAATAGACTTTGAATAACAAACGATAGATCGTTGGAAGTTCGGAAATATGTAGATAGTAGCATAGTCGAATTGTTTTAATGGCTACTGTGTCATTAGAAGTTGTGGTTTCCGTTGACAAATTTCGTTTTTAACTGTGTGAGCTCTTTAGAAAGATGCCTAAAGAAGAATGCAACGATGAGATTCATTTTGACAATTTGGGAGAATTAAGAGCCATAGGACAGGGGTGGTAAAAAACATTGTCAAAGAAAACTTCCGAAAATGCATCGCAGCATGTCAGAAGAGAATGTAGAAATGCGTCAGAAACAATGGTGCATGATTTGGCATGGACAACTCTTGATAATATTAATGGTTCAATAATAAAATTTTACTGAATCTCAAGGCGGTTTTTGACCAACTTCCTATGCTCAGGTTACTATATACGTTATATCAAAATCCGATTATTAAGATCTTTTTTCGTCCAGTCCTTCATCAGTCCATCGTTGACCTTTTGTTGTGTGTTGTCAGAGTTTTGTTTTGACAGACAAAAAATGCAGTTCACTTCGTAGCAAAAACTGACAAGATATGGCATAATATGGCAGTATATGTGTATGATATTCTAAGCAATAGATTTAAGTTTCTTCCAAATTTCATTCTGACCATTTGTACCCTGAATACCTGTCGGTTTTATTAGCAAATGTTCCACTCGGCTTAAATAAAAGTACAAATATTATTTTTGTTTTCAAATTGTATTTCTGGAATTTAAAATAATAGCAACGAAATATTGGCTTAAGCAGAATTTATGCATCAGAAAATAAAAGTACCAATGAAACGAAAAGGAGGTTAATTAGAATCTAGTAAGAAAGGGAAACTCATCCACTCCAATTCTCAAATGGAAATCTGGTAATGTAACTCAAATGTAAATCTCAAATGGAAATCTGGTAATAAAGGGAAACCCATCCACTCCAGTTCTCAAAATGGTATTTTTCACTACTGAGATATTGATACATCATTATATATTAATACCTAAGTAAGAGGAGTGGTTCAATTTCTTCTCCTGAAAACTCTGTCTGCACATTCCAGGTTCGAATCGCAATTCTCCGAGTTTTCTATTTATATCCTTTAAGTCGCTCGCTAAGAAAGGGGTCACCTGTGGGCTTGGAAAAACCTATGTTCGTAGTGTGGGATGTAAAGCAGTAGTTTCATGAACTCGAGAGCCCTAACTTGTGCACGTTAAAATCATCTTGTGGTCTAGACTGGAGGATTGTATTTGCTTAATAAGAACTATTCATTGCACACTCATCCCCTAATAAAATCTGAGGTCTAAATATTTGTCTACTTGGTCTGTTTAACTCATTGTGTGCAGAAAAGTTTAGCTCAAAAGTAAAACAATCCATATACACTGCTCAACGACGAAAATGCACATCTGGAAGTACTTCTAAGAGTGCAATGGAAATGGGTGGGCATGTGTCGACAGTCGGGTTATGAAAACGAGTATAATATCAAACCAATCATGCGATAGATGAGGGAGATAACAGGGCAAAATGGCTCGACATAGTTAAGATTTGTCATCCTCACCTGGACGTGCGGACCATTGCATTTGAGTGATCTCGGTGGTGAAAGCATATTTAAGGATTGAGAATGTATGGGTGATATCATCGGGAATATTACCATCACACGGACATCTTTATCAAATCCTAGGGCTACATGTGGACGATTGGTCCCTGCATCGCATAGTGGCGGAAAAGCTTCAGGATGCAACAAATGTCGGCTGAATTGAGCAATAATGGTTGGAGGAAGGTAAAGTGCAATGTGCGTCGCCGTAGTGGAAATGGTGTATGTAGACAAAAATCCGATCGCCTGGACCGCTGAATTCGATGACAAGCCATAGTAACTACACAAACCACAGTGCACGATATTCGACGTGGTATACAAGCACCAAGGGACATCTCCGTATCAACAGGGATTGTGGAATTCAAATTCGCTGAAGTAGGTTTGTACCCTTGCAAGCCGTTCCGACGGCTTTCACTCACCACAGATACATGGTTAGGCAAGATTGTAGTGGTACCGTACGAGACAGGCATCGGGGGGCATTCAGCGAGGAGTCTCTTTTCTATCTCAGTGCCAAACATGGCAAATAGTGAATCTGCAGACAACATGGTCACCCTGATGATCTTGCTGACAGCATGACGATCCGTGAGTGTCATGTGACTGCTCAATCGGGTGTCATGGTTTCGGGCACTATCAGTTTCAACAGCCATTCACTGCTTATAGGAATAATGGATACAATAACAGCATGACGAGAGGTCGATGTGGTATTGAAGCCTGATGCTCAGTTTTAACATGATAACGTAATCCACATACTGCTAACATTAGCAGAATAGAATGGCCAAGGCAGTACCTAAAAGAGTTCAGGTACTGCCTTGGCCATTACGATCACCAGACTTCTCCCCAATGTAGAATATGTGGGATGTCATTCGCAGACGACCTCATGCCTCTGCACAACCCCCTCATAATTTAAATGAATCATGGACATAGGTCAACTACGCATGTTCCATAATACCTTAGACCATCATCCAAGCATTTTTCCACTCGATACCACGCCATGTTGCCAATTATAGAGCCCAGCATGGTGGTCATACGACCTACTCACTCAGGCCACATTACAATATCTTCTCTACCATCGTATTCATGCAATCCCTCAGAAATTGAATCATTTCTTTCCCACCTACTTGTCTACATGTGTGTAAGTTTCGTCTCATTTCATGCATTCTTTCATGGTGTGACATTCTCTTTCGAGCGGTGTATAAAAATAAATGGAATAGAATTAATAAAGTATTTATACTTACTAGCAGCAGCTGCAATGAAAAATAATCATATTCTAAATTTTATCATTCTCATATTGGAATAAATATTTATATAGTATTTGTGAAATACGAGTTCAATATATTGAGTTAAAAAATACATTTATTTTTATATGCGATTCATGTGACTTTCGCTAATAGTTTATCAACATACTAGCACACCGTAAAGTAGAAGAAAACGACCATAAAAAGCTTTATTTAAAACAACTTACAGGAATTGATGAAGACTGCGAATGATGCACAGAATATATCAAACCAGTTCTTCTTAAGATAAAATTGCACAAAATTCTCACTACTGTAATAACGACCCAAAATGGAACTTTAAACAATACTTTCCTATGAATTAGAAATAAATCCGTTTTAAAACAAGGACTAAGTCATACAATATTAGTACATAAAAATATACGATAGAGGATTAACTTTCGATATTTGACATTAATAATGGTTTGATGATCGCAGAAAAGAGATGTCAGATTTTATATGAAGAGTAGATCGCAGGAATTGAGCTACAGAAATTCTACAGTTTACTAATCATTAGTTGTCGTAAATCACAAGTTGATCGGACTCTCAATGAATATATTTAATCTATGAGATCTTTCTTCAGTTGACAAAGAATTGATGTCTCAGTCAAACAGTGACCAAACAGGACCTCAAATGTGTGAAATGTGCAGTTTCATTGTTCCAACAATTTCCATTCACGATTTGATCCTATGATTTCATACCTATTCTCAACGAAATAGGTATTAAATCAAAGGCATATTATGCATACGTAAACCTTTTGGCAGTCACCTTCCGTGCTTCGCCTAGTTTGCAAGCGAAAATTAATTCTCTATAAATAAGTAATCCTTCGCCCACTTATCACATGAGATGGAAATTCGCTGTTACATAAAGAGTGTGTAGAAATATATTAAATTTTAGTGGGTAAGGACATAGAAACTAGATCTTTTCCAAAACCACTCAAATCATCGATATGACTGCACAGTGTGATTGTATCAATTGTTACCATTTTACTAATGCTGAAAATAATTCTATATATACGGCCATCTAGGACCGGATCTAGAAAAAAAAATTGAAAGGTGGCATAAAACAGAATTGAGCCGGAAAGAAGTAAAACAATCTGTGTGTGGGGGACGGGAGAGGGGCAAGATACTGGATTCATAATTCAATATAACATTTCCATTTCAGTTTTGCATGTCTTGAATAAAAATGTCGAAAAATGAATGAAAAACAAAATAAGCTTAATAATGTTTTTGCCTCTATTAATTTTTCTAGCATTCTGAAAAGTGAATATGACAAAACTTTCCCCCAGATCCAGTCCTGCGAGATCTGGAAAAAGTAATATGCAAAGGGAAGGGGGACCAAAGCCGTGTTCACTTAACAGGAACGCAGTTCCATTATGACATTTTTTTTCCTCCGTTAGGTGGTATTTAGCCAATATATTTTTCGAAAAAGCGGATAAAATAAGATATGTGTTTAGCCCTTTAACCGCAATTTCAGTCAAAGAGGGAATTTTCCTCAAAGAGGGAAGAAAGTCCCCATCCCCTGCTTAGAATCCCCCAAGTCATCACGTCTGTACGGTGGTGATGACTGTCACGCTATTTTATTGAAATTTTCTACGACCTGTTGATTCTCTCTCTGATGTGGAAGATATAATGCGCCAGATTAAGCATTTTTCACACACTAATTGGTGTAGACTAAATTTAAAGCAAATGAAACTATAGAATGCAACTGAAGAAATAAGTAAATTATTTTGTGCAAGAGTTGAAAAACAAAGAAGCAGATAATGCATGTTCAAAACTCTATTGATCTTAGAAGATGATTTTTCTAGGAACAGGATCTTTCGATAAACCATAATTTGCCATTATATCAATTTAGCAGTCAACGGTATTTTGCTATAATTCGGTTAGTTGCATACTGTCAGCAATGTTGTAAAAAAGAACACATTTTATAATTACATAAGAAATGCACTTTTATACGATTTTATGTATCACTGAAATTTATGCGTTTCTTTGATTGAGGGAAAGGTCTTCTTTCTTTGATTGATTTTACGCGTTTCTTCTAGGCACTTGACAGAGTCCAGACAGTGAATGGGATCATCATAAAGCTCACAATACGTCGATATATATTCTGCGATTAAAGTCCGGATCAAAAAAAAATATTGGAAGCTGACATGACGCAAAATTGAGCCGGAAAAAGGAAAAACAGTGTATCTGGAGAACATTCGTTAAATTGTTTTTGGAATTTTCGATATATATAAAGTCAGAGGGGGCAATTATATATTTCAGAAGAATCGGAAGTGCAAATCGTAATAATTAATGAACATATATCCAACCCAAAAATAATTTTATATTTATCTCTAAACAAAAATATCACTTAAAACACAATTTTGTGTTTTCCAACTCCCCTAAAAGTAAACGGTCAACTTATTTTTCCAATGAAATCTTCATGATTTCCACCACAAAAAATGAAATTTCCTTTTAAAAAAAATAAATGATACGATTGTTGCCGTTCTTCATCTGTTTATCTCAAACGTACATTGCTAATGCAGTCTCTGTACTTGTACAAAGATGTGTTTGCTTGAGGTAATATGTAAATGGTTGAACGTAATAGTGTAATGTTATAGATATCAGAGAATAAAATAATATATTAGTATGAAAGTAGGTTGCGATGGAGAAACGAAACTCAGTTGACTGATCATTGTCTCCGATAACGTTATTGGCCTGTTCAGCTCTCAATCATTTATCAATCAACAAATGCACTATTGCGTCATTCATTGAGCTGCCATATCACTGGCTGAAAGACAGGAGATTGATTTCTCAATGAATCAATGAGAACCAAAGGTCATGACAATTATGCATTGTTACATTTCATTTTATTTCCTCTGAAGATTCCTATACCTAACAAATATACAGATATGTGCTTCTCTTCCAAGAATAGGAAAGGATGTTGGCCAATTACGAAACGAAAGACAGACGGCGGAATATCCAAAGTCTTCTAATAGCTATCAGGATGAATGACATTTTGACGAAAATATCATCATCATCATCATCATCATCCTCAAGCAGCCATTCGCTACGGAGGTCGAACCAGACCGTGCAATTTAGTTCCTCCAAGCAAGTCTATCCTGAGCTACATCTACTGCATCTGGCCACTGCACACCAATTCCAACAAGGTCCTGTTTGACATTGTCTACCCACCGCATCCTAGGTCTCCCCCTCCTTCTGAGGCCTCTAGGCACACATTTCATAACCCTATTCGCCAATCTATAATTATCCATACGGGCAACATGGCCAAACCAGCGGAGTCTCTCTCTGCACAATATGCTGCTTAAAGGAGGTTGCAGACTCCTTTGCCTAACCTCATCATTAGTTATAAAGTTAAACCACCTAATACCCAAGATACTGCGTAAGCATCTAGAATCAAAAGAATCTAGTTTCCTGTTATCTTGTTTACACAGTGTCCAAGTTTCACTACCATAACTAACCCTAGAAAGAACCAAACTATTATACAGTCAAATTTTAGCCTTTAGGTGTATACGCCTATTTCTCCACAATCTCCATAGATTCTTAAAAGTCCCGGCAGCAATCCCTATTCGTCTGTTAATCTCATGCCGCACATCACCATTATCTGTTACATAGCTCCCAAGATAATTAAACTGTGACACCTGCTCAAGACTGCAACCATTCAGATTAACTGAATCACAGCCTACTTGACCAATTTTCATCACTTTAGTTTTTTCTCTGTTTATAACCAAACCTACTCTACTACCAGTCTCATCAACAGCTCGAATGAAAGAGTTCATCTCATCAACATCATTTGCCAAAAGGGCTAAATCATCAGCATAATCTAAATCAGAAATTTTCGTATCTCCAGTCCATTTAAGGCCAAAATCTTTCCATTGAAGTGAATTTCGCATAACATAATCAATAATCAAGCTAAAGAAAAAAGGAGACAAAATGCACCCTTGTCGAACACCAGAAGTAATGCTAAACCAATTGCTACAAGCCTTACCATCTCTCACACACGACTCAGTGTTATTATAGAGAGCTTTCATAATGTTAACTAACTTGTCTGGTATACCATATGATTTCACAATCAACCACAAATTATGACGATCAACAGAGTCGAAAGACTTTTTGAAATCAACAAAGCTAACAACCAAAGGTTTCTGAAACTCTAAACATTTCTCAAAAATCTGCCTAAGTGAAAATATCTGATCCACACATCCCCTACCACTTCTGAATTCACATTGCTCATCACGCAATTGACTGTCAACCAGATTCTTAATTCTATTAAGCACAATCATGGAAAGAACTTTACCTGGAACAGAGAGTAGGCTGATACCCCTATAGTTATCACAAGAACTGCGATCACCTTTTTTGAAAATAGGGATAATAATAGCTCTTGTAAAATCTTTAGGAACCATGCCTTTATCATAAAAGTTATTCAAAATTTTAGTCATCCAAGTGGTAACCGAAACATTCCCATCTCTGAGCATTTCTGTAGTAATTTCATCTACCCCTGGGGATTTATGAAGTTTAAGTTTAGAAACAGCCAAACTAACTTCAGATTGTGTTATAGGGCCAACATTAAAGCCACCAATGCAGCTATCATCATTGCAAACAATGGGAATAGAACTAACCGCATTGTTTAGAATATCACTGAAATGCTCAGCCCATCTAGCCATGACAGAATCCTGACCTTCTATAACCTTACCTTGTTTATCCTTCAATCCCTGTATACCTGTCCGTTTTCTACCACACAAAACATTAACTATCTGGTACAGTTCTCTGCTGTTGTGCTGTCTAACTGCTTCCTCAGCTTTGTCAGCCAAACCATCAAGCCAAAGATTCTTATCAGCAGCTAACTGATCTTTTACACGTTTATTAAGTTCTCTGTAATGCTTTCTATTAGGACTAGTAGGGTATTGATTAAGGACATTCCTGCAGTTCTTTCTTTCCAAAATAAGATCAAGTGCCTTATCACTCAGATAATTCTGTCTCTTATGGTATTTAATATCAACATTGAACATCAGAAATCTCATTTTAGATCAGATCTTTCCTAACTTTTTTCTCATCAAGATTTCCTTTTGATTTCGGTGAACCGTTACTCCCCCCATCCACACATTCATCATTAGTCAATATTGAACATCAGAAATCTCATTCTAAATCAGTGCTTTCTTAACTTTTCCTCATCAAAATTTCCTTTCGATTTTTCTCAAACCCTTACCGCTCCAATCAACTCATTCATTATTAGTTAACTTCCTTGTTAACAATATTCTAAATTGGTATTTTTAAAAATATTAATTCCTATCGCCAGCCATTGCAACAGCTATCACTCTTCAAAGAACATGGACGGACAAGGTTGCAGTGGTACCGTACAAGACATGTGTTGTCGGACGAATGGAACCATGTCGTATTCAGTGACGAGTCTCTCTCCTATTCCAGTGCTAATCATCGCCAATGCAGAGTTTGGACATGACATGGTCACCGGGCTGATCTTGTTCTCATCCGTGAGCGTCATATGACTTCTCAACCTGCTGTTATGTTTTGGAGCACTATCAATTTAAACAGCCACTCACTGCTTGTAGGCATAATGGGTACAATGTCAACATGACGATACATCGAATAGGTGCTGCAGCCTGATGTTCAGTTTTAGCACAATAACGCCATCCGCATAGTGTCAATATTAGCAGACAGTAACTACAAGGTACTCAGGCACTGCCTTGGCCAGTACGATCCCCACACTTCTCTTCAATATTGAACACATGGGATGTCATTGGCAGACGACCTCACGTCTCTGCACGACACCCTCATAATTTCAATAATTCATGGACACAGGTCAACCGCGCATGGTCCACAATACTTTAGCACATCATCGAGGGACTTTTCCAATCGATGCTACGCGGCCGAATATATAGCCGAGCTATCGATGCTATATATATAGCCGAGCAATCGATGCTAGGCGGCCGAATATATTGCCGAATATATAGCCGAGCATGACGGTCATACTACCTATTGATTCAAGCCGAATTGTACTTTCTCCTCGACCATCGCATTCATGCAATCATATCAGAAATTAAATCACTTCTTTCCGACATACTTGATTAGATGTGTGGTAAGTTCCGTCTCATTTGATGCCTTCTTTCATGGTGTGACATTTTCTCTCGAGCAGTATATAATAATAAATAGAATATAATTAATAAGGAATTTATACTTACCAACAGCAGCTGGAATGAAAAAAATATCATATCCTAAATTTCATCTTTTTCTTATTGGAGTAAGTAATTATAGAAGATTTGTAAAATACGAATTCAACATATTGAGATATAAAAAATATTTATTATTATATACGACTAATCAGACTTTGGCTAATAGCTTTTTGAAATACTAGCACACCGTAAAGTGGAAAAACACGGCCAAATAGATCTTTATTTAAAATGAGGTAGAGCAGTGGTTCTCAGCCTTTATGCTTCACGTACTTCTGGAACTGTGTATGTAACTGGCGTATCCCTTGTACAGATAGATAAAACTATAGTTATAGTATCGAAATGGTAAAAAATAAACCATTTATATATATATATATACCATACTGTATATCTAGTGACGTTTGAGCATTCACACTATTTTATTTTAATATTGTAAGACATGTTGATTTTTTATACGGATAAATTAGTATGTACTCAATGAAAAGCTGAAAATAATTGCAGGAGGTACTATTAAAGAGTAAGTTAAAATCAATTGAATATATAGAAGGCAACTGAAGCATTAAGGAAGGGTTTAGAAAACCAAAGAAGGGATCATGCAATGTTCAAAACCCTATTGGTCTTAGAAAACGATTTTTCTATAAATAGGATAATTCAGAAAACCACAGCTCGCCACTACATCAGTTTGACAGTCAATGGCGTCGAGCTATTATTCCGTTAGTTGCATATGTATAATCTATAACAGATTAGAGATAATCTATAATAGTCAGAGATAATCTATAATAAAAGACATTTTATAATTATTAAGAAATGTATTTTTATAAGCTTTTATGTATCATTGAATTTTCCGCTTTTCTTTAATCGAGTTCATGATTAAATAAATATATATATAAATATTTTATACATATATATTTATTTAATCGACGAGGCATGGCCGCTCCAAGATTGTTAAAGATGTCTTATGGTACTAGGTAAAAAAACGTTACCAGAAGATCCTTTAACTCTGCAAGCTACGTGTTTGAGCCTACGCAAATCGGATATGCTGTTCAAACATAAATAACGGATGCTCGGTTGCATTGATGTCTGGGGAATTTTGAGGCTCCGACAATCCCTGGAAGTATTACTCATATTCGCGAACCATTCTTGAATAATGCGGCTGTGTGACAAGGCGCATTATTCTGCTGAAAGAAGACACTACTAGAGGAATACAAATTTGCAATGAAAGGATGTACCTGGTCTGCAATGATGTTTAGGTAGGTGGTAGACGTCATAGTGTACTGCACATGACTGACTGGACCCAGGATTTCCCAGCAGAAAATTGCCCAAAGCATTACATTTCTTGCACCGGCTTGTTTTCGTCCCATGGTGCATTTTGGTATCAACAGTTCCACAGGCAAATGACGCACACGTACCGGTCCGTCCACATGATGCAACAGGAAATGAGATTCATCGGACCTGACGACCATCTTCCAATCATTGAAGCTCTAGTTTTGATGCTCGTGTGCCCATTGTAGGCGCTTTCGACGGTAAACTGAGGTTAGCATGGGCACTCGAAACGGTCTGCTACCACGCAGACCCATTTTCAGCTGGGTTCGATGTACTGTGGTTGTGATACATCAATCCGTCACCAGTATTCAAATTATGGGAAAGTTGCACCAGAGTATCCTTTCTGTAGCTCGTAAAATACCAGATAGCCTTCGCTCACTTCTAGGATCGATGAGCAGTGGTCAGCCCACACCTTGATGGCGGATCGTGGTTGTAACCTCCTAGGACCACTTATTCAAGGCACTAACCACAGCTGACCGTGAACATTCCACATGCCTTGCCGTCTCGGAAATGCCTTTGTCAAACTCACTTAGGTCCGTTGTCTTTTCCATCTGAAGAACAAGAATTACCCTATTAACACAGCTCAGTATCATGTTATTTTTATCATTTAATGACCATCACACGCGCCGTCGTTTACCTGCCGTTGCTTCGATTTGCATAAAGACGCACTTTTCCTAATGTTTTGCCTCTTCGGTGCATTCGCCTAGTGAAAATAGTCGCAGTTTTCAAACTCTACGGTTTGGATTTTAAAAATATCCGGCATTATGAAAATCATTATCAATTATACAGTAAAACAATTGTCTTCAGAGTTGACCTTTGATAACAATTTGAATCGGCGGCACGTTTAGGAGAGTGATACCTCTATATTTCAATCCTCGAGAGAATCAGGAAAAAAAAAACATTTGTCGTATGAGAAACTTGACTTGTGAAACATCTAGCTAGTCAGGAGGGTTAAACATTTTAATTATAGGAGCACATAGACTCTCTAATGAATATGAAAATCTGGGTTTCGAAGAGAATGCCCAGTTTTAACACGATAACGCCATCCACATACTGATAACATTAGCAGAGTGTGCCTACAAGGTGTCCAGGTACTGCCTTGGCCAGTGCGATCCCCAGATTTCTCCATTGGACCATTGGACGAAAAGCAGCCAGTGGAGGAACTGTAATGCTTTGGGCAATGTTTTGATTGGAAACCCTGGATCCTGTCATTCATGTGCAAGAAACTACCACTACATACCTAATACTATTGCACACCAGGTAGATTCTTTCATTGGAAAGGTATATCCCTCTAGTTCTGACTGCTTTCAGCAGGATAATACGCTTGCCATACAGCCGGAATTTTTCGATAATGGTTCGTGGAACATGAGGACGACTTCGAGGTAAGGCCTTGACCTCCAAATTCCCCAGCTATCAAAGCAATCCAGTTGTCTGGGTTGTGTTGGAACGCCATATCCGTTCTGTGTCGGCTCAACGACTTAACTTACAAGAGTTAAAGTATCTTCAGGTAGCGTGTTGGTACCAAATACCACAAGACAACTTTAGAAATCTTGTAGCTCCCATGTCACACCGGGTAAGAGCTGTTTTCACGGCATGTGCAGGAACAACCTCATATTTGGATGGTGGTCATAACGTTTTGGCTCTTCAGTACATATTCCATGACCATTATATGCGTATACCAAAACACGATTTAAGTTAGGCTTGTCACATATATTTCTCTCAGAACTAAATTTTTAACGTATCTATATATATTTATTTAATCATGAACTCAATTACACAAAAGCGCAAGTTTCAGTGATCCACAAAGTCTCATAAAAATGCATTTTTTGCGCAATTATGAAATGTCTTTTTTTTATAGAACATTGTTTACATGTATGCCTACAGTATGCAACTAACGGAATAATAGCAAAATGCCATTGACTGTCAAATTCATGTAATTGCGACCTGTGGTTTTCGGAAAGATCCTGTTTATAGGAAAATCGTATTTTAAGACCAATAGCGTTTTGAATATGGATGATCTGCTTCTTTTTGTTTTCCAAACCCTTGTACAAAACAATATCCGTATTAATTCAGTTGAATTCTACAGATTCATTGTACAGATTTGGTTCTTAACTTACTCTTTAATCCTTTCTCCTACATTTTTTTTTTCAGGTTTACATTTAGTCCACATGAATTTGTGTGTGAAAAATGCTTAATCGCGAACACTATATATTTTACGTCAGAAACAGAATCTAGAAATAGAAAATATAATTCGATGTTTTTTCAGTTTGTAATCGTATCATATTTTACGTCAGAAAGAGAATCAGTCGCGAGATCAGGAATCAACATATCGTAGAACACTTCAATAAAATAGCGTGATGGACATACGTCGAGGCAATAGCTATCATCACGGAACAGACATGACGAATTGAGACGAATCTAAGCAGCAGGGGTTGGGGCAATGCCCTCATTTAGCTCTTTAAAAATGATAAAATGTGAAATCGGGGTAAAAGAGTTAAACACATATCTTATTTTATTCACATTTTCTAAAAAATAATATTGATTGAACACTACCAAACGGAGGAAAGAAGCTTCATTTTGGAACGACATTCTAATTAAATCGAACACGGCTTTGGTCCCCCTTCCCTTTCCCATACTATTTTCTCTAGATCCTCTCAGGACTGGATCTGGGGGATAGTCCTCTGAACCTCACCTTTCATAATGCTAGAAAGTTTAATACAGGAAAAAGCATTATTAAACTAATTTTCATTTAATGTATTGTTCCAAAGTTTTCATCACGATCAAAACTGAAAGGAAAATGTTACACTGCATTGTAAACCAGTCTTTTATTTCCCTACCCATCCTTTCATATTTTTCGGCTCAATTCTGTTTAATGCTACCTTTCAATTTTTTTTCTATATCCGGGCGTAGATCACGGAATATATCGACTTATTTTGAGCAAGTAGCAAAAGTGTAAACAATTGAGACAATCACACTGCACAGATATATCGATGTTTTCCAGTTGTCATTGATTGAGTTATGAATTAAATATGATTGAACCAATACATACATATCATAGAACAAATAGTTCAATCAAATAATAAGAACTGAATGCTTCAAACTACTTGTGGTTAGTGAGAATGTTTGACGCTCAACTGTGAAGTACTTTTGTTTCATTTATGTGGGTCCATTATTTGACAGAGTGTGAGACTGCATCGGAAGACAAAATCATGTTATGATAGAGAGAGGGAGATAGCTGTCTAGTTCCTAGAGATTTACCAAATAAAATTTTATTTATTTCTACACACTCTTTATGTAACAGTTAATTTGCATCTCATGTGATAACTGAGCGAAGGAAGAGTTAGTGATAGAGAATTACTATTCGTTTGCAGACTAGGCGAAGCAAGAAAAATGGCTGCCAAAAGTATTACGTGTGCATAAACTTTACATTTTTCTTATTTTTCTTCATGAAAATTTTGAGAGCACACACTTCCATCATTTTCTTTCCGTTTTACGATTCCTGCTGCTTTCTTCTTTAATACCTACTCTTATTGAGAACAGGTATTAAGTCACAGTATCAAAGCGTGAATGGAAACCGTTTGGAACAATGAGACTGCACATTTGACACATTTGAGATCCTGTTTGTTCACTGTTTGACTGAGATATCAATTCTTTCTCAACTGGAAAATGATCTCATAGATTAAATATTATTCATTGATAGTCCGATCAACCTGTAACTTACGACAACTTATGATTAGTAAACTCTACATATTCACTACCTCAGTTACTGCAAACTACGCTTTACCAAAAATCTGACATCTGTTTTATATGATCATCAAACCATTATTAATATCAAAAGTTGAACGTTAACGTTTTATCGTATATTTTTATGCAATAATATTGTATGACTCAGTCCTTGTTTTATAACGGGTTTATTTGATGATTGGTAGGAAAGTAATGTTTGGAGTTTCAGTTTGTATCGTTATTGCAGTCGTGTGATTTTTGTCAAAGCATTCTGAAAGGTTAGGTTTACAAGACCCCCCTGATCCTATAATGCAAGGAACAAGAAAGCAGAATATGGGTTAGGGGAGGGGACCAATACCGCATTCGATTTAACAGGGAAGCCTTTCCAATATGATATTTCTTTCCTCCGTTTGGTGGTATTTAACCAATGTATTTTTAGAAAATGCGGGTAAAATAAGATATGAGTTTAACTCTTTACCTGCATTTAAATTGCAATCGTTCTCAAAGAAGGAAGTGGGGGGGCATTGCCCACCCCACGCTACTTAGATTCGTACCAACTCATCAAATCTGTACCGTGGTGGCTGCAGTTTTCTCGATGTATGACCATCACGCTCTTTTATTGAAATATTCTAATACCTATTGATTCCTGACATGGCGATTGATTCTTTCTTTGACGTGGAAGATATAATATTTCCGATTAAGCATTTTTCACACTCAAATTCGTGTGGACGAAATGTAAAGCTGAAAAAAAAAACTACAGGAGAAAGGATTAAAGAGTAGGTTAAGAACCAACTGGATATATAGAATGCAACTGAAGCAGTAAGGAAATATTTTTGCAGAAGGATTTAGAAAACCAAAGAAGCAGTTCATGCATTTTCAAAACCCTGTTGGTCTTAGAACACGATTTTTCTATAAATAGTATCTTTCGGAAAACCACAGGTCACATTACATGAATTTGACAGTCAATGGCATTTAGCTATTATTCCGTTACTTGCATACTGCAGGCATACATGTCAGAAATATTTATAAAAAAAGATATTTTATAATTATTAAGAAATATATTTTTATAAGATTTTATGTATCGTTGAAATTTCCGCTCTTCTATGATTGAATTCATGAGTAAATAAATATATATATAAGAACGTTAGAAAATTTACTTCTGAAAGAAATGTGTGTCACAAACCTAACTTAAATCGTGTTTTGGCACACGCATGCAGTGGCGTACGAAAGACTACGGTTGTGGGGCGCGAGAGAAATCCAACTCGGAAATCAAATTTTGCCAATTGAGAAAATTATATTTCTCTCTGGTTCATAACTAGATTTTCGCTCCGTGGGGTGGGGTGGGGGGGGGGGGTCGAGGCAAATTTCACAACTCTCCTGCTTTTTGTCTTTGCCAATTGACTTTCAATTTTGCCAGCTAGCCATAATTTCACAGAAACGATCCATAATATTCTCGTTTGAATTGTAGCAAGTCAGTGTGAATTATTCCAACTCCCATTGATTTGACCACCTAGTCTAAATTTCACAAAACAAATCCTAATCATTAAATCTCTCCTGAATTTGCCAAGTCATTTCAAATTTTTCCAACTCCCCAAGATTTTGCCAGGTTTTCTCGATTTTTTCACTGTTCTTAATTTCACAAATCCAATCACAATTATCACAAGTGGCCCGTATTTTCCAAGCGGATTCGAATTTTGCCAACTGCCCTACATTTTGTCAAGTTTCAGCGATTTGTCCAGTACTCCTTAATTTCCCAAAATCAATCCCAAGTTTCACAACTCGCCTATATTTTACCAAGTGAATTCGAATTTTCCCAGCTACCCAAGATTTTGTGAACTCGTCGTAATTTTACAGAAGAAATCGCAATTTTTTCATCTTCCGTGAATTTGCCAAGTCACTTCGAATTTTATCAACTCCCTTTAATTGCAAAAGAAAGGCACGATTTTCACAACTCACCAAATGGCTTCCTTAACCAATTTTCACAACGTTTACCAAGTGGCTTCGAATTTTGCCAACTCCCTTTAGATTTTGCCAAGAGTTCTCGGTTTTGCCAACTCTCCTAAATTTCACAAAACCAATCCCATTTTTTTACAACTCACCTGTACTTTACCAAGTGGTTTCCGATTTTGCCAACATCGCTAGATTTTGCCAAGTTGTCTCGATTTTTCCACCTCTCCTTAATTTCGTAAAACAATCCCAATTTTTACATCTCTCCTGCATTTGCCAAGTCACTTTCACACTTCTCAAACTACCCAAAATTTTGCCAAGTTTGCTCGATTTGTTAACTCTCCTTAATTTCACAAAAACAATCCCAATTTTCACAACTCGCCCTATTTTACCAAGTGAATTTGAATTTTGCCAACTCCCCACAATTTTACAGAAAAAAATCCCTTTTTTCACATCTTACCTCATTTTTGCAAAGTCACTTTGAATTTTGACAACTCCCAGAAGATTTACCAACTCTCCTAGGTATTGCGAAGCTGCCTCGATTTCTCCAACAATCCATAATTTTACAGAAAAAACGTTTTCTCAACGATTTTGCCAAGTCGCTCCGAATTTTGCCAACTCTCCCCGATTTTGCCAAGTTACTTCGAATTTTGTCATTTACTTGATTTATTTACATTATTGATTTTTCTGACCGCCAAGACAGTCAGAAAAATCAGCCTTGGACCGAGATTTCCTTCCCGTGCGCGACCGAAGATTCGTCTCGTATTTTCCTCTAGGACGGCCACGTCAATACGCATGAGCAGCGTAGATACGAAAACAATTCCCCCCTCCCCTGCGATAGGGTGTTAGGTGACAGCTGGTAACTTCCCGTTAAGCCATCCATCATCAAGACATTCCCCACATGGGACGACGTTACATTCCAAGGGTATCAGTCTTCTACTGACCATACGAATGGAGGCTTGCGGAGATACATCTGAATATTCTCCGTGGTGGGACTCTAACCCAGAAGCAGCAGAACACTCCTGAAGTTCTATCTACAGAAAAAAGTCAGGTGATCTACCACTGAGCTACAGTAAGGTCAGTTCCTCTCCAGCAGATGATGACTATAAATATCTAATTTCCGTGAACAGTAGTCACTAGTGGTTCCTCCTAATTATTGGCAATAGGATAGCTATTAACAGCCTAAAGTTATATTTATTTTTGATAGTCAAATATGCAGAAGGGGCGTTATCGATGCAATATATATTCAATTAATGTTAACAATTATATGCAGTTAATGGAATAAGCAGATGAATGGAACAGATCAATATTTGAAATATTTACTGAAAAATAATTTAGATAAAAGTACATTCTATCTGCATTAGTTGTTTACATTGATTTATACTGATATCAGTTAATAAATAGTTTTATTACAAACATTGGATACTGCAAAGAAAGCAATATTTATTGTGACAAATATAAAATCAAATCAAATTATTATACATCAAATGCAATGGATCATTAAAAAATTCAATTTCATTCAAATAAATGTGAACTACTATATTTTATTTGGTTACATTATTGAGTCCAACGTTCCTTTCAAAATAAATAAATGATACGATTGCTGCCGTTAATCTGTTTATCTCAAACATACATTGTTAATGCAGTCTCTGTACTTGAAGAAAAAGATAGGTTTGCTTGAGGTAATATGTAAATGGTAGAACGTAATAATGTAATGTTATAGATATCAGAGAATAAAATAATATTGTTACGACAGATGAACGAGCAACAGTGACTTTTTGAGTTAACGTGACTTAAACCTTCGTGTGTGCTTCTACGTGAGATTCAATTTAGCCAATGAATTGTAACTTAGAACGATTCGAAAGAACGAAAATTTAGCAGTACAGTGTGTAAAAAAAAGTTGTGAGATCTGAAAGGACGTTCAGATGATTTGATTCAGTGAGCGATAAGTAAAAGACAAGAAGTATCTTTTATGTGATGTGTGCGCGGGCGGTCGTTTCGTTTTGCTAGTTTGATAAGTCTAGTGATTTAATCAAAGACGAAGGATTATTTACGCCTGTAGTGAATGTATTCAAGAGATGTGACGGACAAAGTGAAGAGGTAGTATTTTAGTACAACAGACAGAGCTGATATTGTATGCTCTATACAAAAAGGTTAATGACTTATGTATGATAGTAGTTAATTTGTTTATAAAATACTTCGTCCATATTTCGTAACAATTTGCATTGTATTGTAATTGGTCTGAAAATATAGTTATTAGTACTCACGCCCAGTGCCTATCCATTTTAAATTTGCAACATTAGGTGTCTAGGAGTGTAGATAATTTATTGAATGCCGTTAACTAGAAGTATGGATGAATTAGTAAAGTTGATGAATGACATTAAAGGAGAAATAGGTACCTGGCCGCACAAAATAATGAGTTGAGAACTGAGATAGTTTCTCAAAAAGATGACTTGAAAGCCGTTATGGCCAAACAGATGACTGATATTGAAGGTGAAATAGCTGCCCAAAGCAACAATATCGGTGACCTTGGTTAGACAAAACAATGACTTGAAAGCTGAAATGGCCGCACAAAATAATGAGATGAGAGCTGACGTGGATTCTCAAATTGGTAAAATTTCTGATAAGTGTAAGGACATTATGACCAAACTAAATAGTGTAAAAGATGATATTGTTAGTGTTAAGTTAGATTATGAACATGAAATTGAAATTGTAAAAACTGATTGTGAACGCGTTTCAGATTTTGAGAAATGAAATGTTACCTTCTGCTTGTGATAATAGTAATTCTAATGAAAATAATGTTATTACACATATCGCTAGAAATACAACTAAACCTTCCACATATGATGGTCAATCATCTTGGACAGTATTTAAAACACAATTTGAAGTTATCGCTAGAGCCAATGAGTGGAATCAATTCCAAAAGGCCAGTTTTCTTGCAGCTTCCTTAAGAAATTCTGCTGCAGAAGTTTAAGCTAGTTTAGCTTAGTTTTAAGACTTTCTGCTGCGTTAATATACGTAATAAACGTGTAAAAGATTAGTTAACAGCTAATAGGTATCTTTGGCTTAATAGTTTGTTAATTTGGCTTAATAGTTTTTCTGATAAAGCAGAGGATGCAGTTAGACAGCACAACAGCAAGGGATTGTACCAGACAGTTAATGTCTTGGGTGGCAAGAAACTGACAAGTACACAGGGAATTAGGGATAATCATGAAGAGATGGGTGAAATTGAGGATTCTGTGATGGCTACGTGGCCTGAACATTTCAGAGAAGTTCTAAATAATGTGATTATTTCTACTCGCATTGCTTGTGAAGAGCATAGATGCATTACTGTGTTTAATAAAGGTCCTATATCACATTTCATAGTTGCTCTGCCTATCTCTATATTAAAATTGAATGAATTCCCAGGGTTGGATGAAATCACCACCGAAATGCTAAGAGCTTGGTTGATGGACAACAGTATGATGAACATTGTGGATTCAGAAGTGGAAGGGAATGTGTTGATCAAATATCGGCAGATATTTGATCAACACATCGGCAGATTTTTGAGAAATGTTCAGACTTTCAGAAACCTTTGGTTACTAGTTTTACATATTTCAAAAAGGACTTTTTAATCTGTGAATCGACATAATTTGTGGTTGATCGTTGGACCACCTGACAAATTAGTTAGTGCACTTAAAGCTCTCTGTAATAACACTGAGTTGTGTGTGAAAGGCTTGTAGCGATTGGATTAGCATTGATAGTGTAATTTGACAAGGGTGCATTTTGTCTCCTTTTCTCCACTTGGTTATTGATTATGTTATGCGAAATTCTTTGCAAGGGAAAGATTTCGGCCTTTAGTAGTCTAGATATTTTAAACTTTCTGATTTATATTATGCAGATGATTTGGCACTGATAGTGTAATTTGACAAGGGTGCATTTTGTCTCCTTTTCTCCACTTGGTTACTGATTACGTTATGCGAAATTCTTTGAAAGGGAAAGATTTCGGCCTTTAGTAGTCTAGAGATTTTAAACTTTCTGATTTATATTATGCAGATGATTTGGCACTGTTGGCTAATAATGCTTATGAGATGAATTCTTTTGAGACTGGTAATAGAGCAAATTTGGTGATAAACAGAGAAAAATTAAGTGATGAAAATTTGTTAGGTAGATGCTGTTTTATTTTCTTTGATTGGCTGCGCTCTGAGCAAGTGTCTCAATTTAATTATTTTTGTAACAGGTACTAGTGATGTGCGTATTGGATAAACAGAAGAATAAAAATTGACTCCAGGAGTTTTAAAACTCTATGCAGAGTGTGGAAAAATTGGTGTATGCACCTAAAGATTAAATACATAATGTGTAATACTGTAATTTGGCTGTTTTTAAAGTTAGTTGGGGTATAAAAACATAAACCCTTTGTAAGCAGGATAACAAGAAACTTGATGCCTTTGATTCTAGATGCTTGTGCAATATCTTGGGCGTTAGGTGGTTTGCCTTTGTAAGTAATGATCAGTTTAGAAGAAGGAGTAATCAACCATCTTTGAGCAACATTTTGTGCAGAGAGAGACTACGTTTATTTCAACACTGTGCCTAAAGGCTTCACGAAACGAGGGAGGCCTAGGTTGCGATGAGCAGCCAGTATCAAAGAGCACCTTGCTAAAATTCGCCTACAGTGGCCAAATGCAGCAGCTGTAGCTCGGAACAGACATGTCTGCAGAGGAAAATGTATGTATGTACATTTTCCTGTATGTATGTATGTATGTATGTATGGATGGATGGATGGATGGATGGATTTATGTATGCATGTATCACCTGGAAGAGCGTTGAGATTTATCTCTGCAAAACCTCCCACCCTTCCCTCGGTCAGTAGGGGACACTAATGAACTTGGAAAGACCGCCGTCCTTCGGATGAGACGTTCAACTAAGGCTCCGTATGCGGGAAGGCCATGCTCTGTCTACGTTAAAAAACATGCTGAATAGCCTTTATGGGAGGCTATCATATGTTTCCCAATATATGTCCAGTGGGTTCCCTCCCCTTTCTCTAAGCTCTCGGTGTCCTTTTGACCTATCTATGTAGCCTATTTTGTGCGAAAAGGTGCCTCTCAGAGATAAAACAACCCAACAGAACCGTTATAACCGGTAGAATTGTTTTGTCGTGGGATGAGTAAAGTGGTGAGTTATAACTGCGCTAATAATTGTGTTAAAAATCGATGATAATTGTCAATTATAAACCTACTACAGTTTCATTTTTTCGATTACAATAATAGATGTAGGAACTTTTATGTACTTTGTCAGTTATTGAGGAAAAGGATGATTCATGAATGTTGTGTTAACCGAATATCTGAAAGACTAAATTTTTAAAAAAGACAATAAAACGATAGATTATGATGATTAATAGTTAAACTGAGGGCAAGCAGTAATCTGTCTTTCAAATCAGATATTTTCGGAAATGGGGTGCGAGATCTTTGGAAAGGGTAGCAGCACATTGGATTTTAACTGAATTTCTGTACTACAAATAAAATAATATATGTTTTGAAATGCATTTATGTCATAAGTGAATTTTAATAAATGAATAATTTAAATCTCGGTTTAATGAAAGCTGAAAGGAACACAATTTGTTTTCAAATGCTGAAATTCATGTCATTTTTATTATTTACTCCACTTCACACATCATTTTTAATACTCGTTGAATTTAAATTTATCGCATTAAATAAGAGATATGCTGAATTAAAGAAAAATAAATAAATACTAAAGTTTTGTGTGATATATAGTGTACTTTGTATTTCTGTATATTTTTTATTTTTTTCCAGAGTTTCAAGGGCCTTGTAAAATGTTGTCTTTCCTTTGGGTGCCGCGAAAAACTATTTTGAAAACCCTGTTTTAATATATGCACATGTATTTTTGAAATGCACAAATTAATTCTCTAGCATTTACACATTCCTGCTATATAAATATGAAAATATTTTTCCAATTGGGTAAATGTGTGAAAATATAATATTGTGGTCAGCTTCGTCAGATCTTTGTTAATGATATTTGTCGTTTGCCGCCATTTTATTTTTCTCCTTTGTACTGTATTCATATCTCTTCAGATAAAGACTAGAAGTATTTGTTGTTAAATAATATAGAAATTAGTTAACTTAATATTATATCGAATATTACAAATGGATATGCAATTATATTTCATGTTATTGGTGTTCTGATATATACTTTATTAACATGCTGTTAAATTCTGGAATAAAAATTGTATGAAATAAAAAAAAATAATTATATATTTCACTTACGAGGATTTGATGCTGCAAGAAAACTTTCTTTGTAATAAACTTATATATATATATAAATTATTTCTTCTGCGTATATTTTGCAACATTAAAATTGAATTAATAAAAACTATAAATATCATATTCTTTAATTAAATCTTTTAAAAATTTCACCTAATGATTAAGCTTAAAACTCACTTACCCACACATATTTATTGAAAGAGATTAAAATATGTAAATCCTATACAAACTGAAGTAATAGCGACAACTCCATCATTCCACGTTATATTATAGCATTCATCAATGACAAACTTGAATGGGAAGCAATAGAGAAAATGAGAATGTGCAATTGATGAGAAGATGGTTCTCTCAGGTGTTCGGCTGAGAGTTGTCAATCACGTATCATCAACGAAACCATTGTTTTATCGACAAGCAACTTATATTTAATCAAACTATGACACCATTGTCGGTTGAGCGATAAAGAACTTATTTTAAATGAACCAATGACGTACGAAAACTATTATTTGGAAACTGCACGGCCTCATGATCTCGTAGAAGACGGAAGCATCACCAATGTCAGTACTATTTTTTTTTGTTTTTCAATCTTTTATTAAATCAAGAGGCTCATTCTCAGCATTTAGATAATTATAAGTTTGATGAAACATAAGTATTAGTTAAGACGAAAATTCCGATATACCACTCCCCCTTTTTTAGGAGACTAACATTTGCAAGGTATAAGCTTTAAAAATGCCAAATATAAAATGAAAAAAACTATCTTTTAAACAATTTCACATTTTTAATATTTCGTTTCTCCCCTCTAATCAGCATTTTACTACAAGTAATCATGAGGCACCGATTTAATTAATATTCAATATTGTAATAATACTGTAGTTGATCGTCTATTGTTTTATGAACTATTGTGCTGTTTGGAAACTTGTTTCGGCATTAACAAGAAACATCACAAATAGGCAATATACATATTGTGAAAAAAAATCAGAAACACTACTTTTATATTCTCTAAGAACTGTATGTAAGTACGAATATTGAATTATGCTTAATGTATTTCAAACAAGCCAATAGGTGGTAAAACAGAAAAAAAATCCGTTTCTTATTTTTATCTCCTTTTGATGACTTAATGGATGATAATGAGTTTCTTTTATTTCTTTCATTTTTGATCAATTTTGGAAAAGAGATATTTTCCCTACGATACCATTTTTTCTAGTTTAAGTGGAGATAAATATAACAAAAGAAACATATAACAAAATATTGCACAGATCAATATTGTTAAATTTAAGGGAATCACCCTATAGGGTTCTCTAGTTGGAAATATTTGTGGAAAGAAATATATTATTAGGAGTAACGAAGCGTTAGTTGCAAATATTAGATTAGACAAAACTAAGAAACTGCACATTTAACGCTTCTATGGTCCTAAATGTTTAGTGATTTATTAATCACCTTTGTATCAACCAATTATCGATAAGAACAATAGAAGATTCAATTAATGATTGACTAGAGAGATGGAAGCATCAACCAAAGAGCAATGAGACCTATTCAAACGCAAAATGAATGATTTCATAGACACGTTATGTATCATCTGCCATTTAAACTATGACATTTGTTATAGGTATCCTTAAAAGTATTTAAACGAAGTCAGAAGAATTTGCGGAATTCTTAGACTAGACAGCGGGACCTTTGTCATCTTAACTGCTCTAAGCACTCCACACGAGGTGCTCACTTACCTGTAAGACATTACTAATATAGAATATCATCCACGTGTGCACTACACTCACCTTTATCGATATCGTGATCGTCTTTCGTGGATCCCTTCTCATGTGGGTATCCTATGAAAGGAGAGTTAGCAGATCTGCTCCGGTCCACAAGTTAAAGAGCCATGTCAGAAACTATCCATTTGTGATATTCCATATCACAAATGGATAGTTTCTGATTTTTTAATAAGTTTAGACAATATTTGTGATATTCCATAGAACATCCTCAGTGAGTGTAAAATTTTTATTTCTTTTGCCGGTCAGCAGTAACTTCTTGCCCAGTGACTACACAATTTTGGACGCTATTCCTTTAGGTTCCTTGCAGATCCCACTCTCTCCACTGAACTTCAGAGGGCTCCTGAGATCGTAGAAAATCGTGCTTTATCATCTCCATGTTCGAACGATGTTCTATGGAAGAAATTTAGAGTTTCTCCCACAAACTTGTCTTTTGCAGCATTCGTCGAAATTTCGCCGTTACATATTTAGTTTTCTCTCTTTATATAATTTGAAACTACCTAATAAAATAATAATAAATCTCCTCAAGCATCTGCGTGCCACAGTGCACAGAGGTCTAACCGGAGTCTGTCAGTTTAAAACGCCATAGTAGAAAGTCTGTGAGGATGGTGGGACCGCAGGAGAAAGACAACACAAACATCCATGTCTTACCCGGTGATCGAACTCAGGTCTTTTTGATCAGTAGCCAAGTTCGCTAACGAAGCATTTTAGAAATGAGAATTATAATATTTCATTACTACATGGATTGTACTATCTCAGAATGAGTTTTCAATTACCTGTTAACCCAAAATATTTACATTTTCGACGCACTCGGGGTGGAAACTCATGCTCATTGCTGACAATCAACTCATTACTGATAATGAAAACTTCATGACCTTCACATTCCACCATCAAAATTTCAAATTTGTACCATGAATACATCATTTATAACATTCGTTAAAATTGTTTTTGGAATTTTCGATATTTCTAAAGTCAGAGGGGGTAATTAGAGATTCTGGAACAATCGGAAGTCCAAATCGTAATAATTAATGAAAACATATGCAACCCTAAAATAATTTTAAATTTATCTGTAAACAAAAATATCACTTAAAACACAATTTTGGGTTTTCCCACTCTCCTACGAGTAAACGGTCAACTTATTTTGCCAATGAAATCTTCATGATTTCCACCACAAAAAATGAAATTTCTATAATAAATGTATAATTTGTAATATTCCTTTCAACTTATTGAATTTTCATATTTTCCACCATTAGAGCGTGCAGTTTTACTTTTTGGGAGATCCGGAAAGTATAAATTGTAATATTTGAACATTACCTATCCAACCTAAAAAGAATTTCTAATTTAATTCTGAACGCAAAGTATTTTTTCTTAAAACAGAAAAGTTGGATTTCCCCACCCATTGGGTCTAAGGAGTCAACTCATTCTTGCCAGTGTGAATTATCTAATCTTCACATTCCACTACCAAAATTTCGAATTTCTGGAATAAATACATCGTTTGAGATATCCAGTTGAAACTTTCCAATTTTCTAACTTTTCCACCGTTAGAGGGCGCATTTTTAGCTTTGGAGATATCTGGAAATTGCGAATAGTAATATTTTATTAATATTTATCCAACACGGAAAAATTTTAATTTATCTCTAAAAACAAATTGCTCGACTTATACACTCGCACAGAGAAACGACAAAAAAATACCCCTTCAAACAGCTGCTTACCATATAGGTCGGACAGGAGCATATTCGTCATAGTAGATGGTCGGTGAGGATGGTGGGATCGCAGGAGAAAGACAAGAGAAACATATACGGGTGGTTCGAAACAGGTCCCTTTGAGCAATAATAAGCGTGCTAACCACTCGCCCATCTCGTCTTTTCTTTGAAAACAAGATAAAAACGAATAAACGGAGGTAAGGGAATAGAAAACGTGCAGTCAATAAGGGATGTAGCCACTCTACGCTAAGGAATGCCAAAAGAAGTACATTTATGCTCTTAATAAAGCAATTTAAAAGAAAAGTTGCAATCACTCTATAATACATGTCACTGTATATTAAAACTATTCTTCTGGTCCTGCTTGGTTTCGGGAGGCGTTGTAGGTCGGATGCACGATTTGTTAGGCCATATCAAGCACATACCCAGGATCTAGTACGGGGGGACGAAACTTAAATATTCCACCGAATAATCGTTTTTAAATGATATTTCATATGGAATGATATTTTACGGCTGTCTTTTTTAATCAATTTATGTGACGAACATAAAATAAGCGGCTGAAATAATTCTTTTGCATTTCAAAGCAGGTAAACACGTTTGAGATTTAGCCTGAGAGAAGAGAGTTTTTCTTTTGTTTCTTTTATGTCGTTTCTCTGTGCGTCTGTATAGTCGAGCAATTTTTTTATAGAGATAAATTAAAAATTATCCGTGTTGGATAGATATTGACTAAATATGACGATTCGCACTTTCCCAGAATTTTACTGTCCCAATTGCTTTCAATCGCGTTTTTTCACTGTCTGTCGTTTTTTATCATAACAAATATTATAATTATCGAATATAAAATGTAAGCTCCCATTAAATTCTTATTTCAGCTCTGCTGAGATAAAAATATAATTTTTATGATTTTTTTATTTCTTTTCCTTAATTTTATTATTAGTGTTACATATGCAATCTGCATAATTGGACAAACCCTGTTTTATTGGTATTACCGGTAGAAATGTTTCAGATCGTGAGATAAGTAAACAATTAATAATAATTCCTCTATTAATTGAGGTTACAGTTGTTGTCAATCAATATGCCTACTGGAGTTTAATTTTTCCGTTTACAATAATAGCTGTACTTTTAATAAGTCTTCAGTTCAAATTATTTTAATATATACTCTGTCAGTGATTAAGGGAAAGGTGATTAATGGCTCTGTTTTAAACAAAATTTGAAAGGGTAAATTTCGAATAAGAGAGAGAAAATTTGATATTAACATATCTAAGAGTTAACCACAAGGAAGTGCTCATTTGTTTTTCAACCCAGGATTTTTGAAAGTGTGGGCTGAAAGGTCTTTGGATAGGGCAGCAGAATATTGAATTTTAAATTTCCATTCCTGTGGATTCCTGATTTATACATGAAATCCAAACCTATTGGATTTCCTGTATAAATAAAAATATAAAAATGCAAATGCCTTGAAACGCATTCATCTCATAAGAGAATTATAATAAATGAATAATTGAAACCTCTATTTAATTGAAGTTGAAAGGAACGCAATTTTTTTGAAATTATGAAATGCATGTCATTTTTTTATTTTCTATTTCTATTCACTCATCACTTTCAAACCTCGTTGAAATTAAATTTTATCATTATGAATTAAGTGATATACTGAATTAAAAAATATTCTAAATACAAATATTCCGTTTCATATTTAGTATACGTTGTCATTAGAGAATTTTTTCAGAGTCCAAAGGCCCTCATAAAATGTTATCTTTCCATAGAGTCAAGAAGTTTTCCGAAATCCTGGTTTAAATTACACGTGTGTATTTTTGAAATCCGAAATTATTTCTCTGACATTTGAAAATTTCCACTCTATAAACATGAAAACATTTTTCCAAATGGATGAAGGTATGACTCTGTTGTATTTTGTCATAACACTGGGAGTAATATAATATTGTTCAGTTTGATCAGATCTTTGATAGTGACATTAGTCGTTTGGCAGCTATTTTACTTTTGTCTTTTGTACTCAATTCAGATCTATTCAGATAAACGCTAAAAATATTTATCGCTAAGTTATGTAGAATGAAATTATCTTACTCTTATATTTAACGTTAAATATTGCAAATGGGTAAGCAATTACATGTCTTGTATTTTTATGCGTACTTTATTAATATTTTGTTAATTTCCGAATGAAAATGTATGAAATTAAAAGAAATTTATATATTTCACATAGAGGGTTCTGATGCTACAAGAAAAGATTTCTTTGTACTAAAGTTACATTTTTATATTTATTTGCAATATGAAATTAATTTAATTGAAATCTAAAACTACCCTAATTTTTACTTTATATAACTTAAAATAAATTCATAACGAATAAGAACCAAAACTCACCTATGGTCATAAAAATATATAAAGAGGTTTAAACAATATTTAATTTGATTGGTTTTGCCATGAGTGGGATTCGAACCCAGGTCTCCAGGAAACATGCCTGTTATGCTACCTCTACACCACCAATGGCTAACCTTTTCTCAGCTCACTTTCCGGATTTTATTTATTTGATTCGCACTAGTGGCGCCATCTATCCAGTAAGTGGACAATTCTGTTGCCTCAGTAGGAATGTAATTAATATTTGTCATTCACGCTCAGGGGTTAAATCAATAAATCAGTAGTAAATAATCACAGGATAAGTCCTGTAGACATGGAACTAATGAAATGACGAGCTCTCATCATTTTTCTTTTGATATGAATAATTTCTCATTAATACGTCCCTGCCTAATCATGTTCGCATTGCCCAGAAAACAGTCCGAGACCTTTGGATTCACATAAATATGATTGAACCAGCTGTCATTCATGACACAACAAAAAATTTCAGGTCCCATTAGTTTTTGCAGTAAGATGGATATGGTTAACGGTTTGATATACAGGTACTCAGTTCTATCATATCACGCTATCCGATATCCGATGGAAGTTTAATCCTAATGTGTTAATTTAAACAAATAATGAACACATTTTTTATCTTAAATCTTTTCTTTGAGGTTGAAATAATATGAATAATATACACCGAGATACCAGTTTATTAACAATTGACACCCACCCACCTACTAGCGTGTTGAGCCTCGTTTGACCTTCAGATTAGCCCGAATTCGTCGGGGCATGGAACTTACAAGATTCGGAATACGCTTTGCAGGAATTTTATACCATGCGGAAAAATTGTACAGTGTTGCAGTATCGTTGCGAACAGCCCTTACCACCTCATCTCAGAGATTCTAGATAGGGTTTGGAAATGGGGAATGTGCAGGCCAATGAAGCAATGAAAATTCATCCGTGTATTCCTATAGTCATTCGTTGACGATATCTACTTGTGAGCAGATGCATTAACATGCTGAACGTGTCCATCCAATTGAGGGTTCTTTGGATTGTTTTACCTCTGAGTGGCACTTTTTTTGCACACCATGGGCTAAATGGCCAGGTCACAAGGACCCCGAAGGCTCAGAGAAGGTTGGGGGAGGGGACCCACTGGAACAGCTGTTGGGAGACAGATGGTAGCCTCCCGTCAAGGTCATCCAGCATGTTCTTTAACGTGCACAGGGTATGGCTCTCCCGCACACGGGGCCATGGCTTAACGTCCCATCCGACGGACGGCGGCCTTTCCAAGCCCATCGGTGTCCCCTACTGACCGTGGGCAGGACAGGAAATTTTGCGGAGATAAATCTCAACGCTGACCCAGCTGGAACTCGAACCTGGGAACTACAGATTACGAGCCTGGCGCGCTACCGACTGAGCCACCCTCGCCCCTATCCATCCAATTGAGGATAAACTGTAGAAATGAAGGACAAACTAGGTCAGCAATGATGCTTAGATATGCAGTCTCATTCAGATGTCTTTCGATGGGTATCAGAGGACCTAATATGGTCCAAGAAAATATTTTGCACCCCATCAGACTGCTACCATTGACCTGCACTGTTGATACCAGAGGAAATGGCTCCACACTGTCATGTCACTTGCGCCAAATTCTGATCGTTCTTCAGCATGATGCAAAAGTAAACTAGATACCTTAGACCATATTATCTTTTTATAGTACTCAACGATCCAGTTTCAATTTTTCTGCGCCCACTGGAGACACGCTTTCTTTGTTTTTCATTGAAAACAATAGCACTCGTCATGGTCGGCGGCTGGTGTAACCCATTCGTAACAAGGTTCAATACGTGGTCAATTCAGAGATACCTTCTGTACACCAATGTTTAATTGTGCTCTGATATGCCTGCTAGTGACCTGTCTGTTCGCTTGCATGATTTACGCCAGTCTTCTTTGACCCCTTTGATTTACCCTCTACCTTCGTCACAGGATCGCCGATCACTGGTTGTTTTTTGCTTTTCGCATCATTTTGGGTAAACTCTTGAAACGGTTGTGCATGATAAACCGAGGAAGACGGTCGTTTCGGAGATGCTAGAACAGGTACTCCTAACACCAACTATCATGCCACATTCAAGTCACTCGTTTTGCCATTCTGCAGCTTAAGGGGGCGGGGTGGCTCAGTCGGTAGCGCGCCACGCTCGTAATCTGTAGTTCCCAGGTTCGAGTCCCAGCTGGGTCAGCGTTGAGATTTATCTCCGCAAAATTCCCTGTCCTGTCCACGGTCAGTAGAGGACACCGATGGGCTTGGAAAGGCCGCCGTCCGTCGGATGGGACGTTAAGCCGTGGCCCCGTGTGCGGGAGAGACATACCCTGTGCACGTTAAAGAACACGCCGGATGGCCTTGACGGGAGGCTACCATCTGTCTCCCAACAGCTGTTCCAGTTGGTCCCCTCCCCCAACCTTCTCTGAGCCTTCGGGGTCTATGTGACCTGGCCATTTAGCCTATGGTGTGCAAAAAAGTGCCTCTCAGTGGTAAAACAACCCAACCCAACACAACCTGAAGCTTAATCCACCTCTAGCAAAAGCCCGAAGAACTGTTCTGCCTGATTTATATCCTACACAATATACAAAACATGACGTATTACATATTGGAATCAATCATTTATGTGACGGGGGGGGGGGGGGGGGTTGTAACTAATATTCTCGAATCACACTGTATAGTAAAACTTTATATAACTCATCTGAGAAAAGCAAATTAATTAATATCAACTTACAAGCTTTAGAAAGAAAAGAAAACCGATGTAAATTAAAAGATAATATAATAGTAGGAGTTTATTGAAAAAAATGTCGTCTACATTAAACATTATATCCAATATCTAATCGACCGATATCTACTTTGAAACTTCGGACATTGGTATATTTTATTTCTGATTAAGACTATTTGCCATTAATAACTCTTGGTCCAATAATGTTTGCATTGGTCAGAACACATTCCCAACCCTTTGGAACGAAAAAAATCTGGTTTAGCCAATTGTCATTCATGACACAACAAATATTTTCAGGTTAAAAGTTTGTTTTTACGGTACTTAATTTTATCACATCACGATATCCGATGGAAATGTAATCATGACGTGTTATTGATAACAAATAATAAACATCGTCATCATCATGAAGCAGCGATGGGTTAGGCAGATCCAACCAGAACGTGCAATCTAGTTCTCCAAGCATATCTGTCCTGAGCTGCATCTGACCACTGCACACCAATTCTAACAAGGTCCTGTTCAACATTGTCTGACCACCGCATCCTAGGTCTCTCACTCTTCCTGAGCTTTTATGCACACTGTTCATAACCCTATTCGCTAATCTATAATTACGAATACAGGTAACATGGCCAAACCAATGGAGTGTCTCTGCACAATATACTGCTTAAAGGAGGTTGCCGACTCCTTTGCCTAACCTCATCATTACTTACAAAGTTGAACCACCTAATGCCCAAATACTTCGGAAGCATCTAGAATTAAAAGCATCAAGTTTCATGTTATCTTGTTTACAAAGCGTTCACATTTCACTACCATAACTAACCCTAGAAAGAAAGAAACTATTATACAGTCTAAATATAGTTTCTAGGTTATGTATGCGCTGATTTCTCCACATTCTCCATAGATTCTTAAAAGTCCCCTGCAGCAATCTCTATCCGTCTGTTAATCTCATACCGCACATCACCAGTATCTATTACATAGCTCCCAAGATAATTAAACTGAGACACATGTTCAAGATTGCAACTGTTCAGTTTAACTGAATCACAGCCTGCCTGATCAATTTTCTTCACTTTAGTTTTCTCTCTGTTTATAACCAAACCTACTCTAATACCAGTCTCATCAACAGCTCTAATGAAAGAGTTCATTTCATCAACATCATTTGCTAAATGACATAAATCATCAGCATAACCTAAATTAGAAATTATTGAACCTCCAGAACATTTAACGCCAAAATCTTTCTCTTTTAGTGAATTTCGCAAAACATAATCAATAACAGAACTAAAGACAAAGGTTGACAAAATGCACCCTTGTTGAACACCAGAAGTAATGCTAAACCAATTACTCTAAGCCTTACCAACTCTCGAACACGACTCAGTGTTATTATAGAGAGCTTTCATTATGTTAACTAACTTGTCTGCTATGACATATGATCTCACAATAAACCATAAATTATGACGATCAACAGAGTCGAAGGCCTCTTCTGAAATCACAAAGCGAGCAACCCAAGGTTGCTAGCTTTGTTGATTTCAAAATTGTTCACTCAGGCAGTTTCCTCAAGAATCTGGCTGAGTGAAAATATGTCATCTACACATCTCCTACCAATTCTGAATCCACATTGTTCATCACGGAGTTGCCTATCAGTCAGATTCTTAATTCTATGAAACATAATCATGCAAAGAACTTTACCTGGAACAGAAAGTAGACTGATACCCATATTGCTATCACAAGAATTGCGATCACCTTTTCTTTAAAAAATAGGGATAATAATAGCACTGGTAAAATCCTTAGGAACCATGCCTTTATCATAAAAGATACTCAAAATTTCATGATTCATTTGGTAATCGAAATATTCCCAGCTCTAAACATTTCCGCAGTAATTCCATCTACTCCATTCTGCTAAGTTTAGAAATACCCAAGATAACTTCAGACTGTGTTTATAGGGCCAAAATTAAAACCAGTAAATGCATCTAGCATCATTATAAACAATGGGAGTATAACTACGAACATTGTTTAAAACATCACTGAAATGCTCAGCCCCACCTAGCCATGACAGAATCCTAATCTTCTATAACTTTACCTTGCTTTTCCTTCGATCCTTATATACCTGTCCGTTTTCTACCACACAAAACATTAACTACTTGGTACAGCTCTCTGCTGTTCCCGCTGTCCAACTGCTTCCTTGGCTTTGTCAGCCAAGCCATCACGAGAAAGATTCTTATCAGCAGCTAACTGATCCTTTACACGTTTATTAAGCTCTCTCTAATGCTTTCTATTAGGACTAGTAGTGCATTGATTAAGTACATTCCTGCAGTTAAGTACTGCAGGAATGTATATAGTACTTAACCGAAACAAAAGCAGACTGATACCCCTAAGGCAAACTTCAGTTAAGTACTGCAGTGAAGTACTTTACCTGGAACAGAAAGTTGATGCCCCTATTGTTATTAGATGAATTGCGAAATAAACTCAACTGCCTTATCGTTCAAATAATTCTATCTCCCCTAGTCCTTTTTTCCTAAAAGAAACGTTCTTTTTCAGATGGGAAATAATACGAATATTATACATTGAAATTTTATATCATGTATACGAGGAAAACAAATTAATTAATTTGAACTTACAATCTTTAGAAAGGGAAAAATCACAAGTTGCATGTAAATTGAAAGATAACATTGCACTGGTATATTAAAAAATTGCTGAATATGAATCACATCATTCATCCAATAGGGAAACGTCACAATTCTATTTTGAATTTTGTACCCTCGTCTATTTTACTACTATCTCATAATATTTTTCTTCAATACTTCTTGGCCCAATGATCTTTGCATTGGTCAGAAGAAACTTCGAAACTTCTGAACCCATATAGATGGGGTTTAGCCAGTTGTCATTCATGACACAACAAATATTTCTGGTCCCATAAATTGGTGAAGTAATATGGATTAACGGTTTCGTAAACCCGGTACTCAGTTCTATCACATCACTACATCCAATTGAAGTATAATCGCAATTTGTGATTTATGATAAATGCGGACGATATTTTTGTTAAAGTATTCTCTTTGTGGTTGAAAATTATGTGAAAACTATGCACATAGATTTGATATCATGCACGTGAGATAAACAAATTTATCAATGTGAACTTCCTCGCTTTGGAAAGGAAAAAAAAACACAAGCCCGTATAAATTAAAACATAAAATAGTATATGTTTATACAAAACATTACTGACTATGACCTCATCTTTCATCCAATAGTCAAAGGAACGGAGTCAGTTTTGGATTTTGAGACACAAGTCTATTTTCCTCCTGATTAAGAGTGCATTTATTTAATAACTCTTGGCCGAATCACGTTTGCATTGGTCGGCATATATTCTGCGTCATTTCGACCCTAATCAATGTGGCTTAGTCAACTGTCACTCATGACACAACAATACATGACATCTGAGAAATTCTAGAAAGAAATAATTTCTGGTCGGTAGGAAGGTGAAAAAGGGTCTACAAATTTAAGGGTTTGAAATCCTGCTATTTATTTCTATCACATCACGATATCCGATATCCGATGGGGTGTAATTATAATGTTTGTTTTATGATATATAATGAACACATTTGATTAAAATGTTTCTTTGGGGTTGAAAAATTATATGAATAATACACATTGAAATTTAATATCATGCGTTTCGGAAAAGCAAAAAAAGTTATTATTAATTTACCCGCTTTAGATACGAATAGATCACAAAGCCCATATAAATAAAGGATAGTATACATACATAAAAAGTAAATGCAAAATCCCCATGAACTGTAAAGGTCCATCCAGACTGGAGTTTTGTTCTCCAAACACATCTGTACTGAGCGATAGCTACTGCGTTGTTAGCAGAGTCATGAAGAGTACAAGAATAAGGCATACTAATAGTTATAAAATTACTCTGCAGTGTGATACTTCAGTTTTAGGACGTCTGCTTGTTCCGTCAACGATTCCAGCAGTTGTTATTCGTGGCATTCAGTTGTGTCCGGTCGCATGCTGATTGCTTATTGCCAAGTGAGTTATTTACAATTTTTCACTGCGCATTAGTTGTATGGGCCACGGTATCAACGCGTTTCAAAGCCGTAGCTTCATTATCAAGACACTACTCTCAGCCCACGCGAAAGGAAGTTGTATATTAGTGTTGAAAGGGTCTGGTGTCCAGGCTTTCCTTGTTGTAATCATGCCATTGTTTGGTTTGGCGAGTCAGTTGTTATTGCGGCATCTGTAGTTTCATGCCTCTTGCGTTAGTTTTCTACTTTTTAATTATTTTGCCTTTTCTTCTATGATTAGCTTCCATTGAAGTGGTGGTTGATATATATATCTCATCGTTACAATGAGATGGTCTATTTTCGCGGAATGTCTATTTTCGTGCATAGTTATAGTTGTTCGTATGAATCCAGTTTTTCTTGCGTTGAAACAGTTAGAGATAGCTTGTTTTTGATGAAATGTTCGGGTTAGGGAATTTTTTTTTCTTTTTGCTGTTCTTTTATTCTAAATGGCTGCAGAACATTTGATTTTACCATAGTATGATCAGAATTCATTATCATTAGATAGGGTGAATTGGATCTTGTAAACACCACTGGTTTTCTTTTTGGTAACTCAAACTTTTTTCGACACAATAAAGAAATGTATTACTTACTGCTTTTAGTGGAATTTAAAATTTATTCCGTCTCGTGATAATTCTCAGTGTTTCTCCTTGCCATGATGTTGGAGGTTATAATTGAAGTATATTTATTTTTCCTAGAATTCCGTCTATGAAAGAAAAACTGGATTTATGCTAGCAACTAACCTTATACGAAAATGGGCACACTGCATGTAACGAAAGAGATATATCGATCTCCACTCCCATGGAAGCTCTTCATAAAAGAAAAGGAAAAAAGAGAAAAAAAATTAAACGATTCTAATGCAGGAGGTTATGAAAACCCAGTTCCCACAATAACAGTGGACTCGCCAACCAAAACAATGGCCAACCACACCAAGAAAAGCATCGACTCACTCGTTCTTGGATCAATTGCGGAGTGTAAAAGCTTAAATAACTCCCTAGGCGATATGCAATCAGAAAACGACAAGTTACAAAAGAATACCAGTTATAACATCTGCTGGAAGCGTGGACTGATCAAGAGGATAGCCTAAAACATAAGTATTACACTGAACAATAACTTTAAAATTATCAGTTTGGCTTATTTTTTTACTACTAATGGCTATGGCGAAACTGGAAAATTTCATTTTCAATTGCACGGACAGTAAAAAATGCTAAAAAGAAGGTCTGTGAGGATATGGTAATAGTGTTATATATTTATAAATCTTCGAATGGTGTAGCACTGTGTTATATATTATGTTTCCTAGTATGAATGCACTAGTTATTTTTACCGACAGCTCGGCACAGAATTTGGTCAATGAACAGAGAAAACGTAATCGAAAATTAAAGAACAACTAATTTTTGCAAGTCTGCAAGAAAACTACTTATTCCAAAACTCCTAAGAATCAGCAGGAAAAAATTCGATAATAGTTTAAACAGCATTTTAAATGTAGCATAGATTTAAATGCTTTAGACAAACCATTAGGACACAAAGCAGATTTTAAACAGTACAAGAAGATAGCATGTGAAAACGCAGCAGCAGAAGTTGATGAAATCATGCGAATAACCTTCCAATACATCGAAAAAGATAACATCGATATAGGCCGAAGGCAGAATAAGAAAATTATGCAATCAAAAATAAATACCAATTAGTCAGAGACAAGCGAAAATATCTCGTTTGTCAATTAGGCAGACTACCAATTCAATAACCAAGAATTTCATATCTTAGAAATTGGTTCGAAGTTTTCCTATCCAGCATAATTGTGGCTGGTTAAAGATTTCATTACCATTATTGAACCGATAACATTTTACAACATTGAAAATATTTTGGAAATGATAACAGCCTTTTTTTACTCATTTCAAGGCACTAAACACGATTATGACATTAAAAATTAGTGATTGGCTCTTGTTTCGAAAATACTCGAAGCTACGATTAAATGCAGGATATATTGATTTTAGCTTTTTGCATGCTGTACGAAGCGCCGGCATGACACAATATCAAGGAGCTATTGCATAATTCGAGGCAACATAATACCCGGAAGCTATTGCATAATTCGAGGCAACACAATACCCGGAAGCTATTGCATCATTCGGGAGGTACCCTTCCTCAGTTATCATCCGTTCATGATTGTATGCTGATGCTGTATTTGAGCGATATGCCTCATTCTTGTGTGAACAATGCAAATCATTTTTGTTAGGTTTATGCCGAAGGTACTTTTGCGTCACAGAAGAATGAAATAACGCCTGTTATCAAAAAGGACTACCACCTTTTCTTCGGGTGTACGATTGTAGATCAACAGAGGAGCAAATGTCTGCATATATTGTGTAATAATTGTACAAAACGTCTTCACAACTGTCTAATGACAAGAGGGGGTAATATGTGTCATACTTCTGTATGACACATCCGCTGGGAAATGGTATAACTAAAGAGAAAAAGCAGACAATAAACTACTCAATATACCGTCTGCCATTCTCAAAGTGCCACATGGGAAAAACTGGTAAATGCCTGAGACACCAGAACATCACGATGTGGACACAGAGGAGGAAGAGAAAGAGAAGGAAGAAATAAGAACACAGGAAATAACATCTGTAAGTCTCGATTTCAGACCCACAACATCGGATTAACTCCACAAGTTCATGCAATACGAGTTGAAAAATCTTTTTAGAGATTTGGAGCTGTCAAAGGACTAGGTGAAACTCCTAGGATCCAGACTGCAGCAGTGGAATCTCCTTGATAGAAATCTGAAAGCAAGTGCATATCGTAGCTGCCTAAAATATCTGATATAATTCTTTACCATGGTAGATAACCTGGTTGCTTGCAATGATGTTAGCGATTTATTCACATCCCTCCACACGACACATAACCAAGAAAAGAAAATGGAGATTATTTATAGATTCCTCGAAATTAAACATGAAAACAATTGGTTTACACAATGGGAAGGCGTTGCCGTCTATTCCAGTAGATAATTGTAATTTATGTTTTGTGTTAACTGCGAAAGACATTTGTTTATATGTTCTCTTTATAACTGAAAATTATATGAATAATATGCATTGAAATTTTGTATCATATACCTGAGGTAAGCAAATAAATTAATATGGACTTACTCCCTTTTGAAAAAAAAAATCAGAATGCCCATGGAAATTAAAAGCTACCACAATACGCTCTCGATGAATTGTAAATGAAGACAGAAAGAAATATATCAAACTTCTTTATTTAAAGTTATACAGTATTTTTTATTTCAGAGGAGAGTCAACGCTATCTCACCTGCAACACCATTGATATTTACCTCTGCAAAACTCCCCGCTCTGCTCTCGGTCAGTAGGGGATACTGATAAGCTTGGAAAGGTTGCCGTTCTTCGGATGGGATGTTAAGACGTCACTCCGTGTGGAGGAGAGCCATAACTTGTGCTCGTTAATGAACACGCTGGATGTTCTTGGCGGGAGACTGTCTTACGTCCAGTAGGTCCCCTCCCTCTTCTCTGGGTTCACAGGTTCTTGTGAGTTGGTCATTTAGACCATTTCGTGCAAAAGAAGTGTTGTACAGAAGGAAAACAATCCAGTCCAACCGTTATTACCGGTAGAATTATTTTATGTCGTGGGATGAGTAGAATAATAAGTAATAACTCCGCTGTTAATTGTGGTTAAAAATCATAGATGTCAATGATAAACATACAGCAGATTAAGTTTTTCGATTACAATGATAGATGTACATACTTATATATATATATATTGTCACTTATTGAGGAGAAAGATGATTCATGGAAATGTTGTAAACCTAAAATTTGAAATATTAAATTTTGAACGAAAGCAAGAAAAAGAGATTAAGTTGCTTAATAACCAACTAGAGGGCAAGCGGTCATTTATCTATCAATCCTGGTTTTTTCAAAGATGTCTGCGAGGGCTTTTGGAAAAGATGTTTCAATTTGTAGTTCGAATTTCTGCACTATAAATAAAAATATCAAAATCCATATGCTTTGAATCACATCCATGCCATAAGTGAAGTACACCGAAAAACCAAACCATTATGACCACCAGCCTTATGATGTATGGCCCTCTACGTTCCACAAAAGCAGCTCTTACCCGACGACGCATGGACGCTACAAGATTTCTAAAGGTATCTTGTGGTATTAGTACATGTTAGCAGCAGGTCCTTAACTCTTGTAAGTTGCTGGCGCAGAACGGATATGTTGTTCCAACACAAACAGATGCTCGATTGGATTGATGTCTGGGAATTTGGAGGCCAAGGCAATACCTGGAACTCTTCCTCATGTTCCACGAATAATTCTCAAACAATCCTGGCAGTGTGGCCTGGTGCATTATCCTGCTGAAAGAAGGCACTTGTAGAGGGACATACCGCTGCCAAAAACTACAATGATGTTTAGGTAGGTGGTAGATGTCATAGTTTCCTTCACATGAATGACTGGACCCAGAGTTTCCCACCTGAACCTTGTGAACCAATATAAATGGGGTTTAACCAGTTGTCATTCATGACACAACAAATATTTCTGGTCCCATAAATTGGTGAAGTAATATGGATGAGGTTAACGGTTTCGTAAACCCGGTACTCAGTTCTATCACATCACGACATCCAATTGAAGTATAATCACAATTTGTGATTTATGATAAATGCGGACGATATTGGTTAAAGTATTCTCTTTCTGGTTGAAAATTATGTGAAAACTATGCACATAGATTTGATATCATGCATGTGAGATAAACAAATTAATTAATGTGAACTTCCTCGCTTTGGAAAGGAAAAAAAAAACACAAGCCCGTCTAAATTAAAAGATAACATAGTATATGTTTATACAAAACATTACTGAATATGACCACATCTTTCATCCAATAGTCAAAGGAACGGAGTCAGTTTTGCATTTTGAGAAACAAGTCTATTTTTCTCCTGATTAAGACAATATTTAATTAATAACACTTTACCCAATCACGTTTGCATTGGTCGGAATATATTCTGAGTCCTTTCGACCCTAATCAATGTGGCTTAGTCAACTGTCACTCATGACAGAACAATAAGTGACATCTGAGAAACTCTAGAAAAAAAAAAATGTCTGGTCGGTAGGAAAGTGAAAAAGGATCTACAAAGTTAAGCGTTTGAAATCCTGGTATTTATTTCTATCACATCACGATATCCGATATCCGATGCGATGTAATCAAAATGTGTGTTTTATGATATATAATGAACACATTTGTTTAAACGTTTCTTTGGGGTTGAAAAACTATATATGAATAATACACATTGAAATTTAATATCATACGTTTCGGAAAAGCAAAAAAAGTTATTACTAACTTACCCGCTTTAGATACGAATAAATTACAAAGCCCGTATAAATAAAGGATAGTATACATACATAAAAAGTAAATGCAAAATCCCCATGAACTATAAAGGTCCATCCAGACTGGAGTTTTGTTCTCCAAACACATCATTGTACTGAGCGATAGCTACTGCGTTGTTAGCAGAGTCATGAAGAGTACAAGAATAAGGCATACTAATAGTTATAAAATTACTCTGCAGTGTGATACTTCAGTTTTAGGACGTCTGCTTGTTCCGTCAACGATTCCAGCAGTTGTTATTCGTGGCATTCAGTTGTGTCCGGTCGCATGCTGATTGCTTATTGCCAAGTGAGTTATTTACAATTTTTCACTGCGCATTAGTTGTATGGGCCACGGTATCAACGCGTTTCAAAGCCGTAGCTTCATTATCAAGACACTACTCTCAGCCCACGCGAAAGGAAGTTGTATATTAGTGTTGAAAGGGTCTGGTGTCCAGGCTTTCCTTGTTGTAATCATGCCATTGTTTGGTTTGGCGAGTCAGTTGTTGTTGCGGCAGCTGGGGTTTCATGCCTCTTGCGTTAGTTTTTCTACTTTGTAATTATTTTGCGGTCTGTAAATGGTAGCTAGGTAGTCACTGGAAGGAGAGCTATGCACCAATCCCCTGTGATGTTGCATAGAACCGGCCAGGCCTAGCACCTAATGTCCGACCCCGCCTTCTCGTGGTGCGGACCGCTAGTAACTTTCAAAAGAGATACTCTCTTGTGGAAGTGAACGGAAGGGGAGGCTGCCAGATTAGTGTGGCCTACTGATCTGGACAACAATGGCTACTTTTCTTTTTTTTCTACCCTGCTGAGGAGTGGTCAACCACACAGGGTCCTGGTGCTGACCATATAAACCTACTGGACTGATATATGGCTCTGAGCTTGATTATGGATCCTGATTTTGCTGCACTGGTGGGCTTCTGTGGAGGGAAAATCTTCCGCTGTGTTTTCTGTTTGTTTGTGGGTTGACAGCCCCAAGTGAATAGATTCACAGGAGATGTTTATCAGCTAGTGGATAATCCTGAGCAGAAGTCATCGCAGGCACCTGAACTCTTTGCTTCTATTGGCATCGTCAAATTCTACATTGGAGGAAGTCTTCCAGTGTAGATGGCTTCAGCCTTTAGTAGTGGGGGAACGGGTCTTTGCCCCATGTCTGCGATTAGGGGGCTGTTTGATATTGTCGGCATTCCCTCTCTCAATAAACATAGTTTCTTTAAACATCCCACTAACCATTTTCTCTCCATAGGTAGTTGGAATGTGAGGACTCTGCACAGAGCTTTTTCTCTTGATGTCCTCACACAAGAATTCCACCATTATAATTTAGATATACTCGGCTTGCAAAAGACCAGATGGACAGATAAAGGTCAGATTCTTAAAAATAATCTTAAATTTCTCTTTTCAGGGAGGGACGACAATAAACATCACCAAGGCGTGGGTCTGCTTCTCAGCAGACACGCTAGCGATGCTCTTCTAGGATATGAGTGCATTAATGAAAGGTTTCTTACAGCAAAATTTCAGACAAGCGTTAAAGACTTGAATGTTATCTGCTGTTATGCCCCCACTGAGGATGCCGATGAGGATGAGAAGGATAGGTTTTATGAACAACTTCAGGATATTTTGAATTCTGTCAAGAAAGGAGATATTACCCTTGTTCTTGGTGACTTCAATGCCAAAGTTAGTACTGACTCTGCCCTTTGGGGAGGAGTAAATAGGCCCTTTTGGTATTGGTAGCTGCAATGGCAATGGGCAACGTCTCCTACAGGTAAGTAAACTCAATGGATTCAGAATAACTAACACTTATTACAAACACCGCGACATACATAAGTACACATGGGTTTCACCTGATGGGCTGCATAAGAATATGATTGATTACATATTAATTAACAGCAAATGGGCTAGTTCTGTTAAAAATACCAGGGCATATAGGGGAGCTGAAATTGGATCTGACCATTACCTTGTTAAAAGTGTCTTGCAACTTAAACTTAAAATGTGTTGTGCTAGGGTTAAAAAATTTACCTTTAATACTGAAGCTCTGAAAGACCCAGTTATAGCTAAAGCTTACCATGATAGGTTACTTAGTCATTATGACAGTCATGGTTTGCTTACTACTGAAGTTGAGGAAAAATGGGATCATTTTAAACAGGCTTTTTTGGACACTAACAGTACTATTTTAGGAAAAAAGGAGCAGAAGAGGCAAAATTATCTGAGTGATAAGGCACTTGAGCTTATTTCGGAAAGAAAGAACTGCAGTAATGCCCTTAATCAATACCCTACTAGTCCTAATAGAAAGCATTACAGAGACCTTAATGAACTTGTAAAGGATCAGTTAGCTGCTGATAAGAATCTTTGGCTTGATGGTTTGGCTGACAAAGCCGAGGAAGCAGTTAGACAGCACAACAGCAGAGAGCTGTACCAGATAGTTAATGTTTTGTGTGGTAGAAAACGGACAGGCATACAAGGATTGAAGGATAAACAAGGTAAGGTTATAGAAGGGGAGGATTCTGTCATGGCTAGGTGGGCTGAGCATTTCAGTGATGTTCTAAACAATGTAGTTAGTTCTACTCCCATTGTTTGCAATGATGATAGATGCATTGGTGGCTTTAATGTTGGACCTATAACACAATCTGAAGTTATTTTGGCTCTTTCTAAACTTAAACTTCATAAATCCCCAGGGGTAGATGAAATCACTACGGAAATGCTTAGAGCTGGGAATGTTTCGGTTACCAACTTGGATGACTGAAATTCTGAATATCTTTTATGATAAAGGCATGGTTCCTAAGGATTTTACCAGAGCTATTGTTATCCCTATTTTCAAAAAAGGTGATCGCAGTTCTTGTGATAACTATAGGGGTATCAGCCTACTCTCTGTTCCAGGTAAAGTTGTTTCCATGATTGTGTTTAATAGAATTAAGAATCTGGTTGACAGTCAATTGCGTGATGAGCAATGTGGATTCAGAAGTGGTAGGGAATGTGTAGATCAGATATTTTCATTCAGGCAGATTCTTGAGAAATGTGTAGGTTTCAGAAACTTTTGGTTGCTAGCATTGTTGATTTCAGAAAGGCTTTTAACTCTGTTGATCGTCATAATTTGTGCTTGATTATGAGATTGTATGGCATACTAAACAAGTTAGTTAACCTAATGAAAGCTCTCTATAATAACACTTAGTCATGTGTGAGAGTTGGTAAGGCTTGTAGCAATTGGGTTGGTATTGTTTCTGGTGTTCGACAAGGGTCCATTTTGTCCCCTTTTCTCTTTAGTTTGTGTATTGATTGTTATGTGAAATTCACTTCAAGGGAAAGATTTTGGCCTTAAATGGACTGGAGATACGAAAATTTCTGATTTAGATTATGCTGATGATTTAGCCCTTTTGGCAAATGATGTTGATGAGATGAACTCTTTCATTCGAGCTGTTGATGAGACTGGTAGTAGAGTAGGTTTGGTTATAAACAGAGAGAAAACTAAAGTGATGAAAATTGGTCAGGCAGGCTGTGATTAAGTTAATCTGAATGGTTGCAGTCTTGAGCAGGTGTCACAGTTTAATTATCTTGGGAGCTATGTAACAGATAATGGTGATGTGCGGCATGAGATTAACAGACGAATAGGGATTGCTGCCGGGACTTTTAAGAATCTATGGAGAGTGTGGAGAAATAGGTACACCTAAACACTAAAATTAGACTGTATAATAGTTTGGTTCTTTCTAGGGTTAGTTATGGTAGTGAAACTTGGACACTTTGTAAACAAAATAACAGGAAACTAGATGCTTTTGATTCCAGATGCTTACGCAGTATCTTGGGCATTAAGTGGTTCAACTTTGTAACTAATGATGAGATTAGGCAAAGGAGTTTGCAACTTCCTTTAAGCAGCATATTGTGCAGAGAGAGACTCCGTTGGTTTGGCCATGTTGCCCGTATGAATAAATATAGATTGGCGAATAGGGTTATGAACAGTGTACCTAAAGGCCTCAGAGTTGGGTTGGGTTGTTTTACCTCTGAGCGGCACTTTTTTGCACACCATGGGCTAAATGGCCAGGTCACATGGACCCCGAAGGCTCAGAGAAGGTTGGGCGAGGGGACCCACTGGAACAGCTGTTGGGAGACAGATGGTAGCTTCCCGTCAAGGCCATCCAGCGTGTTCTTTAACGTGCACAGGGTATGGCTCTCCCGCACACGGGGCCACGGCTTAACGTCCCATCCGACGGACGGCGGCCTTTTCAAGCCCATCGGTGTCCCCTACTGACCGTGGGCAGGGCGGGGAATTTTGCGGAGATAAATCTCAACGCTGACCCAGCTGGGACTCGAACCTGGGAACTACAGATTACGAGCCTGGCGCGCTACCGACTGAGCCACCCCCGCCCCAAAGGCCTCAGAAAGAAGGGGAGACCTAGAATGCGGTGGGCAGACAATGTCAAACAGGACCTTGTTAGAATTGGTGTGCAGTGGCCAGATGCAGTAGATGTAGCTCAGGATAGACTTGCTTGGAGAACTAAATTGCACGGTCTGGTTGGACCTCCGTAGCCCATGGCTGCTTGATGATGATGATGATGATGATGAATTATTTTGCCTTTTCCTCTATGATTAGCTTTCATTGAAGTTTTGGTTGATATATATCTCATCGTTACAATGAGATGGTATATTTTCGCGGAATGTCTATTTTCGTGCATTGTTATAGTTGTTCGTATGAATCCAGTTTTTCTTGCGTTGGAAACAATTAGAGATAGCTTGTTTTTGATGAAAGGTTCGGGTTAGGAATTTTTTTTTTATTTTTGCTGTTCTTTTATTCTAATTGGCTGCAGAACATTTGATTTTACCTTAGTACGGTCGGAATTCATTATCATTAGATAGGGTAAATGGGATATTGTAAACACCACTGGTTTTTCTTTTTGGTAACTCAAAATTTTTCGACACACTAAAGAAATGTATTACTTGCTGCTTTTAGTGGAATTTAAAATTTATTCCGTCTCGTGATAATTCAGTGTTTCTGCTAGCCATGGTGTTGGAGGTTATAATTGAAGTATATTTATTTTTCCTAGAGTTTCGTCTATGAAAGAAAAACTGGATTTATGCTAGCAACTAACCTTATACGAAAATGGGCACACTGCATGTAACGAAAGAGATATATCGATCTCCACTCCCACGGAAGCTCTTCATAAAAGAAAAGGAAAAAAGTAAAAAATTAAACAAAATAATGCAGAAGATATTTTTGTTCCCCCAAAACCCAGTTCCCACAATAACAGTGGACTCGTCAACCAAAACAATGTCCAACCACATCAAGAAAAGCATCGACTCAGTGGTTCTTGGATTAATTGCGGAGTGTAAAAGTGTAAATCACTCTCTTGGCGATATGCAATCAGAAAACGACAAGTTACAAAAGAATACCAGTAATAACAACTGCTGGAAGAGTGGACTGATCAAGAGGATAGCCTAAAACATAAATATTACACTGAACAATAACTTTAAAATTATCAGTTTGGCTTCTTCTTTTACTATTAATGGCTATGGTGAAACTGGAAATTTTTATTTTCGATTGCACGCACAGTAAAAATTGCCAAAAGAAGGTCTGTGAGGATATGTTAATAGTGTTATTTTTATTTTCGATTGCACGCACAGTAAAAATTGCCAAAAGAAGGTCTGTGAGGATATGTTAATAGTGTTAAATATTTATATATCTTCGAATGATATAGCACTGTGTTATATATTATGTTTCCTATTATGAATGCACTAGTGATTTTTAACGACAGCTCGGAACAGAAGTTGGTCAGTGAACAGAGAAAACGTAATCGAAAATTAAAGAACAACTAATTTTTCCATGACTGCAAGAAAACTACTTATTCCAAAACTCCTAAGAATCAGCAGGAAAAAATTCGATAATAGTTTAAACAGCATTTTAAATGTAGCATAGATTTAAATGCTTTAGACAAACCATTAGGACACAAAGCAGATTTTAAACAGTACAAGAAGATAGCATGTGAAAACGCAGCAGCAGAAGTTGATGAAATCATGCGAATAACCTTCCAATACATCGAAAAAGATAACATCGATATAGGCCGAAGGCAGAATAAGAAAATTGTGCAATCATAATAAATACAAATTCGGCAGAGACAAGCGAAAATATCTCGCTTGGCAATTAGGCATACTACCAATTCAATAACCAAGAATTTGATATCTCAGAAAATGGTCCGAAGTTTTCCTATCCAACATCATTGTGGCTGGTTAAAGATTTCATTACCATTATTCAACCGATAATATTTCACAATATTGAAAATGTTTCGGAAATGAAAACAGCCTTTTTTTTACTAATTTCGATGCACTAAACACGATTATGACATTAAAAATTAGTGATTGTCTCTTGTTTCGAAAATACTCGAAGCTACGGTTATATGCAGTATATACTGATTTTAGCTTTTTGCATGCTGTACGAAGCGCCGACATGACACAATATCAGGGAGCTATTGCATCATTCGAGGCTAAACAATACCCGGGAGCTATTGCATCATTCGGGAGGTATCCTTCCTCAGTTATCATCCGTTCATGATTGTATGCTGATGCTGTATTTGAGCGATATGCCTCATTCTTGTGTGAACAATGCAAATCATTTTTTGTTAGGTTTGTGCCGAAGGTACTTTTGCGTCACAGAAGAATGAAATAACGCCTGTTACCAAAAAGGACTACCACCTTTACTTCGGGTGTACGATTGTAGATCAACAGAGGAGCAAGGCTCTGCATATATTATGTAATAGTTGTACATCACGTCTTCACAACTGTCTAATGACAAGAGGGGGTAATATGTGTCATACTTCTGTATGACACATCCGCTGGGAAATGGTATAACTAAACAGAAAAAGCAGACAATAAACTACTCAATATACCGTCTGCCATTCTCAAAGTGCCACATGGGAAAACCCGGTAATTGCCTGAGACACCAGAACATTACGATGTGGACACAGAGGAGGAAGAGGAAGAGAATGAAGAAATAAGAACACAGGAAATAGCATCTGTAAGTCTCGATTTCAGGCCCACAACATCGGATTAACTCCACAAGTTCATGCAATACGAGTTGAAAAATCTTTTTAGAGATTTGGAGCTGTCAAAGGACTAGGTGAAACTCCTAGGATCCAGACAGCAGCAGTGGAATCTCCTTGATAGAAATCTGAAAGCAAGTGCATATCGTAGCTGCCTAAAATATCTGATATAATTCTTTACCATGGTAGATAACCTGGTTGTTTGCAATGATGTTAGCGATTTATTCACATCACTCCACATGACACATAACCAAGAAAAAAAAATGGAGGATATATTTATAGATTCCTCGAAATTAAGCATGAAAGCAATTGGTTTACACAATGGGAATGCGTTGCCGTCTATTCTAGTATATAATTGTGATTTATGATTTGTGTTAACTGCGAAAGACATTTGTTTATATGTTCTCTTTGTAACTGAAAATTATATGAATAATATGCATTGAAAATTTGTATCATATACCTGAGATAAGCAAATAAATTAATATGGACTTACTCCCTTTTGAAAAAAAAATCGGAATGCCCATGGAAATTAAAAGCTACCATAATACGCTCTAGATGAATTATAAATGAAGATAGAAAGAAATATATCAAACTTCTTTATTCAAATTTATACAGTATTTTTTACTTCAGAATAGAGTCAACGCTATCTCACCTGCAACAGCGTTGATATTTACCTCTGCAAAACTCCCCGCTCTGCCCTCGGTCATTATGGGATACTGATAAGCTTGGAAAGGTTGCCGTTCTTCGGATGGGATGTTAAGACGCCAGTCCGTGTGCAGGAGAGCCATAACCTCTGCTCGTTAATGAACACGCTGGATGTCCTTGGCGGAAGACTATCTTCCGTCCAGTAGGTCCCCTCCCTCTTCTCTGGGTTCACAGGTTCCTTGTGAGCTGGTAATTTAGAACAATTTTGTGCAAAAAAGTGTTGTACAGAGGAAAAACAATCCAGTCCAACTGTTATTACCGGAAGAATTATTTTATGTCGTGGATGAGTAGAATAATAAGTAATAACTCCGCTGTTAATTGGGGTTAAAAATCGTAGATGTCAATGATAAACATACGGCAGATTAAGTTTTTCGATTACAATGATAGATGTACATACTTTTATATACGCTTTGTCACTTTTTGAGGAGCAGGATGATTCATGGAAATGTTGTAACCCTAAAATTTGAAATATTAAATTTTGAACGAAAGCAAGATAAAGAGATTAAGTTGCTTAATAAGCAACTAGAGGACAAGCGGTCATTTATCTATCAATCCTAGTTTTTTCAAAGATGTCTGCGAGGGCTTTTGGAAAAGATGTTTCAATTTGAAGTTCGAATTTTTGCACTGTAAATAAAAATATCAAAATCCATATGTTTTGAATCACATCCATGCCGTAAGTGAAATACACCGAAGAACCAAACCATTATGACCACCAGCCTTATGATGTATGGCCCTCTACGTTCCACAAAAGCAGCTCTTACCCGACGACGCATGGACGCTACAAGATTTCTAAAGGTATCTTGTGGTATTAGTACATGTTAGCAGCAGGTCCTTAACTCTTGTAAGTTGCTGGCGCAGAACGGATATGTTGTTCCAACACAAACAGATGCTCGATTGGATTGATGTCTGGGAATTTGGAGGCCAAGGCAATACCTGGAACTCTTCCTCATGTTCCACGAATCATTCTCGAACAATCCTAGCAGTGTGGCATGGTACATTATCCTGCTGAAAGAAGGCACTACTAGAGGGACACACCGTTGCCAAAAACTGCATTGATATTTAGGTAGGTGGTAGATGTCATAGTTTCCTTCACATGAATGACTGGACCCAGAGTTTCCCAACTGAACATTGCCGAAAGCATTACACTTTTCCACCGGTTTGTTTTTGTTGCATTGTGCATCCGGGTGCCAACACTTCCCCAGATAAATAATTCACATGTATCCAGCTGTCCGCTTGGTACAACAGGAAAGGAGATTCGTGGAACCAGACGACCTTCTTTCAATCATTCTAGGTCAAGTTTGATGCTTGCGTGACCATTGTAGGTGCTTTCTTAGGTGAACCGAGGTTAGCATGGGCACTCGGTGCGGCCTGTAGCTACGCAGCCCCATTTTCTGTAGGGTTCGATGTATTGTGTGTTGTGACACATTACTTTGGTCACCAATATTCAAATTACGGGCGAGGTGTGTCACAGTATTCCTTCTGTTGGTGTCTACCATACGGGATATCCTTTACTCACTCCTAGCATTGATGAGACGTGGTCCGCCCTCACCTTGGCAGCATTTCGTAGCTTTTCCCTCCTCGGACCACTTTTTGGGGATACAGACCACGGCTGACCGCAAGCACCTCATAAGCCTTGCCGTCTCGGAAATGCTCCGAACCAGTTGCCTGTCCATTACAATTTAGCTTTTGCCAACCCAGTTATGTCCGCTGCCTTTCCCATCTGAAGAACAAGAACAACGCTGTTTAACAGAGCTCAGTATTATGTGCTATTTATACAATTTCATGACCTTCATACCCACCATCGTTTACCTGAAGTTGCTTCGATTTCTTAAAGGCGCGCTTGTCGTAAAGTTTTGGCTCTTCAGTGTATAATAAATGTATAATTTAAACCTCGATTAATGAAAGTTGAAAGGAGCATAATTTTTTCAAATGCTGAAATCCATGTCACTTTTATTTTATAGTACACTTCACTCATCATTTTGAATACCAGTTCATGTTAAATTTTTTTCATTTTGATTAAGAAATATACTAAATTAAGAACATATCTAATATTAAATTAAGGAAGATATCACTCTGAAGTTAACGTCGATCAATTTTAGAGGAAAAATTGTCTTGAGTCAGGAGGGATAGCAACCCAGACCTGCTGATAACTTCTCAGGTGTTCTGGACCACTGAGCTACCGGCGTCGATCAAGATCTCCTCTAATTGATGCCATGAATTTTCTACCAAATGAGAGCAGCTGGGACAAAACCTTCATGAGACACAGAGAATTGTGTACTGTTGTAGAACGTTCATAGCATCAATTAGAGGAGATCTTAAAATACTTTAAAAATGTCGTATACAAAATGAAAAAAATGAATAATGTTTTTTAAACAATTTCATATTTTTAATATTTCATTTCTTCCCTCAAATCAACGCTTTACCATTAAGTAATGACGAAGCACCGATCTAATTAATATGCAATATTGCAATAATACTGCAGTTGGTCGTCCATAGTTTTATGAACTATTGTGGAGTTCAGAAACTTGTTTCTGTATTAAAAAGAAACATCACAAGATAGACAATGTATATCATGAAATAGAATCAAAATCACTAGTTTTTTATTCCCTAAGAACTGTATATGAGTACGATCCGGCCTCCGTACAAAATTATGCTTAATGTAATAGGTAGTAAAACAGAAAAAAAATCCGTTTTTATACATATCATCTTTTGCTGACTTATGAATAATAATGAGTTTCTCTTATTTTTTTCATTTTTGTTCCCACTTGGAAAATATATTTTTTCCTTCGATACCATTTTTTCTAATCTAACTTGATATAAATATAAAAAAACATCGAAAAATACAAAGTATTATAACGATGTATTAATCACCTGTCAATTAACCAATTATCTATGAAAACAAACAGAACAGTCAATCAATGAGTGTATAGAAAGATGGAAGCTTTAACCAATGATCAATGAGAACTGTTGAAACACCAAATACGTAATTTCATACACTCGTTGGGTCACATCTGCCACTTTAGCTACATCATTTGTTAAAAGAATGTTTAAAACTATTTAAACGAAAGTGAGGGAATTTGAGAAATTGGAATTCTTAGCCTGACAGCGACATTTTTATCATCTTAGCTGCTCTAAAGCACCCGACAGAAGGTACTCAAGTACTGTCGTGCCCATCAGGAAAAAGTCTGTCATGTCTGTCAGGGGAATTAATCCTCTGACATATTGTTGTTTTCGCCATTTATGTCTTAGCATTCCTCCTTTCTTCCGGTAGCACGCTAGGCTCATAATCTGCAGTTCCCAGTTTCGAGTCCCAGTTGGGTCAGCGTTGAGATTTATCTCCACAAAATTCCCCGCCTTGCCCACGGTCAGTAGGAGACACCAATGGGCTTGGAAAAGCCGCCGTCCGTCGGATGGGACGTTAATCTGTGGTCCCGTATGCGGGAAAGCCATACTCTGTGCACGTCAAAGAACGCGCTGGAAGGCTTTGACGGGAGGCTACCATCTGTCTCCTAATAGCTGTTCTGGTGGGTCCTATCACCCAACCTTCTCTGAGCCTTCAGAGTCCATGGGACCTCGCCATTTAGCCCATGGTGTGCAAAAAAAATGCTACTCAGAAGTAAAACAGCAAAACAACCAAAAACACTGAAGTTGTAAAAGAAAGTAGCCTGAGGGGCATTGGACATTGAAAATCGTACAACAGGGATCCCATTTAACAAAACGATTTCAGCTAAGTAGTAAACAAGTAGCCAACAGGATAAAATAGATGGCCAAACATCCCTTTGCGATACGAATGCACTAAGCGCTGAATCCCACGATAGCCCAGATGGTTTTATCAAACCCGTGGCGAGGTCAGCCAGCACAGAGAGAAGAGTGCACTTTTCGCCTTTTTCCCTTGTTGTGAAACAGTCAGTCGCAGACGGACGTGCTGTTTTAAGTTCTTTTGAAAGACCTCGTCTTCTTCCCCTTAGTAGAAGCACTTGACTTTCCAGATGTGCAATATAACACATTACTCATGACAATAGTGAAAGGTTGGGTCCAGCCGAAGCACAATCGTATATAGCGACTACAAAGTCCCCAATAAAATTAAAGGAGAATTTTCCGGACGAGTCGCAGGTTTTCGAGATATGCAAAACGACCAACGTGAAACACGTAGGCGAAAGCCACCTTTTCCATTCACGCACATCAGAGGAAGAGGGATAATTTTTTTGTTAATCTGGTCTCCCTCATGTCAGCTAGTAAATTTTTGTCACAGCACTCTTCTCTAGACCCGTTGAACATCAAATGGTGAGGTCCCTGAAATTGTTTAGCACACCGGAAATGAGTTTCATTTTCTCTTGTTAGAAAAATAAATATATTTAAATGGAATGATCCTGTGTGAGCTAATTGTTCAGTGCCTTCTTTTGATCTTGTTTCTGCACTTACAGTTGGCGGAGAGCTACTGTGGCACGACAGTGTGATTTCCTGTGCATAAATCATTTCCAACACGTGAATTGGCTCACCCAATTACGAAATATAAAAATTGCCGTACTTCAGAATCCGAAGCCTAGTGAAATCACAATGCTTTTCTTATTTTGCCCTTCATCCCTTCTTATTAGTTCATCCCTGACGTCATGCCACTCCAAGATATTCAGGGGTGATCACGACAAATTGGTGGTAATGTACCAGGATTTTAACCTGTAAAGCTATTGCGACAAGTAAAAATGAGTGTACTAGTATGAAAGATAAATCGCGACGATTGATTTACGTGACCTAGAATTTCTCACCCTGGCTTATTGCGGCGAAAATGTGTAAAGTGTATGATATGGGAATATGCTTTGTCATTATTGTATAAAAATATTTTATATGCTTGAAAAGCAAAATTTTATATAAGAGAGATAAAATTGGCTGTAAGGAAACAAAGTGTATAGGAAACGCCTTGAGATACAAAGAATAGTTTATGTGTGAAAAAAAAGTATTGTGAATTTAGGTGCAGGAGGCAGTGGCAAAACTAATTTAGAAACCCCCTTGATATTAAGATTAGAAATTTGATTAAGTGAATTTTAAAATTACGTAATGTACGATGAAATATGGTTTTACTCAGTGTGAAAAATACCGAGGAGGAAAGACATTACGACAAACACATCTTTATTCAAATCGAAGCAACTGCAGGTAAACGACGGCACGTGTGAAAGTCATGAAATGGCATAAATAACAACTGATATTGAGATTTGTTAATCAGTGTTATTTTTGTTCTACATATGGGAGAGGCAGTGGACTCAAGTGAGTTTGACAAAGGATAGATTGTAACGCCCAATTGTAACGGACGACTGTGTCAGAGGATTTCCGAGACAGCAAGACTTGTGGGGTGCTCACGGTCAGCTGTGGTTAGTACCTTCCAACAGTGGTCCGAAGAGGGGAAAAACCACGAACAGCTGGCAAAGTGTGGGCCGACCACAGCTAATAGATGCTAGAGGTGAGCGAAGGCTATCCTGTATAGTACGAGTAAACAGAAGGGATACTATGGCGCAACTCGCCCGTAATCTGAATGCTGCTGAAGGGAGTAATGTGTCAAAACATAGAGTTCATCGAACCCTGCTGAAAATTGGGCTGCATAGCCCCAATCTGCTCCGAATGCCCATGTTAACCTCGGTTTACTTTCCAAAGCACTTACAATGTCCACGCGAGTATCAAAACTGGATATTTTATTATTGGAAGAAGGTCGTCTGGTCTGTTGAATCTCGTTTCCTGTTGCACCATGTGGATGGTTAGATACGTGTGCGTCGTTTGCCAGGAGAAGTGTTCGCACCAGGATGCACCATGAGACGAAAACAAGCTGGTGGACGAAGTGTAATGCTTTGGGCAATGTTCTGTTGGGAAACTCTGCGCTCAGTCATTTATGTGCAGGAAACTATGAGGTCTACCACCTACTAAACATTATTGCAGTTCATAGCAATGGAATGTCCCTCGAGTAGTGCCTTCTTTCAGCAGGATAATGCATCATGCCACAGTGCCAGGATTGTTCGAGAAACGGTTCGCAGAACATGACGATGACTTCCAGGTATTGCCCTTGCCTTAAAATTCCCCAGGCATCAATCCAATCGAATATCTGTGGTTTGTGTTGGAACAGCACATCCGATCTGCGGCGGCTCAACCAGGTAACTTATAAGAGTTATAGGATCTGCTGGTAACATGTTGGTACCAGAAACCGCAATTGGTACCAGAAACCGCAATTGGTACCAGAAACCGCAAGACACCTTTAGAAATCTTGTAACATCCATGCCTCACCGGGTAAGAGCTGTTTTGGCTGCACGTGGAGGACCAACATCATATTTGGCATGTGGTCATAATGTTTTAGCGGCATGTGGAGGACCAACATCATATTAAGGAGGTGTTCATAATGTTTTTGCTCTTCGGTATATATAAATATATGTTTTAGTGACGATTTTCAGAGATATTTGTGACAAAAAAAAGAATGCGATATCGCAAGTATTTCATTTTAATTTCATATATATCTATTGTGTTATATTGTATGTTATATTTTTAGTACAAATTAGCATAGGCCAAAGTGTAGAGGGTTCGAATTCAGAGATATCTGTGACAAAAAACAAATGCGATATCGCAACTATTAATATAACCAACTGAGAGAGAAGAGTTTTACACAGATAAAATCATGAAGAATATATTAGATGATCATGAAGAATATAGATCATGAAGAAGATTATACACGAGAAATATAGAGATTTTAAAACACTGAGAGATGGAAAGAGGTTTGGCAACGGATAGCCTGGAGTGTTGAATCCCAATTTAAACTTCATCACGCCGACGGCAGACTGAGTGTATGGCGCCAACCCCATGAAGCCATGGATTCTGCATGTCAGGTCAGAACAGTACAAGCTGGTGATGGCTCAGTGATGGCCTGGTGGCCTGGGATGATTCAGTTGGACGTCTGTGGGATCTTTGGTACGTGTACCGACGACTCTCAATACATTCTGGTAGCTAGAACTCATGGCTGACCATTTACACCCATTTTATGGTCATTATGCATTCCAATGGAGAAAGCATCTATCAGCAAGATAACTGTTCATCTCACAAGTCCAGGTTGGCTACTGCATAGTTGCAGGGGCATTCTTCTGACTTTTAAATAATGAATTGGGCACCTAGATGCCCAGATTTAAATCCCATCGAAAATCTTTGGGATACCGTCGAGCAGAGTCTTCGGGCCCATGTCCCATTAGCGAAGACCTTGAGAAATTTGTGGACAGCTCTGGAGGATGCATGGGTCGTCATACCTGTGGAACATTTACGCATGATTGTGGAGTCCTTGCCTCGTCGTGTGAATGTACACTGAAGTGTGAATGCAGGTGTCCATGAATTCATGGCCCAAACGTGAGGGGATAGTAGTACATACTGAACCCTCCAATATTCGTCATAGAATATGCGGCCACAAACGCAGCCCGGTGACGGTAGGGGGCGCAGACGAGATAGCACGGCTTAAAAGCGCTGAATCGGCCAAACCTCAGCATTCTCAGCGTCGACTAGACACGAGATGGAACAGTTTACGAACGCAGAGAAAGCCGATATGCACCTGATATATGGTGTAGAGAGGACAATGATAGAGAGGCGCAAAGACTTTACTGTGAGCCATATGCTATGCGCCGTGTGCCCGATCATAAAATGTTTGCATGACTGCACAGCCAGCTGTCTGAGGCAGGAACATTCCACGTCAGTTGACATGATGTCGGACAAGCACGGACGGTCAGAACGCCAGCTATGAGTGAGGACATCTTGCGTATGGTGACAGATAACCCAGGTACAAGCTCGCAATCCGCCACCCGGAGCCTGAGTGTGCATCGGAACAGTGTCTGACGAGTACTGCATGAAGAAGGACTACACCCCTATCACTTGCAGGGAGTGCAGGTATTGACAGCTCTTGATTATCCCCTGCACATGGATTTCGCCCAGTGGTTCCTGCAACAAAGTGCCGCATATCCCGATTTCTCCGCGAATGTGCTCTTTACGGATGAATCAACATTCTCACATGAAGGTGTAGTGAATGTCCATAATGCGAATTTTTGGGCAGCCCAGAACCCTAATGATTCACGTCCAAATTCGAACCAGCAACGGTTCGCCGTCAATGTCAGGGCAGGGATCGTGCATGACTATTTAAATGGACCCTACCTACTACTGGACTACCCCTCGATGGGCAAACGTACCGTATTTTTCTGCAGCAGGTTTTGCCGGAATTGTTTCAGGATGTTCCTGCCGCAATCCGCGCCCGTATGTGGTTCCAGCACGATGGGGCACCAGCCCATTTCAGCATGGACGTGCGTCAGCATCTTCATACCACATTTGGGAACCGATGGATTGGATGCAATGGTCCCATCCCGTGGCCCCCCAGATCGCCCGATCTTTCTTGTATCGATTTCTTTCTGTGGGGACATTTGAAGAGTGTCGTATCCGAGACGCCCATGCAGTCCGCAGAGGATCTGGTAGCCTGACTCTCCATCGCAGCCGCTGATGTGCGCGATAAGCCTGGTGTTTACGAGCAGGTACACCGATCACTACTCCGCCATTCTGCCACTTGTATCAACGTTGGTGAGCGGACGTTTGAACATTTGTTGTAATGATCACCAATAAATGTCGCTCTGGAAACCTCTTCGTCTGTCCTTCATTTCCAACTCCTTCAACGTCATAGAATACGCGCATTTTCTTCAACGTCATAGAATATTGGTCGTTTCGGTGTGTACTACCATCCCCTCACGTTTGGGCCATGAATTCAGGGACACCCTGGGTAGAAGAAGACATTGATAAAAGTTGAGGTTTGGAATAGATGATATTGACTCTATACTTGTAAATTCCCGAGCATGGAACAGGGCAAGGATTATTTGAATCACAGTAGAACTGTAAAACGATGGAAATGGTTTAAACACAGTAGAATTGTAAAACGATGAAATTATCAAGTCATAGTAGGATTGTAAAAGGAGGAAAGTTAGAATGAGTGGACAGGGCACAGGACACGTGGAGGTTAGGAGACACTAAATGTACATATTGTAAAACGTCAACGATAGGGACTAATTCCTCAACCAATCGTCGATCCAATGACCATAACAAATCCCTTGTTTATTTTTTTCGTTCATGTGCTGTTGCAAGCGAGCTCACTGGTCCCTACCAGTTCATGATGAGCTTTCGTAGAGCAGATCAGGTGAACAGAGACTAGATCAGCACTAGGGATATTTTCGTTTTCTCCCCTTTCTTCTCCCCCCAAGTGGGATAGGTATATCATGCCTACATTGTTCGAAATGCGGACCCGACGTATCTGTCAGGCGAAGATCCCTCTGCTATATTGTTGTTTTCGTTATTTTGGTCTTAGCATTCCCTCTCTCTTCCGTCTTTCCTCTCAAACGTTGAATCTGTAAGAAGCAGTAGCCTGAGGGGCATAAATAAAAATAATAAACACCCCCTCAAGCAGCTGCTTGTCATAGAGGTCTGACAGGAGCCTGTCAGTTTATATGCCAGAGTAGAAACTCTGAGAAGATGGCAGGACCTCAGCAGAAAACTGACACATACATCCATGCCTTACCCGGGCTCGAACCCAGGTCCCTTAGATCAGTAGTCAAGCGCGCTAACCATTCGGCCATGGACGGCTGAGGGGCATAGTTTGAATTTCGTACAATATGGTACCCCATTTAAGAAAACGATCTCAGTTAAGGAGTAAACAAGTATCCAACACGTGTGAATAGATGGCTAGACATTCCTTTTCGATACAAGCGCGCCAATCGCCGAATCCCATGATAGCGCAGATGGTTTTACCAAGTACCCAGCAAGGTGAGTCAGCACATAAAGAAGAGTGTGCTTTTCGCCTTTTTACTCTGTCTTTTGTGAAGCAGTTAGTCGCCAACGGACGTGCTGTTTGCCATTCTTGTGAAAGAGATTTCGTCTTCTACCCTGACGTAGAAGTACTTGTATTCCCAGATATGGGATACAGGAAATCATACTCATGGACAATAGTCAAAGGGTGGTCCCGGCCGAGGCACAATCCCATATAATGTCTACACAGGCCCAGGTAAAAAGTGAAAAACAATGTTCCAGATGAGCTGCAGATTCCGATTCCGAGATCCCTGAAAAATGATTTCCGAGATCCCTGAACCATTCAGATCATTTCCGAGATCTCTGAAACAACTGACGTGAAACGAGCAGGCAAGGCAGCCTTTTCCATCCACCCACATCAAAAGAACGAGGTATGGTCATTTTTCCTAATATGTTTTACCTCATGGAAGCAAGGAAATTTTTGTCACCGCCACACTGCCCTAGATTTCTTGAACAGAAAATGGTGAGATCCCTCTAATTGTTTAGCACATCGAAAATGAGTGTGATTTGTACTTATAAGAAAAATAAATGCGTTTAAATGTAATGATCCTGTGCTCAGCTATTTAGTCAGTGTCTCCTCTCAATCTTTTTTTCTGCACTTAGATTTGGCAGATAGCTACAGTGGCATGACAAAATGTTTTCCGTGCTCAAATCACTTCCAATGCAACGAAATGGCTCACCTCATCACCAAATACAAAAATTGTTGCACTAAGTACATTTTCTATCGAATCTGGCTCCTAGCTCTTCTAACAACTTTTGACGATAGTTATTTAAAACAATACTATATGACTCAATTTAAACATCCGATGGGCTTGGAAAGGCCGCCGTCCGTCGGATGGGACGTTAAGCCGTGGCCCCGTGTGCGGGAGAGCCATACCCTGTGCACGTTAAAGAACACGCTGGATGGCCTTGACGGGAGGCTACCATCTGTCTCCCAACAGCTGTTCCAGTGGGTCCCCTCCCCCAACCTTCTCTGAGCCTTCGGAGTCCATGTGACCTGGCCATTTAGCCCATGGTGTGCAAAAAAGTGCCGCTCAGAGGTAAAACAACTCAACCCAACCCAATTTAAACATCGTATGCATAAGAGTGGTGAAACTTTGCAAGAAAGTGCTAGTGATATCGAGCTAGATTGGCATTAATAACTATCCACCAGAAATTCAAGATAACTTAGCTCAATTACAGTTTATTGATGCTATTGCTGACCTTGAGACTCAACAATCTCTGAGGATGTTGGAAGATGAAACTTTAAAGTCATCTGTGGTACATACCATGAAGTACCAGTGCTCCAGAATTTCCTCCCGAGCGAACATAGTGAGATTTGTGAATGCAGAAGAAACTGCAGAAAAGAATAGTGAAATACAAGAACTAACCAAAGCCATACAATCCGCTTTTAAATAAATAAAATCTCCAAGGACTTCTACAAACATACAGTGTTGGAATTGTGGCAAGACTGGATATATTCGAGCCAACTGCAAAAAGTGGTGGGTGCAAAGTTCAAGCACGTCTAATAGACAACAGAACCAGCGTAAACAAAGTGATGGGCAAAGGCTGGCTGTTGATTGTTTGGCCAGCACGCAGAAGTGTAACCAATATTAGGGCGGTGAAGAAATGAACTCAATACAATGTGTGCCGTGACGAAGTGAGCTCAATACTAAGTGTTCCGTGGCACGAAATGTTTGAGAATCATTGTACTAGACCAATAAGAGATTCCAAGACTCAAGATCGATATTTTCTTTGGCTTATTTTTTATTTATTTATATATAATACGAAAATATATTGAATTTAGATCTAATACTTACCGAGAACAGCATCTAAAATAGTACATTTTGAATATCGCAATTACAACCAAATTATTAAAAATGAAGATTTTCAAAAAATATATTTAGGTTTTACATAATTTTTATTCTTTTTACACATTTTTTTATGGAATGAAAGGAAATATATTACTCTGTTTTTATCAGCAACTAGCAATGCGTTGAATAATGCACAGAAATGTGTTCCGTGTATTGATTCTCTCAAAATAATCTTCGAAATAGGAATTTTTAATATAATCGAAATAACCATAATAAATTAAACAAAGTTTATATACTTTCTGACTTTTAAAATTTGCATACAACCGAAACGTAACCAGGGACGAAGTGTGAGTGGAAGCAATTATGACAATGAGCCTGAGATCTTGAGCCATCAGTAGCTCTCATAGGTCGTTGCTTAACTGAGCTATTTTCACATCTAAACACCGGAGCCGAATCTTTTTTAGTAGGAAGACTAATAACCAGAACTGAGACTAAAATTATTCAGCATATTTTGCCTTATTTTTCAAGAAATTTGATAGCGACCACTAAAACGAAGGGGAATATGTTTATGTTGGTAAGGCGTTCCAGTTATTTCCGACTCGATCTTGTCCCTCCTCCTCCGTTTTATTCTAGATCTTGATTTCTGTGGGACACTTTTTCAATTGACTAATATTTGGTAAATCAGTCAGCCAATGACGTATGAAATTTATCTTTTCGTAAACCGAGCAGTCTCTTTTCCTCATTTGTTTCCACTTACACATCACCACTGTTTGTAAACCATTGACAGAGCATGCGTGGAAGCAATTAAAACACCGAGACAGCGCAGTCGACGAAACGATGATTCTCATAACCAACTGCTGGTGGTTTTTTTTTTCAGTTTAATATTTGAAACAACTGTTGGTATATTTAACTTTTTTTTCATTTTTTCTTTTTATTCTAAGTTTTATTATTTATTTCAAACTCTGTTAATAATTTGTTCTAACGACTTCAACGGGAAATAAATTTATCCCTTGTTAAAAATATAAAGAATTTATAGTTTCGTTCTCTCTTTACAGAAGGTTCCTGCTAGATTTCTTCTCGAAATATTTCAGGAAGAAATTGTATTCTTTTATTACGCGCATTTTTATACTGTATATTTTTACTCTGTGTATTTATATTTCTTTTGAAACTTCGAGAATAAACAATTTCGTTTGATTTCAGATATGAAAAGCAATTTTAATTAGAATTAGTTTACTAATATTAATATATTTTTTGAAGTTTGCATCTTTTTTAATTTTTATCTTTAGTGCTACATTTCATAAAGTTTTCAAAAATAATATAAAATACAATAATAATCGTTTCGAGATAAAAGATTTTCTTGTCCCTTACTTAGAAAATTATACCTGGAAATAAAAATCAAATTACTTACAAACGAAATTTTCTAGAAATCAAAACACATACGGCGTTGGGTTGTTTTCCCTCTAACTGGCACTTTTTTGCACACAATGAGATAAATGACCAGGTCACAAGGACCACTACGGCTCAGAGAAAGTTGGGAGAGAGGGAACCCACTGGACAGCTCTAGGGTAACTGTCAGTCAAGACCATCCAGCATGTCTTCAACATGCACAGGGTATGGCTCTCCTACACACAGGATCAATGGAAAATACGTGGGTTTTTAGAAGATTTCTCTGTAATTCACATATGGATTTTAACGGTCATTAAAAACTTATTACAGGATGTTTCAAAATTTACTGAACGTACCAATTAGTATTTTAGTGGCTCTTTGACATATATTGATTGGACAATTAAAGAAATATCCAACGTGCTCATAGGGGTATCGTGACCAGACCTCCAAAATATGAAGGCAAACAATATGACTACCCTTGTTATGTCAAAACATTCAAATCCAACATATTAAGCCAGAGCACAAATGAACCAGACGCTGTCCTGCCCACACAATTTGACCAGACGGCCAAAGCCTTTCGCCAATGCTTTAAACGTAGGAAAAGATTGTGAACAAGCTCGATTTTTTAGAAGGATTCTCTATAATTCACAAAGTGTTGTTGTTTTATTTGTTTTCCCTATGGTCGGGACTTTTTTTCCACACAATGAGTAAAATGTCCAAGTCATAAAAGAGCCCCGAAAAAGTTGGGGGAAGTTAACGTATAGCTATCCAGCATATTTCACCACTACTTAACTTCCCTTCTGATGGACGGCGGCCTTTCCAAGACCACCGGTGTTTTCTACAGATTGCTGACCGGGAGTTTACTGTATTGATGCTCCGGAAAAAATAGGCTTTGCATTGTGTTCTTTTGTGTGGTTCAGCGGGAGAGCTTGTCGACGTTGCATATCGCAGAAAAGCTTTTTTATTTTGGGTAACCAGTTCATGAATAGTAAACATGTTTCGAAATGTACATTGAACGTTTAGTTCGCTGTATACAAAATCACTAGGAAGTTTGAAATCTTGGTTCTCTTGCACCGTTCTGGAAATAAGGGATTAAAGCAGTTGAAACAGTCTTAAAATAAATGGAGTCGAAGGTAAAGGTGTTGCGGTAACTCGGACAGCACAAATGTGGTTCAAGAAGTTTGTGGCTGGTGACACGAACTTGGTGGAGAAAAAAGATTCGGGAAGACTCGCTGTACTGCCGGACTTAATCATAAGCTAAATAAGCAAGAGCTTAGGGCCTCGCAATGTTAGGGAACCTCAAAGAAACGAATTTCAAGTTTTACTGTGTTATAAAATAATAATTTCGATATTTAAATTAACCGATTGTGAAAACAGTGTTCATCTTAACTTACCAATGCTATAATAATCTTTTCACTACATCAATTTTCAGTTTATTTTTCAATATTCTCTTCATTTAAAATAAATATATATATTTCAACTTTCGAATTTTTGTGCCTCTTAAATTTAAATAGCTTAGGGTCTCAGAAGGTCAAAGTCCGACTCTTCCTTTCTAGGGTATATTAGGACTCACATATTCTCTCACGGCCGTTGAAGCAAATCCACCAACCAGCACCCAAAAATTGTTGGTTGAACTTGAAGTTTCCAAATCCGCCATCGCTGAACACCTGCACAAGTTCGTTAAAGTCTACAGAAGATGACACGAGGTGTTGCATGAATTGATCCCATCTCAGGCTCTAAAATGCTTTGATGATGAACAGAGTGCCGGGTGTCACTCTGTTCATCAATAAATAGTTACTGAGGATGAGGAAATGATCTAACTGCATAATCCAGACACCCTACAACCAGTGGTAGGACCCAAATGAACAAGTTTTACCTGTCCCAAAACTCGGCCATTTCAAGAAAAAAATCAAGCTATGTGTCTCTTGAAATTTCGATGGTGCGATCCACTTTGAAATCATTTCAGATGACTGGGCTATCAATGCCGAACTGTATTTCGAGCAGCTGTTGGATGAGTAGCTTTAGTCAACCGAAAGCAGACGCTCCTTGAACAGGACAATAGCAACCCACATATGCCATCTGGACCCAGGTAAAGCTATATAAACTTGATAGAATCGAGATCCTGCCGGGGGGCGAGGGGGGCTCAGTCGGTAGCGCGCCAGGCTCGTAATCTGTAGTTCCCAAGTTCGAGTCCCAGCTGGGTCAGCGTTGAGATTTATCTCTGCAAAATTCCCCGCCCTGCCACGGTCAGTAGGGGACACCGATGGGCTTGGAAAGGCAGCCGTCCGTCGGATGGGACGTTAAGCCGTGGCCCCGTGTGCGGGAGAGCCATACCCTGTGCACGTTAAAGAACACGCTGGATGGCCATGACGGGAGGCTACCATCTGTCTCCCAACAGCTCCAGTGGGTCCCCTCCCCCAACCTTCTCTGAGCCTTCGGGGTCCATCTGACCTGGCCATTTAGCCCATGGTGTGCAAAAAAGTGCCGCTCAGAGGTTAAACAACCCAACCCAACCCGAGATCCTGCCGTACCCAACCTACAGCGCCGACCTTGACATTTGTGATTATCTCCTGTTCGGGCGTTGAGGTTTTTTCTTCATGACAGGCACTTCGCTGATTCGGACGAGATCGAACTAGGGTGTCAAGAATTCTTCCCCTCGAAACTGAAGGCATGGTATCGTGCCGAGACTGAACACCTTGTAAGATATAGGAGAGGGAAAATGGACAAACTTTTGAACATGATAGTGCAAACTTTAAAATGTAAGTATTGATTATTACAAGGTTCTAAGTAAGTACATTTCTATATCAGAAACACAATTATTTTCTGGACACCCCAAGTATATCATTTCTAGCATGACGAGTTGCATATCAAAATGAAAGCTTAAATATCCGTTGTTTCTTAATATAAAACGAAATTATTTCTCCCACCACCTTGATCTCAATTGGCTATAAAATATTGAAAACTATCCACAGATAACTAGCACTAACAATTACTTTGGGTAAACTGTGTATATATTTTATACATACATATATACCTGCATACATACATACAAAATCATGAAGCACATGGAAGGAGAGACCCAACCACACAGAAATTTAATTATCCACACATGTTTGTCCTGAGCTACCACTACTGCATTAGACCAGTAAAGGCAATTCTAAAGTTTCAAATTGACTTCCCACAGCATTGTGAGTTTCCCCTTTTTTCTGAGGGCTTTAGATACACTGTTTACAAAGCTATTCGCTAATATTTAGTTATACATATGGACAAATGATCTAAGCAACGCAGTCTCTCGCTGCACATATACTGCTCAAAGGAGGCTATGAACGTATTAGCTAGCATCATCAGTATTTAAAAATCCAATTAACCTAATGAGCACCGTAAGAATTTCGAATTAAATACATCAAGTTTCCTCTTATCTCGTTTACAAAGAATCCATGTTTCACTACCTAACTAACCTTAGAAAAGACCAAAACATTTTTTAGCCAAATTTAAGGTTTACAGTATGATCTAAGTTTTCCAAACTCTTAGAAGATTCTGAAAAATCCCAGCAGCAATTCCTACAGTTCTACTTTTCTAGTGCCTCACATACCAATAATGCTTACACAAATCTAGAGATAATTAAAATGAGACACTTGTTCAAGGGTGGAAACTTATTCAAAATAACTGAAGCACAATCTAACTGACCAATTTTTATCATTTCGATTTTCTCCCTGTCTATAACCAAATCCACTATACTGCCAGTCACGTAAGCAGTTCAACTAAAAAATTTATATTATTAACAACTTTAGCTAAAAGAGCCAAATCATCGCATTATATGATTCAGAAACATTCAATCTGTAGACCATTAAAGCCCAGTTTTCTACTTGCAATGAATGCGACATAAAATAACTTAAACAGAAAAGGACACAAAGTGAAGATTAGTCAACTCCAGTAGAAATTGGCAACCAATTAATACAGGCTACGCAGGCTGGAAAAAAATTAAGGAGCAAGTGACGCAATCGAGAGGGCAAAAAATAAAGGAGTAGGCAAGAAAGTGGATTTAAACTAAATTGCAAAACTTTCATCTCCGTTTAAGAGGTCTTTTAACTAGTTCTTGACCGTTGCGTTGGGTTGGGTTGTTTTACGGGTGAGCGGCACTTTTTTGCACACCATGGGCTAAATGGCCAGGTCATATGGACCCCAAAAGCTCAGAGATGTTTAGGGAAGGGGACCCAGAGCACAGCTGTTGGGAGACAGATGGTAGCCTCTCGTCAAGGCTATCCAGAGTGTTCTTTAACGTGCGCAGGGTATGGCTCTCCCGCACACGGGGTCACGGCTTAAAGTCCCATCCGATGGACGGCGGTCTTTCAAAGCCCATCGGTGTCCCCTACTGACCATGAGACCAATGTGTGGTATATGCCCAAGTTTAATATCATTTTACCTCCATTTCTCTTTCAAGTATAATGAAATGGGTCATGCCTCCCATCCTTGTCACGAGGTGGTAAGCTGCTCCTCTGCTTTAACAGGAAAGTTATCAACTCAAAGATTCTTATCAGCATTCAACTTTTAATAATAATAATAATCTATACTCATCTTCATGTTACTTATACAAGAGTTTAAACAAATTACCCGCAAAGTATCTGCTTATCTGCAGGAGAGAAGAATGTACGTTACATGAAAATACATAAAATAGTGGTTTAAAATAATGTCATCGGTTTATGTGAATTTCAGTAGAAGCGCCATTGTGGTGGTTAAAATTTTTTATATTGATTTTAGTGCCTAGAAGAAAAGTTTTAGTCATATTTTCGATTTCTTAAATTTCTTAAATAAAATAATTTCCCTTGGTAACATGTAAGGAGCTGTATATGCCCTTGTACATTTCCCGCAATTGTTTAATATTTTTGGATGTTGGAAATAAATTTTGGATTGTAACCTTGTGTTTTTCCCATGAGAGATTTTAGACTTAAATTGATTGCCAAATTTGTTTTAAGCAATGCTGCATTTGTAAAGGTTGTTTAACCCTTTCAAGACCATAAGGTTTCTAAGAGTAAATATTAGTATGTAACTGTTTATTTTAGTTTGTTTAGACGTAAAATAAATAAAACTCGTAAGAAAAATACATAACAATGTGTAGTTTTTTTGGAATTTTATGGGAAATATTTTTCCCAATGGACTATAAAGGTAACACAAATTATAGTTAGGCTTATTATGCAATGTCTTTTATTTATTGGTTTATTAGAACAAAATGTTAACTAAAATAATACAAAATTATGAAATAAAATTACTATACAAAATGATATGTTAATTATGATATTCTGCGAAGAATTTCTTTTGGCAGTGAGGCAAAGATGGACATTGCACATAGTACATATATTACGCGTCCTGACAGTTCTGTTTTTTTTTTCTAAACGTTCCTGTTTACGTAATTGCGTTCGGCATACGTTCTATTTTGACATTCTGTATAAAAATTGTAGATAAGGTTATAATTAAATACGACAATCACCAATTTTAAAATGGGAAAAATGTTTCCTTTAGTCGTGAAAGGGTTAAAGAAAGTATGCCTAGATAATTTAGTCTTTCTTCGCTATGATAAAATAAATTTCTTAAGTTGTACGGGATTATATTTTTAGAAATGGGTGATTCAATAGTTTCTATTTTCTTTATATTTGTGAGGTTAGTTGAGCTGTATATTGTCAAAAAATAAGTCAATATAGATTCACAGACAACTTTGTAAACCAAAATGCATGTATGTGTGCTTACAGCAAATTATAGTTTGTAAAGTTTAGATGCGCATAGACGCAATTTCCTTGATAACTTTTGAATCACACCGGAAGGTTGTGTCCATGTAAAGTCCAATATATTCATCGCTCTCAAACACGCTCAATAACATCACAGTTGCAGCAGTCAGGGTCATGAGTTATCATGTTGTTAGGACACAAGGATTCGTGGTTTTTAATTGCATAAGATGAAAGATTATAGTATCCTGGTGAATGAAAGTTCATCCATTTGGTTTTATCTGAGTTTATGTAAATACGGTTGATGTTAGACCAGTTAATAATTTTGTTAAAATCATCCTGTATATCTCGGGTTGGGTTGGGTTCTTTTACCTCTGAGCTGCACTTTTTTGCACACCATGGGCTAAATGGCCAGGTCACATGGACCCCGAAGGCTCAAAGAAGGCTGGGGGAGGGGACCCACTGGAACAGCTGTTAGGAGACACATGGTAGCCTCCCGTCAAGGCCATCCAGCGTGTTCTTTAACGTGCACAGGGTATGGCTCTCCCGCACACGGGGCCACGGCTTAACGTCCCATCCGACGGACGGTGGTCTTTTGAAGCCCATCGGTGTCCCCTACTGACCGTGGGCAGGGCGGGGAAATGTGTATCTCGGACTGCGTCTCCTATATTGTGATTCACGTTAACCAAGGCGGTCTCATCAGCGTATATATAAGGAGAGCCCTTCAGTTTAAGGTTAGCTAGTTCATTAATATAAGTAATGAATAAGAGCGGACCTATAATTGAACCGTGTGGGACACCAGTATACACTGTTCACTTCTTACTAAAAATGCCATTAATTTTAGTAACATGCACTCTGTTTTTTAAATAATTTTCAAACCATTTAAGGGTAATACCTCGAATACCAAAGGTATTCAATTTTTATGTTAGAATATCATAATCTAACGTATCAAATGCCTTACGAAAATCCAGAAAGAAAACAGCTGCGTTTTTTCCTTTGTTTAAAGTTCCGTTAATGACGTCAGAAAACTCCGTTAAAAGTGTAATTGTATTTTTACCTTTTTGGACCTGATCATTTAAGTTTACTAAGCTCTTTGTAACGACATCTTTTAGGACTAGTTAGGGTGTTGATTCAGATCTTTTAAATTTTTTTCTCTCAAAAACTTACTGCAAATGAACGTTATGTCCTCTGTTCCAGTTTACGCATAAAGTCCTGCTAGAGTGAGGAAAATCCTGTTTAAAATGATCTCATTCTTCCTTAACTTCAGCAGTACGTAAACCACGATTGTCCTAATTTTAACGCTATCTATCATGGTAAGCTTTGGTTATGTCTCAATCGTTCAGAACTTTAGTATTTAAGGTGATTTTTTTAAAATTGACACAACACTAGTTTAAGATGCAAGACAATTTTAAAACGTAACGATCAGACTGACTCCATTTTAACTCCGCTCTTAAAAGCTCTGCTATATTCCAAACAGAACTAGACGATTTGCTATTAATTATTTTGCTGTTAATTAATATATTATCGATCATAGTTCCTTAATAACATTAGTCTCATCTTAAAAATATGCCTAGAAAAAATTATTATAGAGTAGAACTTTGAACTTTTTATGAATGGTGATATATGGTTAGTGCATTAAAAATAAAAAAAAAAAAAATATCTCTCACGAAGCTGTTTTCCACAGAGGTCTGACAGAAGTCTGTCGGTGTATTACGCGATAGAGAAGACTATGAGCAATTCTAGCTCGCTAGCGACCTCCATTTTTTTTGGCACAAAAACTCATTCTCAAAAACCATTCCTATTTATTGAAATAGTTTAAATGTTATTGGATTCCCATTAAACTGAAATATATCTCATGGCTGATAACTCTGGATAATATTGGATCAAAACTAGTGTTTTTACTTCTATTTTTAAGAACTTCCTAGTGCTTCTTATTTGAACCTTAAATGATCGAATTTGTCAAAAATTTTAATCGCAATATTTTTACTACGTCAAATAGATGGGGATGTATTGAATTCATTAGTGGCAATGGGGGAAATTTATGGCAAATGGAAACATTTGTGTATTCCTAAATCATATTTGATTTATTTCCGAAATGCTTGCAAAAGCGACTACAACTATTCTATTTGCATTTATTTTTCTTTCCATAGAGTAGGCTTTATACTATTTAATAAAACTCAAATTAAAAAAACGACTATTAGTCTCAAAAAGTGTTTTTTTTTCACAGCAAAATATAACAAACATTTGTAAAAAGTTCTATGTATTCTCTTCACAGCTCTATGGAATAATTAATGGTAGTGAACGATTTTACTACAGCTGTAATATCTTGCCTACGAATTAAAACGTAAAAGGCACTTTATCAACGATACTGAAATGAAATTTTCAAAATTTAATGTAAATATGAATTCTAAGACGAACTAAAAAAACCATTATTTCAGTATCAATCTTCGCTCACGGTTATAAAACTTTTGGTCCCAAGTTACCATCAGGAAAATGCTGTTTACCCTTAATATATTTATTGTTGACTCTAATAAATTTAAAAGAAAGAATGCATGAATTAATTTACTTTTTGTTTTGTTATAAATCGATTGTTCTCTTTTTTGGGGGTATAGAACATGAGCATTTCTTTACAAACTAAAGTTGTGCTGAAAAACATTATGTGCGAGCAGAACACGGGAATCACTGTTGAAATAAATGAAAGCTTGGAAAACTAAGAATTCATATTCGATAATAAAATAATTGATTTAATTTAAAACATATGTAAAAATATCTTATAAAATAAGTTTATTAATAAATAATTATTATAATTAAATATAATAATTATAATAATTTTAATTAATTATAATAATTATAATTAATTATAATAATTATAATTAATTATAATAAATAATTATAATAAATAATTATGATAAATTAAGTAATAATAATAATATTTTTGTTTTTCATTGTACATTAAACTTATAGTATGTAAATATACTGGTTCCCAAAAGTTAACGGATAATCGGCAAAAATGTATAAAGCTGCCGATTTATCTAAAAGATGTACTGAAAATGTGCGAACATGGAAAATGCGCTACGCGGAAAACTATCTCGCATCTACAGTTGCCTCACTTAAGCCAGAATATGCAAATTAGGAATGCGTTAAAGAGACGTGCAAGACTTGTAGCTGTTCTGGCGACTCATGGTTTCACTTCAGTGGTACGTCGAGCTTATTATGTCCCGAAGACATCGTATGGATCATTTTCAGTTGTGGTGAGCGAGTGGAAGAATGGAAGCAGGTCAGTCCCAGACGGAAGTTTCCAGAGCATTTAATGTTCCACAAAATATCCTGTCAAGACTCTGGAAATAGTTTCAACAGACAGATGTTCGTCGTCGAGCAGGACAAGGCCATCCCAGAGCCATAACTAGTGCAGTCGATTGCTAAATGAGTCTTACTGCTAGAAGGAACAAAGTGATGACCGTTAGGTAACTGTCTTCTTCGCAGCCCAAGTGGCTCTATTAGTACCTTACGACACAGAGATGAGTTCCTGAACCAATATGTAAGGCCATTAAAGGGAACCGTCGGTCCAGATTTTATTCTTATGGACAATTTCGCCCGTCCTCTTCCAGCTCATTGATCGCCGATTTTCTCGAAGAGGAAGATATTCGCCGAATGGAGCGGCCAGCCAGATCTCCTGACCTCAATACCATTGAGTATGTATGTGAAGCTCTTGGGATACGCATTGGAACTCGCGAGCCCCCATCTAGAACACTCCACGAACTCAGAACAGAACTCGTTGAGGAGTGGTCATTAATCCCTCAAGACCTCATCAATACCCTCATAAACAGTATGAGGTGTCGTTGCTTGACCTGCGAGGCAGTCAGGGGTGATTATACTCCATATTCACATACTTCATGTCGTACGTAAAGCATATTTTAAGTATTGTTCCAAGGACGACTTCTTCATCTTAACGCATGCACTTTATACGATAATGAATTTCATGTGCTTGATTTACATATGTAACATAATAATAAACCTCTTTACCAAATTTCGTTCCATTCCCTTAAATATATTTCTAGTTTTGTACGAATGTATACATTATGTTTTAATTTTAGACCATATTTAATTTCCTTCTGCTACAAATTTCATATGCTTGACAAATTGTATCCAACTCTGGTTGGTAGTAAATGATTTGAAAAATTCGATGATCTGAGCAAGGGAATACCGTTTTTCATTTTAGAAACTTCTGGCGTGGGGAGGATCATAGGTACCTGGAAATATATCCAGTTGTTTCCTCTCCTAAAAGAATGGGAGAAACATTTAAAACGAAGAGTGTGGGGAGATCAATCGTAATGAGTTTTATGCCGAGCGATATTTGAGACGTGAGAAGTGTTATGTACTATATATTTTAGAGAATTCCATACTATATATTTTAGACTTTCAGACGTCATAAGTGTCATGTACTATATATTTTTAGAAAACGTGTACTATATATTTTAGGGGGCGGGGGTGGCTCAGTCGGTAGCGGGCCAGGCTCTTAATCTGTAGTTCCCAGGTTCGAGTCCCAGCTGGGTCAGCGTTGAGATTTATCTCCGCAAAATTCCCCGCCCTGCCCACGTTCAGTAGGGGACACCGATGGGCTTCTAAAGGCCGCCGTCCGTCGGATGGGACGTTAAGCCGTGGTCCCGTGTGCGGGAGAGCCATACCCTGTGCACGTTAAAGAACACGCTGGGTGGCCTTGACGGGAGGTTACCATCTGTCTCCCAACAGCTGTTCCAGTGGGTCCCCTCCCCCAACCTTCTCTGAGCCTTCGGAGTCCATGTGACCTGGCCATTTAGCCCATGGTGTGCAAAAAATTGCCGCTCAGAGGTAAAACAACCCAACCCAACTATATATTTTAGAAAAAAACCTGAATTTTCAGGTTAAATCTGCTAGGAATAATAAAAGTTATATAATGGATCATAAGAAGTAGTGGAAAAATCGTGTTAATTTGAATATTGTCGAGTTAGTAGAAAACCAGCCCTACCTAAGTATGCTATTATATTCAAATCATCATAGTAAATTTATGATAGTCGGGGACTAGTTATAAATTCAAAAAAAGCTTTCGTTATTGTTACAATATATCAAGTTCAATATGGCAGTAAAAGGAAATAATGAAAGAAATATTAAAAGCATTAAATTTGCACCTACCATTCATTGCTCCTGCAAAGGAAATATATACATTTACTTAAATTTTTCCGATTTCATTTTTCTTTTGTGTATGTTTAAAAGTTGAAACTGCAATACCGAAAATGTATAGATTGAAGATAATTTTAATAAACAGGACGTCACCATATCGTCGCCGCCATTTACGTCGACATAACGAGGACACTGACATAAATTTTCCCAGTACTTATGTCTCTCGCTTATTCAGAGTAACGCTTCGATTTGAATCTCGGATCAGTGCCGCCATCTAGCATCGCGTATCAGCGCTATCTTCGATGCTCTATAGTCTCCCTTTGTCCTCTTACTTTCTAACTATTTTTCAATTCGTATTCTATGCTGTTTTCCACTTTCAGAATCCAGACATAGCAGCGCTCTCTGGCACTTAGGCTGGGTTCTCTAGTCCACTATTGGTGAATGTTGATTTTGAATAAGCAGTTGGTGGTCTTCGACCTTCATCATGCAGACTATATTTCTCACCCAATTCCCCCCCCCCCTTTCGATCAAGTCAAACGAGTTAAAATCTTTTCGTTCTTAAAATAAGATAAATGTTTTCTGGTTAAATCTCTTAATAATTATCCAATGATATGTATTTTTAGACTATACGTGTTTCACATGTGACCATTGCTAACAAACATATATAAAACTATTTCTAATATTTGTATAATATAAAAATTAAAAGGGATTTCATGACTCTATCTCTACGACACTCTATTTACTTATTGTCATTCTAAATAATATCTCTCTATAAGTCATCTAAGCGAAGTTAGTTTTCCTACTGTCACTATTGCTCGGAATTTACATGCATTTTATGGGTGAAATTACACGTTGTCTCATTTCTTTTATGTCACTACTTTACAGTCCCTAACTACAACATATAGCGAGGACCTCTGTGCTATACTTATTGGAGTTAAATAAAAGATAGCTGAGGTCTCATCTCAACATCTCCCATCCAGGTTTCGCCATTGCTTTTGTGCTTAAAAAAGAAACCCCCTTTAAGATTGATGAAAGAGATAGGATTTGGTATTGGAAGCAAACATTCGGTAGTAAAGGAGACAATGTTAGGCTTGGAAGCATAGTCTGTAGTGAAGAGAGAGAGACATTCCACTGGGCTGGTTGAGCAAGCTCTCAGTGATTTGATTCTCAGATTCTCAGATCTCTTGGATTCTGAATTTGAAAAAAAAAATACTTTTCTCAGAAATCTGATCAAGTGGGCATAAAAAGAGAGTCTTTTGAAAGAGAGTGGAAACCATTGGACGAAACCTCGAAAGTGTTGCACTGTCAAAGGTCGAGTCCATCACATCGAGATATAGTCCCCTGTGCACGTTAAAGATAATAGATTGCCTTGAAACGGTGATACCGCCTCCACTCTGAGAGAGGTGAGAACGAAATCTCTCACCTTATGGTTTCGGCCTAGAAACCTGACCATCCCCCCTCCCTTCCCACGAAGAAACAAAAAATATATTTTGCGTAAGATAATTGAAAGCCCTTTCCTTAATAGCATATGTTCGAAATAACAATGCAAATTTTGAGATATATTTATTTATAGCTCCCCTAGAAATGATGGAAAGATCTTTTAGCGGGAAGTGGGGGCGATTGGGCGGAGAATCGAATGTAATGAGAATTTCATACCCAATCAAAGCCAGGTAAATCTGCTAGTAGTAAATAACATAGTATAATGGATCACAGAAAAGTAGTGAGAAAATCGTGTTGAAACAAACAATGTCGTGTTAACGCAGAAAACCTGCCCTACTTTAAGAATCATATTAAATTCAAATCATCATTAAATTCATTTTAGGCGGGGACTGGTTGTAAATACAAAATACAAAACAATTCGCTATTATTACAGTATATGAAGTTCAATAACAGTGAAGAAGGGAATAATCAGAGAATTTTAATAGGTACTTAAATTACACTTACCGACAAGGTCATCTGCAAAAGTAATTTATGTTTTCTTAAGTTTTTTTCTATTTTACTTTATATTTTACATAAACATTTGGATTCCTTTTTTATTTTATACTTAAATGTTTCTATTAAACATGATATTTCTTTCAGAAATCTGGCTTCAGGAGAAAGAGATACCTATTTATACAATCGATGGTTTTTATGTGTATTTCAATTGCAGAATTAGAAATGGCAAATTTAATTTTCACAAAAAAATTGAGATGAATAGTGCAGAAGCTGTTCATTTGTCACTCATGCTTATAAATCTCATAGTTTCACAAAATATTCATTGCTTAAAGAGTTAATTAATATTTAAATTACATATATGAAGAAAACCTTGTAATAATTGGGATTTTAATATTGATATAATGAGGTATTCTAACGATGTCAATAATCACTGAAGTTTGATGTCTGAATTAGGACTAAAACATTATGTAAATGTACCTACTATATTTAGTAGAAACATATATAGTTAGTTGGACCATGTATTCGTCAGAAAAACGAAAAATGTCACTTGATGTATCAGTTTATAAATTCAATTTGACTGATCATATGCCAATAGTAGATAAACTTAATTTGAATATTCGTCCAATAAATAGTGTTTCACCCAAATACAAGAACAGTACAGATATCAATTATTATAATTTTGAACATTATATCAAGCAACAAAATTTTGCAAATTTATGCATATTTCATAATGGGACTAATAATAAATTCTTTCAAAGGTTTACTGATAATAAAAAACTATTTATTAGTAATAAAAGAAGGAGAAATAAAGTAACAAGTAGACAAATAGAGTAACTAATGAATTTATCAAGTGTATGGACGAAAAAGAAAAATTGTGTATGAGATAAAAAAAAAAAATCCAGGTATTGTGCAATATGAAACAGAATACAAAAACTGTAATAAATATGTAAAACAAATGTATTAAGGAAGTGAAAGACAGGTGTTACAGAGATAAAAATCAATTTTTGCTCAAATGACACTAAGTCACAATGGAAATTTGTAAACAATTTACTTGGTATAAAGAAAAAAAAGTGCAGTTGTGCTGATAATAGTAACATAATTATATTAGTAAATGATAATAATTCAGATTTTATAGATAATAAATTTTATGCAAATGAAAATATAAATATTTCATCTCCATGTCAAACGTACTTAAAGTATGTTTCTCCTTCTATATATCTGAGACGTGACACTGAAATTGAAGTTTGAAATATTATATAACAATTATCTAAATAAAAGTCCCTTGATATGATGGTATTAAGGCACCTACGTTAAAATATATAAATCTCTATCATCTGGATATGCTGATATATTTAGTTAATGTATCTTTGGAAAACGGAAACTCCTATGATGAACTCAGTCTTGCTAAAATAATTCGTATTTACAAATCAGGGGATAAAATATTGTATTGAATTATAGACCATTTTAATTTTGAGAATTTTTTCTAAAGTTTTGAAAACTATTATGGAAAATAGACTCTTTGATTTTTATTAAAAAACAACAACAAATTTTCCAATAAGTTGAAATTTGTGTTTAGGGGGAGACTAAATTTTTAAATGTGTTAATGATAACAAAAAACTATCGCCATATTCATAGATATAAAAAAGGTATTTGACTCTGTTGATCCCTATATACTCATGGATAAACTATATGCAAGTGGAATAAGAGATAATTTCATTTAATATTCAAAAACTATTTTGAAGGAAGAAAGACAGTTCAAATTCAAAATGTTAGAAGTGATTTTCGTACTGTTATAGAGGAAGTTACTCAGGGTTGGGTTGTTGTTTTACCTCTGAGCGGCACTTTTTTGCACACCATGGGCTAAATGGCCAGGTCACATGGACCCCGAAGGCTCAGAGAAGGTTGGGGGAGGGGACCCACTGGAACAGCTGTTGGGAGATAGATGGTAACCCCCGTCAAGGCCATCCAGCATGTTCTTTAACGTGCACAGGGTATGTCTCTCCCGCACACGTGGCCACGGCTTAACGTCCCATCCGACGGACGGCGGCCTTTCCAAGCCCATCGGTGTCCCCTACTAACCGTGGGCAGGGCGGGGAATTAAGCGGAGATAAATCTCAACGCTGACCCAGCTGGGACTCGAACCTGGGAACTACAGATTACGAGCCTGGCGCGCTACCGACTGAGCCACCCCCGCCCCAGGAAGTTCCTCAGGAATCAGTATTAGGACCTATACTGTTCTTGATATATTTGAATGATTTTCACTATTTAAATGTAAAGCAGTCCCTTACGTGTTATGTTGATGATGTGTTTCGCACCTCCTCTATCGGAGGTGTAAAAACGTATAAACAAATGTGATCACGTTGTGTTTTCTTCACCAACTGATAATGGTCATATCTATTAGAGAAGAGAAGCCGCATAAACTCAAGTCCTCCCATTGGCGGAGGAGTTGTAGACACCATTATTATCTCCCCTTGGCCGAGGAGATGTAGACACCAATATTATCTCCCCTTGGTCGAAGAGATGTAGAGATTCTGTGAATAGACTGAATACTCTCTATGGTTTTGTATAAACATAAATATAAACTTTAATACTTGATTTCACTGCGGAATTAACTGCCATAATTTGTATGTATATATATATTCCAAGCACACTAATATTGCATCCAAATCTTTCTAATATTTACTAATATCTACTTTAGTCTGGTATGTGCCCATAACTTTTGAACTAGAGGAAAAGAATGATGCTCTGTACCTTGTATACTCGGAGAGTCCTCTCGAAGGGCCCGCTGCTGATGTCAATCAATTACTGTGGGTAGAGCTTCCTGGGATCCTCTCTGCCGGGGTAGGGAAGCCGTTCTTTCGGAAGGTCGACGGCGTCTCGTAGATATTGTTCTCCGCTACTCATAGTTGACAGTCTCCCAAAATCGTACACTGCATCCTTCTCACTCTACTTGGGTAACTTCTCCGACTATCGCTAGCTGACCATCGTCAGTCTGTCTTGGAGTATCTCTACCCATCTCTCGGAATGTGTGGGCATATATGAGCGCTCCTTTGTCTATTCCCCCGTTTTATAGTATCATTAACACCCAGTTGATTAATGTTGTTGCTGGCCGAAACTTTCCATGATCTCCTGGCTGGAGTCGTTCTCATGGGTTGGACGCCGTGTGTCGGATGTCCAGGAGGTGTCGGCGAACTGACCTTCAAACTGGGCACCAGCCACACCTCTCCAGCGCTATCTTGACACAAAGAGTGGGACATTGCGAAGTAATCAGCGATCGTCCGCTCTCTGATGTTAAAAGAGGTGAATTTATCGAGGCCTCCATGTTGCTTCGTGCATGTGGGGGGGGGGTCCTATTCCTTGCGTGCAGCGGCCATATCATCCCCCAGCTTCTCTTGAGGACAAAATCAGATGATTTGGAGCGAATGCTATGTATGGGAAGAATTTCAATTTTATTTCATTTTGTTCATTGGACCGAAAGAATAACTGAGGCATAACAGATGCAGCAATAGTATACTCTGGTCATATATTAAATGACCTTTTAAACGAAATTGAGTATGATCTACAATTGACCCATAATTGTTTTTCAGCAACTAAATTAGCTTTAAATATACAGAAAACTAAATTCGTATAGTTTGAGCTAAAAAAGTATCAGTATCCCTGTACATATCAAATATCATAAATAAAACTGTTTTAGATAGAGTTTGTAGCTAAAAATACTTAGGTTTGCATCTGGATTCCGACTTTTAAAGAAATACTCATGCAAACATTTTGACAAAACATTAAGGTGTATTCTATTTAGATTTCATTATTTAAAACTTATTGTACCAAAAAATGTTAATTGGACTATAATATGCATGGGTTTACTTTAGTATTCAGTATGGAATACGCAGCTGGGGACGTGGATATGAAAACAACCTCTATAATTTGAATTTAATTCACAAAACTTATATAAACTAGTCTTTAATATTTCTTCCTACTCTAATATATTTTTACTCCTTAAACACTATACATTTTTACAGCATTAGACAAATATACATATACAAAATTCTCTTTTTCGTATATTTAAACAGATATTGTTTCCTACATAAAAATGTTTTAAAAAGACATTTTATTTTTCTAGCTCCTAAAATTTACAATAATTTAGACTTAAATATTAGAAATGAAATTAGTTTAGTTCGCTTTAATATAAAACTGAAAATTATATTTTTGCTATTATTAATTTGGAACATTTGAAATTTTGAATATATAGTTCCTTTTGTTATTCTTGTGCTCGTTGGGTGTCCTTTGGAATGATTATTTGACTTTATGATTTTGAATTAAATATTTAATGGCATATAAATTTGTAAATTCGAAACATTTATTCATTAGTGGAGATGAACAACGTATGTGTTGCCACATATTATAATCTTTACTCATTCTCGAAACCTGGACGGGCATAGGTGTCCCGTGGTTCTCGACATTGCTAGTCCAAAAAATATTTTTTCCTTTCCTTTTCTATGTTTTTTTTTTATAATTACTATTTTAATAGCTATTGATAATTGGTGTTATTATTATTATTTTGTTCTTTTTAACTGTATTTTTTCCTAAAATACCATATGTAGCTTTAAGTAATATGATTTTAGGAGCAAATTAATGTTACTTTTATTATTAGTAGCGAAACAATTTACCTATCTATAAAATGCAATACAATTGAACAAAACTTTCATTTTTTTCTTCTGTATGTTTCAAAGCTGAAATTGCAATGCAGAAAATTTATAGAGTGAAATCTCATATCGTCGCCGCGATATGCGGTCACATATTAAGGACAGCGACGTAAATTTTCCAGCACTTTTGTCGGTCGTTTAGAGTAACGTCTCATTTTGAATCTAACATTAGCTCAGCCATCAGAAATGTTTGACAATCCTTCTTTGTCCTCTTAGGTTGTAACTAGCTGTGCAGTTCGTTTACTACGATGTTGTGCACGTCAGGTTCCAGGCATACACTGTCAATCAGCCTGGGATTTATAGTCCTGTATTGGAGAGTGGATGATAGCGATAATGAGATAGCAGTTGCTAACACACGAACATCATCATCTACAGTACAAATCTCACCCAATTCGTGTTTCAATGAAGCCAAACAAGCTCAAGTCATTTTCTCCTTTAAGTACGGTTAAATCTTTAAAGAATTTCTTAATACTATGCATTTTTACACTTAAACGTGTTTGATATGTGATTCTTTGCTGAAAGTCATAAATAAAAACAATTTCTCATATTCGTATAATAGAAAAATAGTAAAATGACTAAATAACTTTTTCGGTGTGCCATGGTATTTAAGTATTGTTACTCTAAAAATTTATTGCATTCTGTCTTCTCTATAAATCATTTAATCAACATTATGTTCCTACAATCATTATCCCCCTATATGTATATGCATTCTTATAGATAAAATAGTAAACTTTAGAGTCTCTAACCACAACGTACAACAGAGACCCATATTCATTACTTATTTTAATGTTATAATTTATGGTAAGAATACTATTATAAACAAAATGTGTTTTTAAAAGTTCCTTTCCGAGTAGTTAGCACGCTTGGCTACTGATCTACGGGACCTGGGTTCGAGCCCCGGGTAAGGCATGGATGTTCGTGTCGTTTTTCTTCTGAGGTCCTGCCATCCTCTCAGACCTTGTACTTTGGCATATAAACTGACAAGCTCCTGTCAGACCTCTGTGGCAAGCAGCTGCTTGAGGGGGTATTTTTGTTTTTGGCAGGTTAAACAACCATTCTGCCCTCCGTCAATACGGGAACATTGATGACCTTGGAAAACCTTCGCCCACCCCCTCAAACCTTTTGAATATTAGACTAAAATTATTAAATATTTTATAACGTAATTTTCAGAATTTTGTTATTGACCATTAAAACGAAGGTTAAAAAGTTTATGTTGGAAAGGCATTCCAGTTCATTTCGACTAGATTTTGTCTTCCTCCTCTATTTTCTTCTAGATCCCAACGTCTATGGGACAATTTTTCGATTCGCAAATAATTAATAGCTCAATCAGCCAATAACGTATGAAATTTATATTTTCGTAAACTGAACAGTCTCTTTATCTCGTTTGCTTCCATCACGCTTCGTCACTGTTTTTAAACCAATGAGGAGCATGAGTAGAAACAATTGAAACACCGAGACTGCGCAGTCGACGAAATAATGGTTCTTATAATTAACCGATGTTTTTTGTTTTCAAAATTTGTTAAAACTGTTGGATAATCGATATTCCGTTTCTTTTATGTTTGTATTTTGTCGTCGTATACTTCTAGCGTTCTCACATTTTCACCTTTTACAACCTTTCCTTTCTTTAATGAAATTTTTATTAGTTTTTCTTAAAACTCTGCTAATAATTTGTTCTAATGCCTTTAAAAACGTAACAAAAAATATGTAATTTCTTTTCCTCATTTTACGAGGTTTCTATTTAGATTTTTTCTCGAAATGTTTAAGGGTTGGGTTGTTTTACCTCTGAGCGGGAATTTTTTGCACATCATGGGCTAAATGGCCAGGCCACAAGGACCCCGAAGGCTCAGAGAAGGTTGGGGGAGGGGACCCACTGGAACAGCTGTTGGGAGACAGATGGTAGCCTCCCGTCAAGGCCATCCAGCGTGTTCTTTAACGTGCACAAGTATGGCTCTCCCGCACACGGAGCCACGGCTTAACGTCCCATCCGACGGACGGCGGCCTTTTCAAGCCTATCGGTGTCCCCTACTGACCGTGAGCAGGGCGGGGAATTTTGCGGAGAAAAATCTCAACGCTGACCCAGCTGGGACTCGAACCTGGGAACTACAGATTACGAGCCTGGCGCGCTACCGACTGAGACACCCCCGTCCCTAATGTTTAAGGAAGAAGTTGTATACTTTTACAACGAACATTTTCATATATCCATGTTTTTGGTATTTACATTTCTTGTGAGACTTTGAAAATAAAGCCCACCAAAATAAGAATGCCAACAACAAGACCACAAACAATAAAAACAACTAAAGAACACGCGGTAAATTGCCTTGATGGGCGGCTAATCTCCCAATAGTGTAAACTTCTTTTCCTCAAATTTCTCTGAGCTTTTTCGGTCCTTTTTACGCACTGTGTAAGAAAACAAAGTGTCTCTCGTAAGTAAAGCAACCTAACCCAATGTGCGCAAAAACTGTCATCACAATCCATTTTGATCCTCCAACCATTAGGTGGAGCGAACTCTAGCGAGAGTTTGGGAAGACTACCGTTCGTCTCCTCAGATGCAACTCCATGGTACTGTGTGCGAGATACGAAACGTTCGGCACACGATAAATGATCTTGACAGGATGTTAATTTCTTAATAGTGGGTCCTCTTGTCCCATGGGGTCTTAATGACTTGGTCATTAGACCCATTTTGTGTAAACATTACTCAGAGGTAAAACGACCCAAGTCATTTTGATTTAGCCCTTTGGTTTGTACAGGACTTAAAACCCTGACTTGGAAAGGCTGAAGTCCGTCCAAGGAGTCGTATAGCCATGGTTCCGTGTTTGTGTGTTTGTACAGAAGAGAATTACAACCCTGTACAAGTTGAAATTAAACAATTGTCAGGCAATTTTTTTTATTTGGTAATATATATACAGCAAATGTTTAGCGTATTCTGTACATAAAAGGTCCACTCAAGGTTAAATAACCCTCTACATTATTCCATCCCTTGGCTAAAGGATGAAAAATTCGTTTAGCGTTAGCAAGCGCCTCAAATAACTGGTTTTTCATCGAAGATTGAAATCCCCCCTTCTCCCCAACAACTTATTATATCTGGACACTCTCTCTTGTGGACGCGGTCTAATACCTAATACACTACAGGGGAAAACAATTGCAACATCTGGAAGGATTAATGACATTCTATTGAAACGCAGGCATACACTGAGATAGCATACATGACATTGGTATACACTGAGATGTGCGATCGTTAAATTATAAAAGAAAAGAATTGGAAAATTTCCACTTTACCTAACCTGTAAAGTGGTTGGTTAATTATGTTAAATTATGTTGAAACGCCTCACGCAGCAATGCATTCATGAACACGGCGGAGAAGGCTATCGTACAGCTCTATAATGTCCTCCTGAAGAATAAAACGCAAAATAACGCGAAGTCGCTGTTCCATTTCAGCGATAGTGGTTGGCGGACCTCTTGGTTATTGTTGGAGCTGTCGGCTCATCAGGTACCATATGTGTTCAATAGGTGAAAAGTCTCGTGTAGATACTGCAGACTAAGGCGGGCTGTGTGGGGACTGGCGTTATATTGCTGGTAAAACAGTCCGTGCTGATGAACAAATGGGAGAGCTACTGGCTGCAAAATGTTAGTAACGTATAGTTGGGCAGTTAGAGATCCCCTTCTGATGACCAGTTCTCACCGAGATGTCCGACTAGTGGTACCCTACACCAAGTGCTGGAGATGTGTGACGATATCTTACGCACTGGGTGGTGTTCCTTTCCCCTGGATAACGGCAAACATGTTGTCTACCATCGTGCTGACCAAGACGAAAACGAGATTCGTCACTGAACACCACGGTACTCCACTCTTGTTCGTTCCGGTTCTGTCTGAGGCGACACAATTGAAGACGTGCTTGCATGTGGGCAGATGTGAGAGGCAAACGCAGTGCCAGACTATAGGCTGGCATTGTAAATTGTTAAAACCTGTTGTTTACCGTCCGCCTGGTAGGTATTCAGTGTGTTAACTGCTGCCACTCCATTTGCAGCTGCATTGTAGTCGCGAATCAGTCACGCAATGCAATGCGTCGCAAATGGCGGTTCTGTCGCTCCGTGGTCATATGTCGTCTTCCTGATCCTTGTCGGGGTGTGGTGGAACTTTCTTGAACCCACTGGCGCCATATGTGTACGATGCTGCTGGGATTGCGGTTAACAAGGTTGGCCACATCTCTATACGACAAACCAGTTTCTCTAAGGCCGATGATTCTTCCACGCTCAAAGTCTGTTAACTGTTGGAACGGCTGTCGACGTCTGCATAAGAGCATCTTTAGCGCTTTAGAAAAATTTACACAACGTTTCGTCAAACAGGGAGCTATGTTTGCCTTTATCTGTAGTTGACTGCTCAACACCTGTGACGTCATCTCGCCCTGTCCAATTGTTTCGATCGTCCTTCAAACCTAATCATTTCCATGCATTTACATATACTACCACCTCACTAAATTTCGTCACATTTGCATAACTTCTTGCAAGTGTTGCATTTTTTATTTCTTGTACTGTAATTCTAAGATATTGAACTGCGAATGCCGTTTGGCCAAAGTTACGTCATATGGTCTCTCTCGGACTTTGAATTTCGAACTGAGTACTGCTGGAGGTAAAAAAGAAATGCTGTTTTTCGCTTTCTGATTAACATCGCAGAACCTATAATGATCTAATTACCAGATTGGATGACCACTGTTGATATCGAATAGTTTGCTGACAGAGCGGAGGCAGATGTGTGCTGGAATTTCACTTTGCTTGAATCTTCAGTTCATAATAGTTTAAAGTGAAACCTGCCTGTTACCCCAATTCAGCGGAGAGAAGAAAGGTTCGGATTATTTTTTGCCGGAAAAAAAATGCAGTGAACTTAAATGATCAGAACGAAAGCAATAATTCAGAAGTGGAAAGGTGTGAGGTGGAGGGGTCCCTAATGAAGCGACACCTTCCACCACTACCATCAAGACCGCCATAATCCACACATTCTTAAATTAACGACGCACGGTATGGTTTCTGTTACAATGTACGAATCACAGCTAGACTGCAGATGCGAAAATGAATCTTCCACATTAATCTACATTTAAAACACAAAGGCGATAGGAGAAAAAAATTATTATTGCGTAATCAGGTAACGTACATTTATTTCATTCATTATCAATAACGCTACATCAGTGTCAATGCAACTGATGCAAAATCAGTTCAATATTCCGAATGTTTCATTCAATATTTCCAATGGTTTATTCAAAATCCTCAATAGTTTGAAAAAGCATCCTCCGCTCTTGAAGTGTTGTCTCTTATCAGATTTCTGTAGTAGGTAATAACGGTTATTGCATTCTCATTTATGCGACTTCCAAATGAACGAAATAAAGGATTGCAGATGCTAATTTTTAATACTAAATCCTCATTTAATAGACAAATTTATGCTCTACGATAAATGTAGATCACGAGCAAATGGGATTAAACTGTACACGCTAATAACATACTAATCTCCATTAAAAAACACAAAGGCTATGTTGTATAAGGAATATTTTGCATTCTCATTTAAACTCTCATCCAACAGGTTTAGACTGAAGATGCTAAAAACAATCAATTTAAAAGAACATCATTCTAAATTCTCATTTATCCTACTGCATCTCAAACTTATCGTTATGTTCTATGCAGATCTCAGATTCTAAAATGAATAATACTAATCCTAGTTTTAGAGACAATTTATAAAAGTTTTGTCTCCTCCTATGATTTACAGTAGAACGGGAAGGTGGGTCCGAATCCTGCCAAAAATGGGTTAAGAGGCCAAGGCCATATTTTTCTTTTTAGAATATAGAATTAGAATAATACTAATGTCAGTTTTAGATACAATCTATAAAAGTTTCGTCTCCTCCAATGGTTTACAGTAGAACGGGAAGGAGGATTCGAACATACAAATTTTATGTTCGAACCCTCCTTCCTGTTCTCTTGTAAACCATTGCATTTTTATAAATGTTGTAAAACGTATTGTAAGCATGCAACACTTGCAAGAAGTTATGCCACATGATGTTATTTTGGCCAAACGCCATTCGCTGTTCAATATCTTAGAATTGCATTACAGGAAATAAAAATTTCAACACTTGCAAGAAGTTATGCAAATGTGACGAAATTTAGTGAGACGGTAGTATAAATATAGAAGTATGGTTCTTAATCTGCTGCATAGAACATAACGATAAGTTTAAGTTGATCAGTTTGAGTTCCGCAAAGTCTTCTTGGGGCGGGGGTGGCTCAGACGGTAGCGCGCCAGGCTCGTAATCTGTAGGATTACGAGCCTGGCGCGCTACCGTCTTCCCAGGTTCGAGTCCCAGCTGTATCAGCGTTGAGATTTATCTCCGCAAAATTCCCCGCCCTGTCCACGGTCAGTAGGGGACACCGATGGACTTGGAAAGGCCGCCGTCCGTCGGATGGGAGGTTAAGCCGTGGCCCCTTGTGTGGGAGAGCCCGTGTGTGGGAGAGCCCCTTGTGTGGGAGAGTAACACAACACCTAAGAGACCGCGTTACAAAGAGCTTAATAAACGTCAATGATCAGTTGAATGCTGATCTTCATAACTTTCCTGGCAAAGCACAGGACATCTGTACCAAATAGTTAACGTTTTGAATGGGAAAAAATAGACAAGTACTTATGGAGTAGAGAGATAAAGGATGAAAGGTTGTGGAAGATGAGGTTAATATTTATTGTTAGGTAGGCAGAGCATTTCAGTGATATTCTAAAAAATGTTCTTTATTCAGCTCCCATCGTCTGAAGTGAGAATAAATGCGTTTCTGGCTTTAACGTTGTTGCTATATCACAAACTGAAGCTATTTTGGCTATTTCTAAATTTAAAATACGTTAATCACTAAGGATTAAATGAAATTATTACTGATATAATTAGGGATATTTCTATTGTAACGTAGTAGCTGACTGAAATTGTAAATATATTTTTCCATAAAAATGTTGTTGCTATGGATTTTCCTAGAGACATATTTATAATTGGTAACAGTCGTTCTTCGGAAAATAACAGGGGAATGAGTCTGCTTTCTTTTCTATTGAATTTAATTTCTATTTTATTTTAACAGAATTAAGAATTTTGATAATGGACAACTAAGTGATGATAAGTGTTAATTCAAAAGCAGTAGGGGACGTATTGATCACATTTCTTCGTTGAGACAAATTCTTGAGAAATGTGTAGGATTTCAAAAACGCGTGATTACTATTAGCTTTGCAAATTTCAAAAATGCATTTGAATCTGCTGATCGCCAAAATTTGTATTTTATCTTCAGATCGCATGGCACACTTAGCAAGTTATCATTATAAGTTCTCTGTAATAAAACTGCACAATGTATGAGACTTCGCAAGGCTTGTAGTCAATGATCTAGGGACTGATCTTTGACGAGCAATTTTTGAACCATAACATATGATTACAAATAGAAAATAAACATATTTTGAGTAGTTCGTTAATGGTGAATGATACCAAATATCTATCGATCACCAAAAAACGAACTCAGTCATTTGTATCCATTCTCTCTCACTTGGGGATATAACTACATGTATCCGTAAATCACGTGATATAGCTGCCTTCTGCAGGAAATATTTGTTTGGTCTTGGCTTCTTTGTCCACTGTGTACACCCACAAAACTCGACTCCCCCCCTCTCTAAAACACTATTACCCCTCCTTTACCCATTGAGACTAATTATTATTACACTTCACTGAACATTTCAGGTGTAAATCTCTTTTGGACAAAACTGCATGATATTAGAAAAAATTAAACTGCATATCATAGAATTTTCATTTTTAAACTTTCCTGGCCAATATATGGTAAATTCGGTCCCTGTGCAGGAATTCGACTGCTCTCAATGAAATTTCATACTACTAGATCGTCTATTCTCAATGAAATTTTATTTCATTGAGAATAGACGATCTAGCACTGGAGAGAAGCAACGAGCCACGAGGACTGACCTTTAACCCGAAGGATCAGTACATTCCCAGGTAGACTGAAAGAAGACTTTGCGTTGCTGGGTTGGGTTGTTTTACCTCTGAGCGGCACATTTTTGCACACCATGGGCTAAATGGTCAGGTCACATGGACCCCGAAAGCCCAGAGAAGGTTGTGGGAGGGGACCCACTGGAACAGTTGTTGGGAGACAGATGGTAGCCTCCCGTCAAGGCCATCCAGCGTGTTCTTTAACGTGCACAGGGTATGTCTCTCCCGCACACGGGGCCACGGCTTAACGTCCCATCCGACGGACGGCGGCATTTCCAAGCCCATCGGTGTCCCCTACTGACCGTGGGCAGGGCGGGGAATTTTGCGGAGATAAATCTCAACGCTGACCCAGCTGGGACTCGAACCTGGGAACTACAGATTACGAGCCTGGCGCGCTACCGACTGAGGGTCTCTTAGGACTAGTAAGTAGATTGTTGATACTAATTATTCTTGCAAATCTTTCGGTCATATACGATGAAGTGTTTGTCACTCAAATACCTTTGTTTGCTTCGTTCCATTCTGCGCAAAAAGCTCCTGATCGAGTCAAGAAAAGCCTGTTTAAAAAGATCCCGTTCTTCCTCAACATCAGTAGTAAGTAAACCACGATTGTCCTAATGACTACGAAATCTATCATGATTAGCTTTGGTTATGTCTCGGTCTTTCAGAGCTTCAGTGTTTAACGTACTTTTATTTAAAAGACACTGTTAGTAGAAAAGCAGCCCTAATTTAAGAATCGTGTTAAACATAAAACAGTTTATAAATTCCTGATAGTCTGGGAATGGTTGTACAGTATTTAGAAAACGCTTTCGTTATTTTTACAATATATCGAGATTAATATTGCATTAAAAAGGGAATAATGAGATATTATTAATATGCATTTGATTAACACTTACGAGTAGTAGTACCTGCAAAGGAAATATATTATATTTACCATTAAATGATTGTGATAATTTTTCATGTGTATGTTTAAAAAGTTAAACTGCAACACCGAAAATGTATATAGTAAATAACATTTTAAAGAAAAGGACATATACTTTCCACTTTTAACAACTTTCCAGTGGTTTCCCCTTACTCTTAACCTTGGGAGTTTCGCCCATTTTGAACGCAAAAATTTCACTTCAGAGGTAAGAAAAAAAACTGTCAAAACAGCCATCTGTATTTGCCCATGTAAGAAACAACAATTAAGTACACGATAACCTTAAATTAGTTTCTTAAATTAAGAACTTCCTCTCAAATAGGGAAACTATCTCAGTTCATATCACTCTGCTTATTATGTGCTTTGGGTGAAGTAAGAATTATTAAATACAGAAATGGAACTATTGAAACGGTGAAGTAACCCTTTAAATAAGCCACAAAGCGTCATACTGATTTACGTGCTTATCCCAAAGGGTCTTTTCCTTCCGAATTTCCTAAAATATCTGAAGTATTATAAATACGAAGTAGTGAAAGTCTGAAGTATTATATAATACAATACTCTGCGAATTAGTTGGGACAAGCGAAGCAACGCTAAGTCCCTTCCCCTGCAGAGTCTAAACTGTTGCAAGTCTAAACTTGTTCGTAAACTTCTGCTTCACATCATTGAAGGAATGATGGACAGCAAAAAGTACATTGCCGTTCTGGAGGCGAAAATGGTCTCAACACTACAGAAACCGTTTCCTAACGGCGATGGGGTATTTCAATAGGATCTGGCTCCATGCCACAATTCTAAGCTTGCTAAAAGCTTCTTTACCCAGCAACCTTCGAAGGTATTGGAGTGGCCAGGAAATTCACCCAATCTAAACCCTATTGAAACATAACGAAAACCGAAATGATAGAAAGTGTCATGAAAGCGTGGTACCACGATCCTGAAGTGAAGGAGATGTGTGGAAAGCTAGTGGCATCAATGGTTGAGAGGGTGGAAGAAGTAATTAAAGCTAAGGGGGTCATATTCACTATTAACTACACTATTAAACAAATAAATATTTTAGTTGTGTCTTTGTTACTACATTTTCCTATTGTCCAAACTAATTTGCACAGTACTGTACGAATAATACAAGTATGTCATGAAGGTGGCAATTATGTTTTGATTATAATAGAAAATAAATAAATAAATAAGTATCCCCTCAAGCAGCTGCTTTCCACAGAGGTCTTACAGGAGTCTGTCAGTTTACTATACCACAGCAGAAGATCTCTGAGGATGGTGGGACCTCAGCAGGAAAATAACGCAAGCATTCATGCCTTAGCCGTGGTTCGAACCCAGGTCTTTTAGATCAGTAGCCAAGCACATTGAACAATCGGCACAATTGTATAAATTGAAGTGTTTTTTTTAAAGAAGGAAAATCTCTTCAATTTATAACAAACTACCGGTTTTAAGGAGTATTTATCGTTATAAAATGAAAATCTCGTTATCAAAAGAGACTCGAACAAACGACATTAGGGTTAATTACAATCTAGTAAGAATGTGAAACACATCAAGATATCTTCCACGTTCAAACTGATATTTTTCAATATCGAAATACTGAGATATCATTTTGAGTGGCGGCGACTGGTTCAGTTGGTAGTCCACTAAATTTTATCTGCAGTTCCTGGTTCGAGTTCCATCTATGATGTCATTGTGATTTATCTCCTCTCAATCCCTGGAGGCGGGGTGGCTCAGTCACAGCTCAGTCACAGTCTCAGTCAACGCGCCAGGCTCGTAATCTGTAGTTCCCTGGTTCGAGTCCCAGCTGGGTCAGCGTTGAGATTTATCTCAGCAAAATTTCCCGCTCTGCCCACGATCAGTAGGGGACCGCGATGGGCTTGGAAAGACCGCCGTCCGTCGGATGGGACGTTAAGCCGTGGCCCCGTGTGCGGGAGAGCCATACCCTGTGCACGTTAAAGAACACGCTGGAGGATGGCCTTGACGGGAGACTACCATCTGTCTCCCAACAGCTGTTCCAGTGGGTCCCCTCCCACAACCTTCTCTGAGCCTTCGGGGTCCATGTGACTTGGCCATTTAGCCCATGGTGTGCAAAAAAGTGCCACTCAGAGGTAAAACAACCCCACCCAACCCTCTAAATCCCTCGCTGAAAAAGGGTCACCTATGGATGTCCTATGGAATGTAAAGCCTTAGTCTAGTGAGCAGGGGAACCCTAACCTGTGCACATTGAAAACGGCCTGGAGGATTGCTTTTGTCTTCTAACAGCTGTTCAATGGATAATTTTCTAACAAACTATGAGCTCTTGATGTCCTTCACATTTGGCAAAAAATAAAAACCTTGGTAAAACAAACTCACATATATTATATATATATAATAAGAAATTAATATTATTAACAAAAACGATTTATACTTACTGACACCCACTGCAATAAAGAAATTATATCGTAGTTTTTATCTTACTCATATTGGGAGTAAACGTTTATGCAAAATTTGCTAAAAAAGAGTTAAAACTATTGAAATATAAAAAGAGGTTTATTTTTACAGAAGAGTAACGAGAATGTGGTTAATAGCTTCTGTGCATACTAGCACACAGAAAAGTGGGAGAAAACGACCATATAAAACTTTATTTAAAATGAAATGGAAGAACTGATAAAGCATTGACATGCGAATGATGCACAAAATGCATCGAAACATTAGTCCTTGAGGTAAAATTTCCGAGAAATCTCACTACTGCAAAAACGGCGAAAATCTAAACTTCAGTCTCTTACAAAGCTGTAAATAAATGCGTTATAAAATAAGGACTTAGTCATTTAATTTATTGTATAGAAACTATACGGAATAGAGCGCTGCATTTTGTTGGTCTGGTTGGATCTCCGTAGCCCATGACTGCTCGTCATGATGATGATGTACTGTCCTCGTTTTAAGGATATCCATGATGAAGTGTGTGTTCAGAAATGATTTTTACGTAAAGAATTTTATCAGGCTAACAGCATCAAATATCTTGGAGTCCATATGGATTCGAATTTGAAATGGAATTCACACTTAAACTTAACTATGCTTAAAAACCCGAGAGTCTAATGGTGCTAAACATATTATTAGAGAAAATGTTACCGAAGATATTTCATTTCTGTTTCCTATGCCTGGTTTCAGTCTGCGATTAAATATGACCTAGAAAGTACTTACTTAGAAGTTTAAAATTCGTTATTAGTTTGAACAAAAAATTCCTTAATATAATGCCATTTTTTTAAAATAAGAAAGAATTAATTACTGGGTGAAAAGGGTATAATGTCATGGAGAACATTAAATGTATATCGAAACTAAATTAATATTAATAAAAAACTTCATCCTTGATTATTAAAATTACTATCGAACATTTGCGTGACTCTGAATGCAAATAATTATTACCTTTAACTAAGGAGCTGTCCCATGGCCGAGTGGTTAACGCGCTTGGCTAGAGCTAAGGGATCTGGGTAAGGCATGGATGTTCGTGTTTTTTATATGCTGAGGTCCTGCCATCCTCACAGACCTTCTACTATGGCATATAAACTGAAAGCCTCCTACAGACCTCTGTGGCAAGCAGCTGCTTCAGGGGGTATTTATTATTTTTATTTATTAACTAAGAAGGAAATTTCACCTTAATGTTTTTATATCCCAAATAATTACAATATGGTAAAAGTCAAAAATAAAATCCCTTCATTGCTGTTAAATTATCGTGATATTGAGATTTATTGTGGATGACTGCCTGAGTATATGTCGGTTGGGTTGTTTTACCTCTGAGCGGCACTTTTTTGCACACCATGGGCTAAATGGCCAGGTCACATGGACCCCGAAGGCTCAGAGAAGGTTGGGGGAGGGGACCCACTGGAACAGCTGTTGGGAGACAGATGGTAGCCTCCCGTCAAGGCCATCCAGGGTGTTCTTTAACGTTGGGTTGTTTTACCTCTGAGCGGCACTTTTTTGCACACAATGGGCTAAATGGCCAGGTCACATGGACCCCGAAGGCTCAGAGAAGGTTGGGGGAGGGGACCCACTGGAACAGCTGTTGGGAGACAGATGGTAGCCTCCTGTCAAGGCCATCCAGCGTGTTCTTTAACGTGCCCAGGGTATGGCTCTCCCGCACACGGGGCCTCGGCTTAACGTCCCATCCGACGGACGGCGGCCTTTCCAAGCCCATCGGTGTCCCCTACTGACCGTGGGCAGGGCGGGGAATTTTGCGGAGATAAATCTCAACGCTGACCCAGCTGGGACTCGTACCTTGGAACTACAGATTACGAGCCTGGCGCGCTGCCGACTGAGCCACCCCCGCCCCAAAAAAGGAGGGGAAATGTTTATTATACTGTATTAGAAATCCAATTCTTGTCCCCATCATCGATTTTTTCCCAATCTGGGCTTGCTAACGACTAACTCTGAATGAAACATCTCTTTACTAGAGCTATAGTAAATGCACTCGAATCAGAATTCAAACACTGCTTATGACATTCCTGGAAGAAAGTTCTGTAATAAACAGAATCTAAAATCACCTTTTGATGTGTATTTTGCTTTCGGAAAGGAATAAATTGGGGGAGCACAAGAAAATGTGTTTTTCCTAAACATTCTCAACTGACAAGCATTCCTCTCTTGTTTGTTTTTGGTTGTGGAATTGAAGAAAAAAAAACTGTAATTCTGTTATTTTTTTAACTTTGCTTTAGCTGTTGCTTTTTGCTTTTTAAGTCTATTTTTGTGCAAATAGAAAGCAAACTGGGATCCAAGAATACTGGATCACACAATATTTGACTAATCTCAAATTGAAACTGTTAAACATTGAGAAAAATTTTAATTTAAATATTGTTTTTTCCTGCATTTTGAATTTCCTGTCCTATTTCTTGTTTGGGATAGCAGGTAGGTCAAAGATGAGGGCTTCTAACCTTTCCATCATATTTTAATCTATCTGTCTATCTAGAGATAAACAACCCGCACTGATATAAGTGCAAGTCGCATAAATAAATATTTATATTTTTCGTAATTAATATAACGGTCGTTCAAATAAATAATGAACAGTGTTTTTTATATGCGAAATGGGCACTATGATGTTTATGTACAATAAGACATAAGTCAGCAACACCAGCATCAGTAACAAGTATCGGCATGAACATGTCAGACGCTCTGTGGAATATATGACGTGGAAACATCAAAGTTCAAACATTTGTATTATGCTAATGTTTTAATTTGACAATCCTGGTCTGAAGAACGAATCCAAGGAATCGTCCTATCGGGGACTTTTGTACTATAAACGATCATAAAGTAGTATTGGAGAAATTGTGTTAAATTCAACAATCAGTCTTGTTAGTAGAAAAGCACCCTTACTTTAAGAATCGTGTTACACCTAAATTATCTTGGTAAATTCATGTTATTCAGGGACTGGTTGCATATACAAAATGTTTTTTTATTATTATTCCAATACATATAGATTGCTATTACATTAAATAATGGAATAAGAAGAAAATATTAATAGTCGTTTAATGAATACTTATTAAGAGTATTACCTGCAAAGGAAATATATATATTTATTTAAATGTCTCAGATTTTATTTTTTCTTGTCTATGCTTAAAACGTTAAATTGCAATACTGAAATTTTAATGTAAAGGTGGTCCCATATCGCCGCAGTAATAAACGTCATTATATTGAGGATAGTGGAGCCCACTACTTAGGTCTGTCTCTTGGTCAGAGTAACTCCTCGATTTGAATCTCGCATCAGCGCCGCCATCTTGCGTTGCTTCTAGGTCCACATTGTTTTCTGACGTTGTAACTATTTTGTTACGTAAGAGTTGTAACATAATAATTCAACGTCAAAATTTACAATGCCATAGTTGTAACATAGCAGAAAGAACGTAAACTTGTTTATGGTAAAAACGAGTAGTAAAACACTGTTTAATACAATTAATTTTTATCCAAAACATGTTTTATATGCGAAACCCTTTACTATACTCATATTGATGTTATAATTTATGGTATTAGTTAAGTCATTAATAATATGATATAATTTATTTTTATAAATTCTTTTGTCAATTTAATCACTCGTCCTGCCCTTGATCAGAAAGAAAGCATTGATTAACTTTGAAAGCTGTCGTCCATTGGATAGAATGTAAACCATGGACCCTTGTGCAAAAGAGCCATACCCTGTGCATGCTTAAAGAACATGCTAGATATCCTTGTAAAAAGACTTTAAAGCACAGTCTTGAAAAAAATAAAGCCATAGTCTTAACATGAAGCTTTCCATTTTTAACAACTTTCCAGTAATTCCCTCTTCCGGTAACCAACTCTGAGCCTTGGAATTTTAGCCCATTTTATTAAGCACAAACGTTGAGCTCAGAGGTAAATGTAACACTGCCAAAACTGCCATTTGTATTTGGAATCCTCCCCTTTCTTGGCACACATTAATGGAAGCAGTGGCGAACAACAATTAAGAGTCATTATAGCATTAAAATATGCTTCCTGTATTAAGAACTTTCTCTCAAATAGGGAAACCATCTGAAAGTGGAAATGACTCCGTATATTTTATGCATTGGTGAAGTAAGAATTAATAATACACAAATGGAACCTTTCAAATGGTGAAGTAACGCTTCAATGTAAATAAAGCGTCATAGAGATTTACCTGCTCCTTGAGATTACGGGAAATTCAAAGGAAAAGGTCCCAAAGGACATTTTTCTTTCAATTTCCTAAAATTTCTGAAGTATCGTAAATACGAAGAGTAGAAAACAGCAAGTAGACTTCAGCTGTTGTCTACTTGTCACCTGTACCAACCAAATGAATTCAACACCTGTTTTGGCTGGTTTATTCTGGTTCTAACAACTGCTCGCATGTTCAAATCGGGTGAAGAGTGTGTTACGTCCTTTTGCGTAAGGGGTCTGGTACGATTCGTCTAATGCCATCTGGTTCAATGAGACAATTCGTCCAAAGGTCTTTCGTTCAAAGTGCAAGTTGCGTTCAAATTTCGCCAATGACGATAATGCAAAAGTTATAGGGCCGGATCAGGGGATGACAATTGCAGGAATAGTAAGAGAGATACGAAAAATTGCTAAACTTATATGCAGTATATATATATATTATCAATTTTTCAAGACGTTCTTAAAGACATCTAAATCGGAGGGGAAAATGTTTCACTGCAAATGAAATGCAATCTTTTACAAATCGTCACATTCTCTCTATTTCTTTATCTTGATTCGGACTTGTTGTTGTATTTCGTGGGTATTATTGTGAATCAATAATTCATTTCTTTTAATTTGGTTTAATGATTTTCTTAAAAGCAAAACTTGTTAATGTTACCTCCAAATCCGACAGTCCGTTCATCTCTACGTGCATTTAATTTCTCTGGAAACAAATCAATCGATTACGATTTTTTTTGCGTTCGATGGAGGAAAAGGCTCAGTTCGCATGCAAATATTTTTATGACGATCTGTTCAGTCACGTCTGCAACTATTCAACCGATCTCATTATACTGTTGTTATGTGTTTTTTGTTATACAAAAAAGGATCAGGTTTGGACGAGCATATTTTTGGTTCCCGATATGGAGAGAAAGGGCACCAAAAAAGCTGTAGCATCTTCAGTTTGGACCATTAGAAATACAATATATTAAGGAAAAATACCCTTTCATCCGCCTTGGGCGAATGAAAATATCACTTTTTGGTGTGTAATGCATCATTTTTTCTCATAAAAACGCAACTATTTTTTAAGTTTCTTCAATATACTTGAAACTTTTAAATATTCATTGCAATGAAAATAAGTTAAACGAATGAATTTAAAAACACACTCCGGAATGGGAAAAAACTCACATTTTTCGTTAAAGTGCTTCACGATATTATTAAATGTTACTTGATAAGGAAACCAGAGGACATTACGATTAATACGATTTTCGAATATATTTATACAGACATATGGACGGACGGTGTAACCTGGCGATAACATTAGCAAGTTTTGATTTAGAAAATGTGTGAAAAGTAAATTGAAAAAAAAAAATAAATTCTTGATTCTTAGTAATACCCGTGAAATGTAACATACATCCAGATCTAGACAAAATTTAACCTGTTTTATTTCTCAGTTTCAACACCGTATTATAACTAAATGCGAAATATATTATTTCTAATAGATATAAAAACTCTCATCTCAAGTGGCAAGCATTTTAAACAGAGAATTTCGGCGAAAAATTTTCTTTCATGTATTCGCAAAGTTTGTTCTTTCAACACAGGAAGAAAATATAATAATTCTTTCAATATGTTCATTTCTCAGTTCATTTCATGCCTTTGACTTGAAGCTGGCTACATTGCTGCAAAGTGAAATATTGAGATTGAAAAAAAAACGGAAAGTAAATAACAGCAATGAAGCCTTTGTATGTAATTTTGCGGTTGTATTGAAAGTTTCGCACAATGGATCAAACTTCTCCGAAGTGGATTATTAAAATAAAATCAGAGAAATATTAAGGAGGGGAAAATAAACAACATCAATAATTCCAGAAGCCGCTACTGCGATTTTTAAATTATTACTATTACTTATATCCATCATATCTTACTCTCCTAAGTATTTCTGAAACAGTGCAATCAGATTTCTGTAAGGTAATTATGATGACAAAATAATGCAATCGCTTAAAATTATAGTATGACTCTAAATTATAACTAATGAGATATGTGCATGATACATATATAAGGAATGATTTACACCCTTTGGCAATAGACGAATTGTTAACTTACATGTTCCTTTAGACAATAGGTTGACGAATCGTCCAATTTGACCATTCATGCCATTTTATGAATCGGTATTGGAGGAATCATACTATTGTACGAAGCGTAGCAATGGAAGATATTCCATTGGACCAATCGTATTGGACGAATCATATCAGTGGATGAATCGGCATTGGATCAAATGGTATTTGACGAATCGTACGAGACCGTTGTGTAAGACGTATGTTGTCATGGTTGCTGGACGAAATGTGCTCAGCGAATGTGTTCATCACGACTACGCTCTTCATTCAGCATTATTCATGAAGTAAATTTTGCATCAATTCAAATAGCACCGTTGGGATTCATTCTGACGATGTGAGGCAAATAAAGAGTCATACGACAGATTATCTAAAAAGCATTCCCAAAGAGAACTTCTGAAAATATCTCGAAGCACGAAAGACGAGAAGGAATAAATGTGTTAGGGCCAATGGAGAGTGATTTGAAGGGGACAACCCATGATAACTGTTATGTTTCAATATTAAAATTTTACTGAAGTAGTCTCGTATCGGTTTTGACCAACCTCCTGTGCCCAGATTACTGGGCACATACTTGTCATGAAAATGACAAGTATGCTCTGCGTATACAATTGTATGAATTGAAGTGTTTTTTTTTTCTCAAGAAGAGACATTTCAACAAATATTTGTTTTAAAGAGTATTTATTCATCATAAAAGAAAAGAGACTCAAAGAAATGATATTGGGATTAATTCGAATCTAGAAAGAAAGTGGAACTCATCCAGCCATAAATCGTTTTCAAAATGGTATTTTTCACTGCAGAGACACTGATATACTATTATATATGAAGACCTACAGTATATAAGAACGGCGGAGACTGGTTCAATTGGTAGTCCAACAAATTCTATCTGCAATTCCCAGGTCGAATCCTAACTCAGCCGCTATGGGATTTATCTACTCTAAGCCACTCGTTGAGAAAGGGTCACCTATGGCATGGCTGGACTTTGAATTTTGATCTTTGATCCCTAAACTATGCTAAATTAAGAGGCTCTAAGCTGTGGCTAAAATAAGACACTCTAAGCTGTGGCTAAATAAGACGCCCTAAACTATGGCTAAAATAAGAGGTTCTAAGCTGTGGTTAAAATAAGACGCTCTAAGTTATGGCTAAATAAGACGCCCTAAACTATGGCTAAAATAAGAGGCACTACAAAATATTTAAGAGGCCTTACGCTATGACAAGTGTCAGACCCTAAAAAATTTCAAATTCGAAATGTGTATTTATTGTTCTGATTTTAGGGAAGATTAAAAAATTAGCATGAAAATGATGTGGTGAAAATATTACACCGGAATTGGTATGCAATGATGACTTTGTGAAGCTAAGATGAACAGTGTTTGCAATAGATTAATTTAAAGATAAATAAAAATTTTGCGTGACATTGTAAATCAAGAAGTTTCTCTGAGGCCCATTGTATCGTGAGGCCCTAAGCTGTAGTTTAGTTAGCTCCTACGTAAGTCCGGCCCTGCCTATGGGATGTCGTATGGGATGTAAAGCCATAAACTCAAGAACAGGAGAGTGAACTTAACTGTGAACAATAAAAATCACCTTGTCTGGTCTAAACTGGATGATAGCATTTGTCTTCTAATAGCTATTCACTGGATACTCTTCCCATAACAAAATCTGGGCTATTGATATTCTTCGGACTTCGTCAAAAACAAAGAGTATATCATTTTTTAAATTCTACTTACCAACACCCGCTATAGTAAAGAAATCATATGGTAAATTTTATCTTTCTCATACTGGGAGTAAATTCTTATGCAAAATTTAGTACAAAATGAATTAAAAATATTTAAATATGTTTATTTTTATAGACAAGAAACCAGACTGTGGTTACTCTTTTCTTTAGATACTAGCACACAGTAAAGTAGGAGAAAACGAAAATATAATGTTTTATTTAAAATGACGTGAAGCTTAATTTAAAATGAGGCTTTGTTTAAAATGACATTTAAAATGACGTGGTTTAAAATGACGTGGAGTGACGTGGACCATTGACAATGCATTAAACCCTTAGTCTTTCAGACAAAATTTCTCAAAAATCTCACTATCGTAATAATGGGTCAGGTTGAAAATCTAAACTTTAGTAATCACGAAATAAATCCGCTATAACACAATGGACTTACTCATATAATTTTATTTCGTGAAAAAGATTTGGAATAGAACATTGCCTTTTAATATCTTCCATTAACAATGGTGCATGACGACAGAAATGACGTGACAGATATCTCATGAAGCGTCGATTGAAGCAATTAAAATAATGAGACTGTGAAGTTTGCTAATTAGAGATTATCATAAATAACTATCAATGATTTCTCAATCAAACAATAATATTTAGTCTATTATATTGACCTACTCTAAAGCCTAGTTCAAAACCCAGCTACCTACTCTAAAGCTACTTCAAACCCCAGCTGAAGGTGACCATAAACATTTGATTTCTGTGATGGTTAGTGGCTCTGGCTCCATCTGATTATTGCAATGGGACAGTTATCGAGAACAGATTACTCAAATAAACATGAAATGTCATTTTTAAATCGTATAAATATTTTTTGCAAATGACTCAATAATAAGACCAATTTTTATATCAAAGTAAACAACGATACGATTGTTGCTGTTTATCACCATTTATTTCAAACATAAATCCATTGTTTTATATTAATGCAATCCATGTAAAAGATGTGGTTCCTTCAAGTACTAGAGAAATGGGTAAACGTAATACCGTAATATTAAAATATCAGAGAAAAATTTATTAATTCGACTTGAGGTTGCGATGAAGAAAGGGGTAAAGCGAGCCGCAGTTGATAGATCATTGGTTATACTACGTCATTAGTCTGTTCACCTATCAATCATTTACGAATCAACTAATGATCTGTTGTGTCATTCATTGAGCCACGAGATTACTGGTTGACAGAGAGGTAATTAGTAGTTCAATCAATTAATGGGAACCAAAGTGTTGTCAATTATGCAGTCTCACATTTCGGTTTGTTTCCACTCACGATTTCTGTTGTCTGCAAATAACCAGATAATTGCTTCTTTTTCAAGAACAGGAAAATGGCCTTGGATAATTACAAAACCAAAAAGCGGACGAAGGAATGCTCAATGTTATATCTTCCCCAACGTTTACGCAAAGTGATACTATTAGACTTTTTGAATCATATAGAATATGTAATGTCAATATTTCAGTGGTAATTATTGAAGAAAAATCTCATTCTAGACCAGAGATTCTGAAACCTTTCGGTATCACGCCTTTCGATATTTGGGAAACACTCACTCGTCTCCACCACTCATTTATTATTAGTCATCACCCTTGTTAATAACAATTTCAATTCATAATAAAGAAAAAAAACTTCAAATCTTTGCTCCCAAATGTCTGGGAATTATTGCTCAAGAGACTGTGTAGCGTAGACACAGTTCGCATATTTTAAAAATATTTTTAAAAAACCTTTTTAAAAAAATATTAATTAATTTGTACGAAATGACAAAAATCATTTGGTGCTTGTTTACTTTCGGTAATTTCTAAGAAAAATTATTCAAAATACTGAGTCGATTAGATCGAAAATCCAGAATATACCACCAGTAAAAGCAATTTGTGTGGTCAAAGGTAATGGTAAATAGTTTTCAATTTTTATTTTCCTTTTATTTGAAACCATATATTTACAAGAACATCGTAAATTATTCTGGTTTGGAAGGAAAAGATATGTTACAATTTTCTTATATCTAATAAAGTATTATAAATAAATAAATTTCTTAATTTAATAAATTTTACAAATTCAAAAATTCTTTGCTATGCGTTTATAACAAATCAACTAAAAATATTAAGAAATGCTAATTTTTAAAAGCTGAATAGAACTGACAAATAATTTTAAAATAAAACGTCATTTTCTCCGTTAGAGGGTTTAATTAAAACTTTAAGAAGTTTTGAGAATTGAAAATGGTAATATTTCATCTATAGCTATCCAACCCAAAAGTAATTTTTCATCTCTAACAAAAGATAATGGAGGGCAAGACAGACGAGAAAACGAAAACGTTAGAGCGTTTTTTGCTATACGAGCAAATAAAAGCAACTGTGAACAGAAAATGTCAAGAAGCTCTCAAATGTTTATTTTGTGTTCAACAAATTTAAATATAGGCAGCATTGTCTGTGATATATTTCAATGATATTTATTTTTCGGTCATACTTGGCTCATCATATCCAATGGAGCATTTGCAACAGCATCAGTAATTATTTACTTTTTATGCTATAAATTACGAATTTTTCCATAATATTCAATAATTGTAATATATTCTCAAAAAAGGAAGTTCAACAGTTGGGAAATTCTCATGGGCTCCACTAATACAACGATTTGGAAATTTGGCATTTAAGAATTTAAATGTTACATGATAAGCAAACGGTGAAAGTTTCTAGAAATTTTGGACAAAAAAATGACTTTTCTTACTTAATCATTTACTGAAATATCACACTATTAAACACGGGTATTTTTTTTACAATGACCATTTATTTTTACACTGAATTCGATAAAGTAAGGAGCAACCCTGTGTTATGGAAACGGGAAGCTAAAGTCGAGGCTCTGTAACATCCGAAACATCGTTTTTTCTTTTGAACAATGTGATGCAGATTTGCATCACAATCGAATATATAAATATCTGTATTTTCCACAATATGCGTTCACTATTTAATCAGTTATGGAAGTTTGAATATTTACCAACAACAGAGAACATATAAGAAAAGATGTTCAGCCTTAACAAAGTGTAAGTGGCGATCTCAAGCGGTTTTCGAACCGTGTCGTGCATTTGATATAGATGGGAAACAAATATTAAGGCGCAAATGAATTATGTATCAAAAATTTATTTAAAAACAAAAAAGGTAATCCCCTCAAGCAGCTGCTTGACACAAAGGTCTGTCAAGAGTCTGTCAGTTTATAGGCCAGAATAAAAAAGTCTCTGACGACGGCGGGTCCTCAGCAGAAAAACAACACAACAGCCATGCCTTACCCCGAGCTGGAACCCATGTCCCTTAGTTCAACAGCCCTGGCTGCGAACCACTCGGGGAAAAATAAAATTGAACTTTGAATTTCAAAAAATAACATTATGATTTAAATAAAGGTTTATTTTCTGCATTGAATTAATTTTTGCTGCACCAGCAGCTATAGGTAGAACGGGTTGGAAAACTGTAAATTATCCCGATTAGAAGCGTTCAAGATTATTTCTGATCAATCAATATATTTGATATTATTTTACTGTTTAAGGTACCAATGGGTAATTCTTACATAGGAAAATTGAAGGAAAGAAGTTTTATAAGCACTGCAGGAAATAAAAAATCCAATATGTGGAAGAATTTATGCAAATGTGACAAAATTTAGGGAGGCGGTAGTATATGTAAATGCATGTAAATTAGTGTTGCAGGACGATCGAAATATTCGGAGAGGTTTGATTTGACGTTACAGTTGCGGAGTAGTCAAACACAGATAAAGGCAACCAAAGATCCCTGGTTGACAAATCATTGTGGAAAATGCTCTAAACCGCTACAGATGCCCTCAGGTAGACGTCGTCGACAGCGTTCCAATAGTTAAAAGACTTTGACCGGGGAAGAATCATAGGCTTCAGAGATGCTGGTTTGTCGTACAGAGATGTGGCCAACCTTGTTGGTCGCAATCTCAGCACTATTGTATACATATGACTCCAGTGGGACCAGGAAGGATCGAGCACATGGTGACAGGGATCAGGAAGACGACTTATGTTTATGGTTAACGTTAAGTTATTATGTTTATCGTGACTACAAAGCAACTGTAAAGAGAGTGGCAGCAGGTAACACATCGAATACCTACCAGGTAGACGGTAAACAACAGGCTTTGACAATTTTCATTGCGAACCTATCGTCCGGCATTTTGCCCCTCACATCTGCCCACATGCAAGAACGTCTTCAGTGGTGTTGCCTAAGACGGAATTCGAATGAACAAGAGTGGAGAGACCGTAGTGTTCAGTGACGACTCCCGTTTTTGCCTTCGTTAGCAAGACAGTTGACAACGTGTTCGCCGTAATCCAAGGGAAAGGAACACGACCCAGTGAAAGCGACATTGTCACACAGCTCCAGACCTGGTGTCTTGGTGTGGGATGACATTAGACGGACATCTCGGTCAGAACTGGTCATCATAAGGGAATCTCTAACTGACCAACGATACGTTATCAACTTTTTGCAGCCAGTGGGTGTCCCCGTTTGTTCAGCAGCAAAGAGCCTTTTACCAGCAAGATTACGCCCGTCCCCACAGAGCCCACATTAGTCTATAGTATCTACACGAGCAAAAGGCCATGGCCACAGCACGTTCGCCGGAACTTTCACCTATGGAACGCGTCTCGGACATAAATGGGTTGACAGTTCCAACAACACCCAAGAGGAGGGACAACCACTGTCGCTGAAATGGAATAGCAACTTCGCGCTATTTGGAGTTCTATCCCTCAGGATGAAATTATATTGCTGTACGATGGCCTTTCGCGCTTTGTTCATGAATGCATTATTGCGCGGGGCTGTTCAACATCATGCTAATTATATTATTTTTACCGGAAGAGTAAAATGGTAATTTTCTGCATTTTATTTTGATAATGTAATCAACCGCCCTTCTGAGTGTATGCAAACAGATTCCTGCCCTTGAATAAAAAGGCATTAATCCTTTCCGGTTCTGCATTTTTTTTCCTGTAGTGTAATATATAATTAAACAAGGGTTGGTCGCCTGTAAATCAAGTTTCATCCCTACGCCAAATGCACGATACTCATTTTTACATTAGTCTCTATGAAAGCTGAACTTCTTCACCCTAGAAATTCTTCGTGAACATCAAATGCTAGTCATAAGAAGCTTACACAAAATTTCAGCCATCAGAACCCTATACAAAACTGTTCAATAGAGAAATAATTCTTTACATAAACTTTTAAAATACACACTGATTTTTATTAAATATTTTGATACAATACTATTACTAAGTTTTAATTAATTTCTGAAGTCAATTTTTGTGACCAACATTGTTACTGTTAAATACTCAAATTCCATAACTCATTAAATACCGAACGAATACTTATTAAAATCGATATATTGATAATATTTGATCGAGATCTTTATCTATCATTTTTTTCGGAACGAAAGAACGTGTTTTAGAAATTATAAATCTTCGACGTTAGTTTGCTCTTTGAATAAGGCTGTTCTTTAATATATGGACACCAGTATATTAACCTTATTTTAACCATTGAGAAACTAGCAAAACATCCCTATTGAAAACATTATTTCCCTTTAGCATGTACTAGTACAGATAGAAGAACAGTTCATGTCATCTTTGCCTTATCAACTGTTGCGATTCGTCAAGAAACGGTGTAAATTATCTATAGTAGGATTCCAGAAGAATTCGGTATACAAAAATAGAGGGAAAACCGAATTATTTCTTCTCAACGGATAAGGAATTATGCACTAATCCAGAATTAACTAGTAGACGATAATGCTGATATTCATGAATTGTAATTGTCGAAATTTGATCGTGAACGACGGAGAAAAAAATTAATTGCAATTAAACCTGGTAGAACTTCCAATTAGTTTCCCACCAAATGAGATATAATCTGCAGAAAAAAAGAAACGTAATAAATAAAACGGACTACTATATTTCAGTAACACTTTTGAGTTAGCTGAAATATTGAGTTTTGCTATGTAGTGGAATCCGAAAGCATGGCCTTCTGATAACAAGGAAGGTGATCTCCAACTACTTACCCTACAGCTACTTAAAACCCCAGCAGAAAAATGATTATAAACTTTTGATTTCTGTTATCGTTAGTGGCATCTGGCTCCATCTAATTATTGCAATGGGATAATTATCGAGAGCGGGATGATATAACAATTTTTTGTATTCAAATTACGCAGAAGCAGTGTTATCGAAAGTCAATTGGAGTTATTAGGTGTAAACACTGATTTAATTTCATATCATTTAACAGTTATTATACTTACTAGCATTTCCGGTTACTGAAAAGAATGAACTAATGATTTGTGATACTTGTAAAATAAAACAACTGTCATAGATCACACGATACGGATCATAAAATAATTTAATATTACTCAAATAAATATGAAATGTCATTTTTAAATCTTATAAATATTTTTTGCAGATGACTCAATAATAAGACAAATTTTTATATCAAAGTAAATAACGATACGATTGTTGCTGTTTATCACCATTTATTTCAAACATAAATCCATTGTTTTATATTAATGCATTCCATATAAAAGATGTGGTTCCTTCAAGTACTAGAGAAATGGGTAAACGTAATACCGTAATATTAAAATATCAGAGAATAATTTATTAATACGACTTGAGGTTGCAATGAAGAAAGGAGATAAAGCGAGCCGCAGTTGATAGATCATTGGTTATACAACGTCATTAGTCTGTTCACCTATCAATCATTTACGAATCAACTAATGATCTCTTGTGTCATTCATTGAGCCACGAGATTACTGGTTGACAGACAGGTAATTAGTAGTTCAATCAATTAATGGGAACCAAAGTTTTGTCAATTATGCAGTCTCACATTTCGGTTTGTTTCCACTCACGATTGCTGTTGTCTACAAATAACCAGATAATTGCTTCTTTTTCAAGAACAGGAAATTGGCCTTGGATAATTACAAAACCAAAAAGCGGACGAAGGAATGCTCAATGTCATATCTTCCCCAACATTTACACAAAATGATACTATTAGACTTTTTGAATCATATAGAATATGTAATGTCAATATTTCAGTGGTAATTATTGAAGAAAAATCTCATTCTAGACCAGAGATTCTGAAACCTTTCGGTATCACGCCTTTCGATTTTTGGGAAACACTCACTCGTCTCCACCACTCATTTATTATTAGTCATCACCCTTGTTAATAACAATTTCAATTCATAATAAAGAAAAAAAACTTCAAATCTTTGCTCCCAAATGTCTGGGAATTATTGCTTAAGAGACTGTGTCGCGTAGGCACAGTTCGCATATTTTGAAAATATTTAAAAAAAAAACATTTTTAAAGAAATATAAATTAATTTGTGCGAAATGACAAAAATCACTTGGTGCATGTTTACTTCCGGTAATTTCTAAGAAACATTATTCATAATACTGAGTCGATTAGATCGAAAATCCAGAATGTACCACCAGTAAAAGCAATTTTTGAGGTCAACGGTAAAGGTAAATAATTTTCAATTTTGGCTTTCCTTTTATTTAAAACCATATATTTACAAGAACATCGTAAATTATTCTGATTTGGAAGGAAAAGATATGTTACAATTTTCTTATATCTAATAAAGTATTTAAAAAAAAATTCTTAATTTAATATATTTTACAAATTCATATATTCTTTTCTATGCGTTTATAAAAAATCAACTGAAAATATTCAGAAATGCTAATTTTTAAAAGCTGAATAGAACTGACAAATAATTTTAAAATAAAACGTCATTTTCTCCGTTAGAGGGTTTAATTAAAACATTAAGAAGTTTTGAGAATTGAAAATGGTAATATTTCTCCTATAGCTATCCAACCCAAAAGTAATTTTTATCTCTAAGAAAAGGCTGTATATCTAGAGATGGAGTGCAAGACAGACGACAAAATGAAAACTTTAGAGCGTTTTTTGCTATACGAGCAAATAAAAGCAACTGTGAGCAGAAAATATCAAGAAGCTCTCAAATGTTTATTTTGTGTTCAACAAATTTAAATATAAGGAGCATTGGCTGTGATATATTTCAATGATATTTATTTTTCGGTCATACTTGACTCAGCATATCTAATGCAGCATTTGCAACAACATCAATAATTATTTACTTTTTATACTATAAATTACGAATTTTTCCATAATATTCAATAATTGTAATATATTCCCAAAAAAGGAAGTTCAACAGTTCGGAAATTCTCATGGGCTCCACTAATACAACGATTTGGAAAATTGGCATTTAAGAATTTAAATGTTACATTAGTCCACCATGTGATACTAGCTCTTAATCTTGATAAGCAAACGGTGAAAGTTTTTAGACATTTTGGACAAAAAATGACTTTTCTTACTTAATCATTTACTGAAATATCACACTGTTAAACATGGGTATTCTTTTGCAACGACCATTTATTTCTACACTGAATTCCATAAAGTAAGGAGCAACCATATGTTATGGAACCGGGAAGCTAAATAAGAGGCTCTGTAACTTCCGAAACATCGTTTTTTCTTTTGAACAATGTGATGCAGATGTACATCTCAATCGAATAGTTATGGAAGTTTTAATATTTACCAACAACAGAGAACATATAAGAAAAGATGTTCAGCCTTAACAAAGCGTAAGTGGCGATCTCAAGCGGTGTTCGAACCGTGTCGTGCATTTGATATAGATGGGAAACAAATATTAAGGCGCAAATGAATTATGTATTAAAAATTTATTAAAAAGAAAAAAGGTAGTCCCTTCAAGCAGCTGCTTGACACAAAGGTCTGTCAAGAGTCTGTCAGTTTATAGGCCAGAATGAAAGGTATCTGACGACGGCGGGTCCTCAGCAGAAAAACAAAACAACAGCCATGCCTTACCCCGAGCTCGAACCCATGTCCCTTGGTTCAATAGCGGAGGCTGCTAACCACTCGGGAAAAAATAAAATTGAACTTTGAATTTCAAAAAATAACATTATTATTTAAATAAAGGTTTATTTTCTGCATTGAACTAATTTTTGCTGCACCAGCAACTATAGGTAGAACGGGTTGGAAAACTTTAAATTATCACGATTAGAAGCGTTCAAGATTATTTTTATTCTTTCAATATATTTGATATTATTTTACTGTTTAAAGGTACCAATGGGTAATTTTTACATAGGAAAATTGAAGGAAGGAAGATTTATAAGCACTGCAGGAAGTAAAAAATCCAATATGTGGAAGAATTTATGCAAATGTGACGAAATTTAGGGAGGCGGTAGTATATGTAAATGCATGTAAATTAGTGTTGCAGGACGATCGAAATGTTCGGAGAGGTTTGATTTGACGTCACAGGTGCGGAGTAGTCAAACACAGATAAAGGCAATCAAAGTTCCCTGGTTGACAAATCATTGTGGAAAGTGATCTAATCCGCTACAGATGCCCATAGGCAGACGTCGTCGACAGCCGTTCCAAAAGTTAAAAGATTTGACCGGGAAGAATCATAGGCTTCAGAGATGCTGGTTTGTTGTACCGAGATGTGGCCAACCTTGTTGGTCGCAATCTCAGCACCATTGTACACATATGACTCCAGTGGGACCAGGAAGGATCGAGCACATGCTGACAAGGATCAGGAAGACGACATATGACCAAGGAGCGACAGGACCGACGTTTGCCACACAAGGCATTGCGTGACAGATTCGTGACTACAAAGCAACTGTAAAGAGAGTGGCAGCAGGTAAAACATCGAATACTTACCAGGCAGACGGTAAACAACAGGCTTTGACAGTTTTCATTGCAAACCTATCGTCCGGCATTTTGCCCCTCAGATCTGCCCACATGCAAGAACGTCTTCAGTGGTGTTGCCTAGGAAGGAATTCGAATGAACAAGAGTGGAGAGACCGTAGTGTTCAGTGACGAATCCCGTTTTGTCCCTCGTTAGCAAGACGGTTGACAACGTGTTCGCCGTCATCCAGGGGAAAGGAACACGACCCAGTGAAAGCGACATCGTCACACAGCTCCAGAACCTGGTGTCTTGGTGTGGGGTGCCATTAGACGGACATCTCGATCAGAACTGGTCATCATAACCGAATCTCTAACTGCCCAACGATATGTTACCAACTTCTTGCAGCCAGTGGCTGTCCCCGTTTGCTCAGCAGCAAAGAGCCTTTTACCAGCAAGATAACGTCCGTCCCCATAAAGCCCACATTAGTCTACAGTATTTCCACGAGTAAAAGGCTCAGGTACTACCTGGCCACAGCACGTTCGCCGGAACTTTCAGCTATTGAATACGTCTGGGAAATAATGCGCCGACAGCTCCAACAACACCCAAGAGGTGGGGCAACCACTATCGCTGAAATGGAATAGCGATTTCACGCGATTCGGAGTACTATCCCTCAGGATGACATTATATTGCTGTACGATGGCCTTTTCCGCTGTGTTCATGAATGAATTATTGCGCAGGGCTTTTCAACATCATACTAATTATATTACTTTACCGGGATGGTAAAGTGGTAATTTTCAATAATGTAATCAATCGCCTTTCTCAGTGTATGCTAACAGCTGCCTATCTTTGAAAAAAAATGGCATTAATCCTTACAGGTTCTGCATTTTTTTTCCTGTAGTGTAATATAAAATTAAACTAGGGTTCGTCGCTTGTAAATCTAGTTTCAACCCTACGCCAAATGCACGATATTAATATTTACATTAGTCTCTATGGAAGTTGAACTTCTTCTCTCTAGACATTCTTTGTCCACATCAAGTGCTAGTCATAAGAAGCTTACACAAAATTCCAGCCATTAGAAGCCTACACAAAACTGTTCAATAGTGAAATAATTCTTTACATAAACTTTTAAAATACACACTGATTTTTATTAAACATTTCGATACAATACTGTTAAAATAAAATGAATACCCCCTCAAGCAGCTGCTTGCCACAGAGGTCTAACAGGAGCCTGTCGGTTTATTTGTCACAGTAGAAGATCTGAGAGGATGGCAGGACCTCAGCAGAAAACAACACGAACGTTCATGCGTTAACCGGGACTCGAACCCATGTCCCTTAGATCAGTAGACAAGCACGCTAACCACTCATCCATACTAAGTTTTAATTCATTTCTGAAGTCAAATTTTGCGACTAACATTGTTATTGTTAAATATTCAAATTAAATAACTCATTAACCCTTTCACTACCACAGGCCTTGAAAAACGAAGTACCTCAGAATACCATACCGGCCGAGTTTTGAAATGGACTCTTCCTAGTTTGTCGTCCCCCCCTTACTTCACCCGAAGGGAGAACGGAGTTAACCACAGCAGAGCTCCCCTCCACGCCGTAAATTGCCTCTCATTAAGCTTAGCATTCCCTTGCCTCTAAACCCATATGGTCAGGAGCTACAGACACACATTGAACACGAGATATCAGACTCCTGTGACTTTTGTTCTTAAATCCTTTCCCAAAACAGTTTTTAAAAAACATGCATTTTTGTGAATTTTTGAAAAGTTTTTTAATATTAATTTTTTAATAGTAACTTTAAAAAGCTATTTATTGGTTTTCTATTTAAAAACGGGCATAAAATTGTAATTATTTGAATTACGTCTTTTTACATGAAATAGATGTCAATTAGAAATTTTAGAAAGAAAAAAGTTTTAAATATTTCCATTTTTTGGATTCTAATGCCAGTTTTCTTACATCCAACAAAGAGAACGCTGTTATTAATATTCGAATGTATGATGAAAAAAAAATAAAGAAAGATTTTTAAAATAGAGGACCAAAAATAGAAAGCACTAAGAGCGCTGAATTGAGTTTTAAAGAATAGTTTTTAACACAATTGTAGAGAGTACTCTAACATAAGAATCAAAAATAATTTTGAGAGAAAGGTTTGCATCTGAGATAAAAGTAACCGAAGTGAATATTGCAAAAGATAGCCGAGGAAGCGAAGACTAGATAAAATGAGAAATAAAGAAACTGAAGCAATCAGAGATCACATAAAAATATTGGAGGTGGTAAAAAAATATTATCAAAATGAGGTTGGCTTATGATTATGATGGCTAATGGAAGATGGCTAAATTTAATATGGAAATGAGAACCCACTGGAAGAAGACAGTGAAAGAGAGACAAAAATGGTATGAAACCAACATTGCCGAAAAGAAGAGTTTAAGAGCAAGAATGCAAAGATAAAAATAAGCGGATAGAGAGAGCTGACTGGAACCAAACAACTAAAACTAGGAAAGGTGAAAAGAATAAAATTTTGTATCATTATATTTTTTATAAAGTACATTGTTAAGTAATTGAGTAAGTGATTCAATTCAGCAAATGATTAAATAAAAAGTAGTCTGTTCTATTTTGCATTTTAGATCATCAGTAAGGTGCCTAAAAAGTCTTATGGGTGGAGGGTTACATACTCGAGTCCAAGGACAAGATCTAGGGAGGGGGGCATCTCTTATTCCTTTTCAGAAACTATCGTAGTAAGGTTAATAGAATCAAAAATTATTCAACTTATTTATGTTTCATGAATTTTTCAAAAAAATTAAAAGACATAAAACGAAGGGAAAATGATACATTGCATTGGAAATACAGCCTCTTGCCCTTTAAGTCTTTAGTCTCGATTGTGTTTCTTGTTTCCCTCTCTTCTTGATTTTTTTTCCCTTCAGATCCAGGCCTGCTCGTGTCTATTGGGGTGAGGGGATGGAATGATGCTTCAGTTAACGTATTTCGTCTGAGCGGCTCTGTTTTCTGCACAATGGGCTAAATGTCCTGGTTACAGCAAAGACTCACTATACAGCTGTTATGAGACAGATGGAAGCCTGCCTCAATCTTACTGTTTTAATGGCACAGGCTATAGTTATCAGTATGTGCACACGAGGCCAAAAATTTAGTTCCCATTGTTAGTCCCCAACTGACGTCGGCCTTCCTAATCCCCTCAGTGTCATATTTTCTCCCCGAGGGCACAAATATTATCTATATACCCTCGTCAAACAGCTGCTTGTCACAGAAGTCTGACAGGAGTCTTTCTGTTTAATACGCCATAGTAGAAGGGATTTGTGAGGATGGTTGGTCCTCAGCAGAAGAATAACACAAACATCCATGCCTTATCCGGGGCTCTAAACCTAGGTCCCTTTGATCAGTAGACAAACATGCTAATAAATAATAGTCAATTTTTTAAGTTTTTTTTAAATCTATTTTTAGTATTCCAAATGCAACTCTATCTATTTTTAGTTCCAAATACAAATGTTTTGTATTTCAAAGCAGGTAGAGAAGTATGAGATATGAATAAGACAGATAAAGATTGCAAAGATAAAAATAAGTGGAGAGTAATAGTTGATCTGGACCACACAACCTAAATTTGGGAGGGTGAAAGGAATGAAATTGTGTATCATTAATTTATTTATGAACTACATTGGAAAGTAATTCAGTAAGTGATTCAATTAAGCAAATGACTAAAACAAGCAGAGAGTATGGAAAATGAAAGAAGCATGGTCCATGCCTAAGGCACCTTGGTATAGTGTGTGGGGGGGGCAGAGTCAGCGGGTCCCAACCTAAGACCCAAGGACCACGGAAAACAGAATGGGTGAATAACAATACAAATTTGTGCGCACAAAACAATACAATATTCCGGCCCCCCTGGGTACGTCGCTATCTCTCGCATTACACAAGAAGCTAGTCAAAAGTTGTTGATGTCTCCATCTTCTAACCACATCATTATTTGCTTAGTCAAACCACCGACACTTCAGCATCTAGAATAGTAGTCAACAGGAGATATTTTCTCGTTGTCGCATTAGAGAGCGACAACAAATGAGCTGCAGCAGCATTAAGAGGAAAACGAATAAAATTGTAAGGTAAACTCAAATAGAAAAAGAAATTCAGGTAACAAAAGCTTCTAATTTTTCTTTCAATGTATAGTTCAATCCCCTCATCAAATAGTTATGTACTGTGTCGGGCAATACACTTAATAATACTGCTTCGGTTGAAGTAAATGCTTTCATAATGAAATAAAAATGGTATAAATTTGAATCTGAACACCGGTTCTCGTCCGATCACCGAAGTTAGCAGCTTTGGGAGCGTTCGGTACCTGGGAGGTGACCATTTGGGAACACCGCGTGCAGTTGGCAAAAAACTGCTGAGTGCCCGCCGTCCTCACAGATCCCTCTATTATGGCGTAATAAACTGACAGGCTCCTGTCAGACCTATGTGGCAAGCTGCTGCTTGAGGAGGTATTTATTTTTATTTTATATATTAATGCGCTTATTTTAAATTGTTCTTTTGATGGCAAACTTGTATCATAAATAAAAAGTATCATTAATTTTTTTTTGTTATTTCAATTATCAAGTAGCCTCACTTGAGAACCGCTGATCTAGAATAAAAGACGTTAAGTTTCTTATTATCTTGTCACAAAGGAATTATTTTTCATTTTATAATTTGTTTATTGCAGAGCTCCAAACATGCCAATCATGCAGTATAGGAACTAACTACTCCAACTTTGCTGTTGGGAAAATAAAATCTCCTCTCCCCCCCCACCCGAAATTTTAGGATGATTATGTACCACAGAGGTCTGATAAATGAGCCTCACGGTTTTTACGCCATAGTAGAAGGTTCTCTGAGGATATTGGGATCTAAGCAAAAAAAAAAAAAATACAAACACTCTTGTCTTATTCGGGGCTCGAACCCTGGTCCCTTGATCAAGCAGGCGAACTGGTCTCTGTGTCCATCGGGAGTGCCCGTGTCAGGGCACACTTGAGGGACATAGGCTGGCTTGTCTGCCGGCTTCGGGACTCTCTCCTTTGAGTTCCGTGGCTGCTTTCTCTCTTTGACTTATTTTCCAACCTTCTTCCCGGGCTGCACTCGGCACCCCCTTTAACACCACCCATACTCCATGTCCTGACTGGTCTCCTCTGAGACAAACTTCATCTTCTATTTCCAAGCCTCTAGTTGCTATGCACGTGTAGTGTCGTGAGACGGAGCACGTGCTTTCCCCATGGGGAGTGGGTCCTTCGGGACCCACTCCCCACCCCGTATTAACCAGAGGTCCCTTGATCAGTAGCTAGGCGCACTAACTACTCGGCTACGGGACGGCCGAGTTATTAGCGCACTTAGCTATTAGACTTTGTGAAGCAGTTGCTAAAATTCCTGATAATTTTATAAGTTCAATATCAGATAAAAATTGAACTTATAAAAGTTAACTATTCTGTATATTAACTTTTTTTCAAACCATTTATTATTATATTACGTGAAAATATATGTTTTATCGGAATTAAAATTATGCATCTATATCTATATTTTTTTAGTTCCACCACTTTTTAAAAGTTTTGCAAACCATTTTTCCGGTAAATACTTCCTGGCTACATGCTAGAAATACGCTATGAATTCTTTTATAAAAATTGAATATTCCCTCAAGCAGTTACTTGCCACAGAAGACTGTCAGCTTATAAAGCCATAGTAGAAGGTCTGTGAGGATAGCGGAACCTCAGCAGAAAAACAACATAAACAACCGTAGCTCACACGGGAGTCGAACCCAGGTCCCTTTGATCAGTAGACAAGAGTGCAATTAAATTCTAATTGTATGTCTTAAAATATCAAAAGTTAGAACTAAACAACTTCCACTTTGTTGTTTAAAATAAATCATTGTATTTTCCGTGGTCCGTGGTCATAAGTTGGGATCCACTAACATAGCTACTGCTTTAGGCATGGGCCATCCCCTTGCCCTTTTCCTCTCTGTTTCTTTCCTGTACATGGTCTTTATCAGAATTCATGACCCTTGGCCCTCCCTTATTTGTACATCTTAGGGACCTGGGTTCGAGCCCCGGTTAAGGCATGGATGTTCGTGTTGTTTTTCTGCTGAGGTCCTGCCATCCTCTCAGACCTTCTACTCTGGCATAACTGACAGGCTCCTGTCAGACCTCTGTGGCAAGCAGCTGCTTGAGGGGGGATTTATTTATTTATTATTTTATATCCCAAATCCCCATCCATCGAAAAAATTCATTAGTACTCGTTGCTTCGGGTCTGGCCGATTTAGTATATTATAAATAATTCACGAAGTATTTATCATCCAAGTTAATCTTTACAGTCCAAGTAAATATGAAACACTTGAGTAGATTAGTTGAAATAGGTATGAGCTAATTGCCTAGTATTGTACATTGTCATTCAGGATCCTTTCAGGTCTTTACATATTTTTATATCCAAATGCTGTACACAATTTAAAGTCATGAGGAAACAGAAGTCCTTTCATCCTGGAGCGGCAGAGAGTCTAGCGTGTTTGATCACTGATCTTGGGTTCGATCCTTGTACATATAGCGTATGAGTTTTCATTTTTAACTCGATTTCACCCAGTTTTCATCCCCCCCTCTCCACCCGTAAAAACAGATAAAATTCTCAGGTATAAAAATAGGTATAAAATAAAAAGATGTGCAGTTCATAATAGGTTGGTGCTTTTTTCTTATAAAAAAAAAAGATTTAATTAGTATACTGATTTGTTTTAATTTCCTATTTGTAAAATTTTCTTTATAACGTATTACTAGTGAAAACAATATTACAAGTGAAAACGTATTACAAGTGAAAACAGTATTACAAGAACAAACTTGGTCAAAGAGGTTCTGTCTTCTAAATGGGTAGGTACAATTAATAGAAACCTTAATATATCTGTTACGGACTTCTGGAGAAAGGCATCTGATCTAGACTAATTTAGTAAATCTGCACATAATAAAAATGCATGTCATTATGTAAACCTATTCAGATAATTCGTCGACGTGGACGTTGACTTGATTATTTCAGAATTTTCTGCTTTTTTTTTTGATCTTCCACCATAAACTATGATTTGAAAATTCTTAAATTTTGGATTGAGATCATCAAGTAAGCAAGGTGGCATTAGCACTGCTTACTTTGCAACAGATGTGATGTAGAGTGATCATTTAGCTAACTAAATAATCTGCCACCGCCTGCCGCAAGTAATTTTGCCAAAGAATTCGTCTCTTTTATCTCTTAGCGGCACTTTTTTTGCACACAGCGGACTAAATGACGTAGTAACAAGTACCCCTATGGTTCAAGAAGGTTGGGAAAGGGGATCCACTGGATAGAGGAGACAGATGGCCCGCACAAGGGCCCCGGCTTAACGTCCCATCCGGTGGATGGATGCCTATCCAAGCCCATCGATGCCCCTTACTGACAGTGGGCAGGGCGGGAGAGTTTTTGCGGAGATAAATCTTAAAACTGGTTCAGTTGGGGCTCCAACCTGGGACGACTAAGCCACCCCCGCCCCTCTCGCCGAAGAAACAATGGATATGCACATGTTATCATATGTCAATAATAAAATTTATACCTAATGTCTAAATAGTTCAATTATTTTTAATTCAACACAAATTGAAAAAAAAAGTTTTTCCCGGTAATTATCCCCCAAATGGGGTTATTTTTAACCTAAAAAAAGTCGTACCAGTGTATAGATGTGTCTTTCTGCTGCGGTCTCTCCTTCCTCAAAATATTCTCTACATTGTATTATATTGACAGGTTCCTGTCAGACTTCTCTGAGAAGGAGATGTTTGAGAAATAATTTATTTTCATTTTCATTTCATTCCATAAACTGATTTTTTCCTAGGAAACAGAATTCAGTTTGGAGAAATGAAACAAATATTTGGTCTTAGTGAAAATTTTAGAGTCGAAAAGCCATTTTACTAAACTGACTTCTCTAGAAACCGCGTTTCAGATTGTCACTAGAAAGCAACTAGTTAATGAGAATGTGACCTTCAGCTACGAGAAAACAACTGAGGTGTGACTTTGGCTGACATTGTGCATGGAGTGAATATCTGTGAACATTCTTTCTAACTCACCCTAACCTGCAAGGCTCTGCTGCAGGAAGAGGTGAGACCTTCCTGCAGGTGCCCTTCCTGCAGGTGCGGTATCTCTGCTGCAGGAAGCGGTGAGAGCCGCTTCCTGCAGCAGAGCCCTACAGGTAGGTAGCGCAATAAAAGGGAACGAAAGGCTTGTCTTCCACATTTGCCTTGATTCAGCAGCGAACGCTGAAAAGGAAATAAGTCGAAAAAAAAAATGATTTAAATAGAGAAGATGAAATAAAGCAGCTTTCAGAAATACATTTTCGAAGAAGAAACTATTGCATGAAATTTAAATACAAAAATTTAAACTGTATAGTATCGAACTAATATTAATTAATTAATTAATTAGTTAAATTTAACTATATATTATCGAATTTTTGGAAGAAATTATTTCTAGTAAACTTTTATATTCTTCAAGAGAGAATTGTGTTCGAAATAATTCCGTGAGCATAGTGAAACGTCAGTAGTGAAACCGAGATGTTTGGCAGGAGCCTGTTCATATAGTATTCTATAGAGAAATGAGAAAAACCAGACCTCGCAAAATAACAAAACAAAAAGAATGGCGATATTCAAATTTTTCAGATAACTATTCATGAGTTCCGGGTTTACAGGATATTTCCTGTGATACTCAATTACAGAAAAGAAATTTTTATACCTAGCCAATGTTATAACATTTTGCAATATTTTACAAAATTAATTATTTCTTTTCCAAAGTTTTTAATAAATATTTCTCATGAGTTATGCTTAATTGGAAAAAGAAACCTGTCAGTGAGTGGTATCCATGGGCATCGACCGAGGGGAGGAGGGCAGTCTCCCCTCTTCTGGTAAAATAGATCGAAATATTAATTTGTAGCGAATAATACTGGTTTACCATATATTAATGCTTTTTTTCCCTTACGAAATGAAATATTAATTATTTTAATATTTTCTTTCGTTTTCATAAACATATCACTTATATTTACTAATGTGAAGAAACATTTTTACATGAATATTTCCGTTTTACTCCCATTTTTCCGTTGTACTTTTTATAATAATAATAATCTTTATTCACATTCATGCTAGTTATACAAAAGTTTCAACAAATGCCCAAAAAACATCTGCTTATCTGCATCAGAGATGAATAATAAATAACATTACATGAAAATGCATAAATATATGTCCCCTCCACCCCAATAATAAATGAAAAAAAAAATAAATAAATACCCCCTCAAACAGCCCCTTGCCACAGAGAGTTTATATGCCAGAGTAGAAGGTCTGTGAGGATGGCAGGACCTCAGCAGAAAAACAACACAAACGTCCATGCCTTATTCGGGGCTCGAACCCAGGTCCCTTAGATCAGTAGTGAAGCGCGCTAACCACTCGGCCATGGGAAGGCTAAATAATAAATGAAAATGAATGAAAAATAAAATGAAACAAAAAAATAAAAAAAAACCCTCAAGCAGCTGCTTGCCACAGAGATCTGACAGGAGACTGTCAGTTTATATGCTAAAGTAGAAGGTCTGAGAAGATGGCAGGACTTCAGCAGAAAAACGACACAAACATCCATGCCTTACCCGGGACTCGAACCCAGGTCCCTTCGATCAGTAGCCAAGCGCGCTAACCACTCGGCCATGGGATAGCCAATGAAACCAATATGTAACCAATTTTATCAAATAATTGTTTATTTTGGAAGTTTGTATAAATAATTATTGCTCTGTTAGTAAAGATTATATAAGTTCCTTACGCATTGCTTCTGTTAAATATTCCAGCATATGCAACTCCTTAAATAATAAGAGAATATTATTGAAATTTAATAATTAGCTGCACTAAATGTAGATCTTCATTTTTGTTTTGTTTTGTTATAGCATTTTACCATAAAGTCTTATATTTTAAGTTAGAAAGCTCCAAAAGTTAGCATTCTGTTAAAAAAATGGGGAAATTCTTTTATATTGTTCTCTAAGCATTATATCTATACGTAGGTACTGAACAGAAAAAACGTTTCATGTTATTTGAATATGGAGTCATATTCAGATATCAGTAACTTCTTAAGTAATATTAATATGGACAAAATATGACTAAAGTTATATTTGAGGTCTCTATCAAATCTCTTTAAATGTAAAATTATTCACAAATAATTGTTCAGTATCCAAATAATTTTGTAAGCTGGAAAATGTACTCAATCAAAACCTGAAAAATTATTGCAACATATTAAAATGAAAAAGAAACATTCTGTAAACTTTAATAAAATGTATATTTTAGCTGCATATGTAACGATTGAACAATACATGAATTTTGAATGATTTTTGGTTAACAAGGTAAGCTAATGTTAAATATTCCAGATTCTATAACTCATTAAATATTAAAAATATCAAAAGTAGGTATTTAGGCAGACCGCAGTCAGATCTTCAAAAGTGTTTGTCAATAATCACATTTTTCCATAAAAAGCTCTTTTAAGAAATTGTAAAGTTGTGAATTTGATTCCCTCTTGATCAAACATTTAACAATTTCAACTGTTTCTACTTTCTGTTGAGAACCTATCAATGCATGAATATATTATTCAGTCCTAAGACGTTTTTCTCTTCCCTTCAAATCCAAAAAAATTATTCAATGTTTCCTTTGCTCTTTGCTGAAATGTAAGTTTCAAGAAGCAATAAACAACCCACATTCTGCAGTCGACTCTTAGAGTCCCCCTGTTGCCTGGAGGGATGCAGGCAGTTTGTCAATTAGACGTTAATTGATGGTCGTTTGAACCCTCTGAGCGGGAGATGCACAAAGAGGGGAGGGAGAGTTCACCCGTTCTATTTACCTTCTCCCCGGCCGACGGGCCGGTATGGTAGCGAAAGGGATTCGGCCGGTACGGCCGGAACGGTAGTGAAAGGGTTAAATACTGAAAGAATATTTATGAGATTATACATATTGATAATATTTGATAGAGATCTATCGTGTTTTTCGGGGGAAAAAAAGGACGTTTTCTAAAAAATTACAAATTCACTTCAAAAGAATGATTATGCTATTATTTTTAGATTATGCTACTGATTTAGCCCTTTTGGCAAATGTTGATGAGATAAACTCTTTCATTAGGGTTGTTGATGAAACTGGTAGTAGTGTAGATTTGGTTATAAACAGACAGGAAACTAAAGTGATTAAAATTGGTCAGTCAGGCTGTAATTCATTTAATCTGAATGATTGCAGTCTTGAGCAGGTGTCACAGTTTAATTATCTTGGAAACTATATAACAGATACTGGTGATGTGTTGCGTGATATTAACAGACGAATAGGGATTGCTGCCGGAACATTTAAGAATCTATGGAGAGTGAGAAGAAATTGGTGTATACACTTAAAAACTAAAATTAGACTGTATAATAGTTTGGTTCTTTCTAGGATTAGTTAGGGTAGTGAAACCTGAACACTTTGTAAACATGATAACAGGAAACTAGATTCTTTTGATTCTAGATGCTTACGCAATATCTTGGGCATTAAGTGGTTCATCTATGTAACTAATGATGAGGTTAGGCAAAGGAGTCTGTAACCTCCTTTATGCAGAATATTTTGCAGAGAGAGATATTGTTCGGATGTTGCCCGTATGGATAATTATAGATTGGCGAATAGGGTTATGAACAGTGTGCCTAAAGGCCTCAGAAAGAGGGGGAGACCTAGAATGCTGTGGGTAGACAATTTCAAACAAGACCTTGTTAGAATTGGTGTGCTGTGGCCGGATGCATCAGATGTAGCTCAAGACAGACATTCTTGGAGAACTAAATTTCACTCTCTGGTTGGACCTCCGTAGCCCATGTCTGCTTGAGGATGATGATGATAAATCTTCGACGTTAACTTCCTCTTTACATAAAGCTGTTCCTTAATTTATGTAAACCAGTGTATTAACCTTATTTTAACCACTGAGAAACTAGCAAAACATCCCTATTAGAAATATTATTCCCCTTTAGCATGTATGGTTCATGTCGTCTTTGCCTTATCAACTGTTGCGATGGATCAAGAAACGGTGTAAATTATCTATATTAGGTTTCCAGAGGAATTCGGTATACAAAAATAGAGGGAAAAACGAATTATTTCTTCTCAACAGATAAGGAATTCTGTACTAAACCAGAATTAACTAGCAGACGGTAACGCAGATATTCACGGATTGTAATTGTCGAAAATTGATCGTGAACGACGGAGAATAAATTAATTGCAATTAAACTGGTACAACTTCCATTTAGTTTCCCACCAAATGAGACATAATCTGCAGAAAAAAAAAGAAACGTAATAAATAAAACGGACTACTATATTTCAGTAACACTTTTGAGTTAGCTGAAATATTGAGTTTTGCTATGTAGTGGAATCCGAAAGCATGACATTCTGATAACAAGGCAGGTATCTCCAACTGCCTTCCCTAAAGCTACTTGAAACCCCAGCTGAAGGTGGCCATAAACATTTAATTTTCGTGATCGGTGTTAGCTAACATGTTTACTGAAATAAAATTTACAAATGAATCATATTCGCTGTGCATTAGTTGTAAATACTGGTTTAAATTGATATCATTTAATAGTTATGATACTTACAAATTTTGGGTACTGCAAAGAAAGCAATATTCCTTTTTGATACAAATAAAATAAAACAACTGTTATACATCAGATGTCATAGATCATAAAATAATTCAATTTTATTGAAATAAATTTGAAATGTTATACTTTTCTCGCATAAAAATTTTCGTACATGACGCAATGATACGGTCAATTTTCATTTCAAAATAAATAATTGGTACGATTGTTGCTGTTTACCATCCGTTGCTTGGGTTGGGTTGTTTTACCTGTGAACGCCACTTTTTTTGCAGACGCTGGCCAGGTCACAAGGACCCCGAGGGCTCAGAAGAGCTTGGTGGAGGGGACCCATTGGAACAGCTGTAGCCAGGAAACAGATTGTAGCCTTACGTTAAGGCCATCTAGCGTGTTCTTTAGCCTGCGCAGGACATGGCTCTCCCGTACATGTAACTACGTCTTAACATCCTATCCGACAGACGGTGGCATTTCCAAACCCAGAGTTGTCCCTTACTGATACTGGTCAGACTCTTATTTTGCGGAGAAAAATCTCAACCCTGGCCCAGTTGGGTTATCATTCATTTATCTCAAACATAAATACATTGTTTTATATTAATGCAGTCCATGTAAAAGATGTGGTTCCTCGAAGTACTAGACAAATGGGTAAAGGTAATACCGTAATGTTAAAATACCAGAGAAGTAAGTAATATATTAATTCGACTTGAGGTTGCAATGAAGAAAGGAGATAAAGCGAGCCGCAGTTGAGAAATCATTGGTTATGATACGTCATTAGTCTGTTCATCTATCAATCATTTACTTACTAACTAAATATCCATTTCGTCATTCATTGAACTACGAGATTACTGGCTGAAAGACAGGTAATTAAGAGCTCAATCAACCAATGAGAACCAAAATTTTGTCAATTTAAGAGTCACATTTTAGTTTGTTTCCACTCACGATTCCTGTTGCCTACAAATAACCTGATAAATGCATCTTTTTCAAGAATAGCGAAGTTGCTTTGGCCAATTTCAAAACTAAAAATTGGACGATGGAATATCCAATTTAATATTTTGCCAAGAATTTGCGCAAATAGCTAATATTAATCTGCTTGACATTTTAGGGAAAACATTTAGGATATATAATGCCAACATTTCAGTCGTACTTACTGAAGGAGAAACCTCATTCTTTAGATTAGAGGTTCTCAAACTTAGCGGCATCACGTGTTTCGGTTTTTTGAAAACTCTCACTCGTCCCCACCACTCATTTATCATTAGCCGCCCCTTTGTTAACAAAAATTTTGATCCATTATAAAAATAAAGACAAAAAAGTCAGATCCTCGCACCTTCCAGTACACTCATCTACACTTATTTCTATGGGCTGTAAGTCACAATTTCATTCAGTGGTTACACACAGTTCTGATATTCAAAAAAAAAACCTTTTAGAAGAACCTTTTTGCATAAAACAATTGCGAATTTGTGTGAAATGACAAAATAAATAAAACATTTTGGTACTGTACTTCGGGCAGTTTCTACGAAAAGTTATTTTCTAATGGCTGAGTCGATTAGACCGCAAATCCCGAATGTGCGATCAGTAAAAGCTATGTAGTCAATAGTAAATAATTTACTATTTTTACCTTTGTTTTAAATAAAACCAAATATTTACAAGGACAATGTAAATTCTCTTATTTTGGGAGATATATTCCTATATATATATATTATATTTTACTTATTTTTAATATATTATTATAAATTAAATCAAATACTTAATTTAATAAATATTACAAAACAATTCACTCTTGGTTTTGGGTTTATAACAAATTAACTAAAAATATTCAGTAATGCTAATTTGTAAAAGCTGAGTTTAACTGACAAAAAACTTTGAATAAAAATATTTATTTATGTTTTTTTTTAATTTTTATTTTATAATTCAGTATCAAAATAAAATTTATTAAAATACTAATGGCGATATAAATAAATATGGGATCGAACATAGATTAGACAGTTTTTTTTTCCTTTTGAATATAAAATTGTTCGGCTTTGTCTTTTGTTTGTAAATCAGTATAGAGTCGGGAATGAAAGGAAAATTGCAAAATCAAAAATTGAATGTGGAAAGATAAATCAAAAACACTTTGGATATGTGATTTCAAAATAGCAAAAGCATCATTTGGAATGGAAGAAGAAAGCACCAATAAAGAACATTTATTTTCACTTCGCGAAATACACGGCTAAAAAGTCTAGAAATATTTGTCTTTGCAGCGCTATTAGTCATTATTGCCGGAAACGTATTGTGGCAGTTTAAGGTCTTGTGATTTGTATTATGAAATGCATCTTTGACGTTTGATCTCCTTTTGGGGAGTTAGGCATTTGGTAAGTGGTTCATAATGATGATTATCATAAAATATATAGCAAATCCAAAAGTGTTTGTCTATTCAATAGCGTTTTCACTCATAAAGTTCACTGTTATCCCAAATCTATGTATTTTATGACATTTTGTTCTTATTCCATCAACCACTTCAGCACATCTTCTGTTTCTGAGACAATTCTGTTAGTTATTCTATTATCAGTATTTAAGGGGGTTTTCAGTGGCTGGATCTTTCATTCCTTTAGATTTTGAAGATATTATGCCATTCATTCCAATTGTATTTATGTGATTTCCGGTTTTGTGCTCTCATGCATTCTATTGTTACTCTTTTCAAATAATTCTCTCAGCCATTGTGATAAATTTCGTGAGTTTTTTAGTTATTCTGCCACTAAATTCTGCATGTTTTTATGAAATTTTTTAATTTATCGTTTTTAAACAATCTTGTCAGCCATTTTGGAATTGGGTTGTGTTTTTTGGCCTCTGTGCGGTCACAAGGACACTCGAAGGCTCACAGAAGGTTGCGGGGAGGGAAACCACTGAAACAACTGCTGGGAGACAGATCGCAGCTGACCGTCAAGGCTATCCAGTGTGTTCCTTAACGTGCACAGGGTATGGTTCTCCCACACTCTGGACAATGGCTTAACGTCCGATCCGACGGACGGCGTCCTTTCCAAGCCCATCGGTGTCCCCCTACTGACGGTGGGCAGGTCGTGGACCATTTTGGAGTATTTTATATGATATTACAGTTGTTTTGTTCTATATCCGATATATTTTGTAGGTATTTTGATTTTTATTCCGGTATACGTTTTTGGAAATACTCTGTCATTCATTACAGTGTAAGCTTCGTAATTTTACAGTTGCCCTTCTACAGATTTCAACGTACTATGTAAGACTTTGCAATTATTCAAGGTTCCATTAAATGTAACTTAGTCTATTTAACAACGCTGAGGTTTTTTTCTACATATTTCGAGAGAACTTAGAGTTAATTTGCTACCGATTTTACTCTATTCTAGGAAATTTTTTATTCATTCCACATACCAATTTTAGGCTTTTAGGGGCTTTTAGGTATTCTGTTTCTAATTCCGGTGTACTATGTGAGATTATTTAATTATTCTGCCACCGAATTACTTATTATGCGAAATTTGTGAATCACTCCATCAACAATATCAATAAATTCTTCCTGTCTTAACAATTCTGCGAGCCATTCTTGAATATTTAATGTGAATTTCCGTATGTTTTGGTTACCATTCCGGTACAATTTGGAGGTATTTTGTCACAGTGGCGTACCTAAAAATTTATGGACTTCATCGCAAAAAATTCCTGGGGAGAAGGGGGAGGGGGTTAAATCCGTTAACTTCCGATTATTGAAATTTAGATTTCATACTGACAATTTTGTGTCAAGATTTTCTGTAGTTTTTATATATTTAAATTTTTAGAACTCACAGATTATATTCAGCCAAAAGCAATGTGGGCGTCTTTATACAAATGATTTTATTAGTTTTATACCTATATTACATATCTGTAAACAACGTTCCTCAAAAATTAATCATAGCGTGTAAATATTATTCCTTAGGGAACTAAGGAAAGGCTTTGAGATAATGAGTTTTGGCCCACACTGGAAGCAAACAGAATTTCTAATAGGGAAAATGAGGTTGATTTTTATTTCCTTTATTATGCGTTCAAATAATATATAACAAATTCTGGACTATTCCTTTAAATGGTTATATAACAAATATCTCCATAAATTTTGAAAAAAAAGTTTTCAGAGGGCCCCTTTACTTGCCCCTCCCCCTCTACACCGAGGGATTCCGTGGCTTATCAGTACATTTCTGTTTCGCCATCCAGTACAGAATATTTTGAAAGAACTTTGCCATCCATTTCAGCATAAGCTTGAATATACTCTGTCATTCATTTCAGTATATACTTCGCAATTTTGCAGTTCTTACGCTATGCAGTTATTATTCCACTGAAGTTATTTTGCAGTTTTTTTTTCATTCTATATTACGAAATTTTGAATTTACTCCACCGTCATTTCAGCATACCTTAATGTTTCTATTCGATTCTGTCAGTCGTCCTGGAATATTTTATGTTATTTTGAAAATATTCTGAAATCTATTACAGTATGTTAAATTTGAAGATATTCTGAGATCTATTAAGTATTTTAAAATAATGTCCATTCCTAAGAAATATTTATATTTCGCAAATAAATTACGCCGATTTTTACCATAAATTATGACCTGAATGTTCAAGCAATTTGTACAGTGTGTTTTTGACTATTGGATAAATTCATATCAAATCAATCTAGCTCCAAAATTCCACTTCTTCATTTTAATGAAATATCGTAGATTTTGATTTTCATTCCGGTATACTTTTTTGGAAATACTCTGTCATTCATATTCGATGTACGGGGTAATAATTTTACCCCTAACCATCTCCATCATAAAGATATGTCTATTTGGCATGAGTAAGAACAAAATATATAAGTAAACCACCCGTAGGTGGGCCCCTAAGGCCAAACATAAGAAAAGCTAAAAATAGCAGTAAAATTGTATAAGAAACCTAAAACGGGTAGGTCTCCTCAGAGAACGCTACCGTTTTAGTCAGCTTGTACTTACGTGTTCAAAACAGTATGATCGTAAAGAATCAGAGAAGAAATAATCTCATTGGGATTATTGCTTACAGCCTCAAAAAACCTTTTTGAGGTGCGTTTTAATATGTGTATATATATGGTCGATGCCCAGGTCTTTATGGAGTTGTCTGTTAGTGACAAACCAGGGGGCATCGACAGCAGTTCTCAAAATCTTGTTCTGTAAGACCTGAATCTTACGAATATTGGTAGGTGTAATATTCGCCCATATGGGTGAAACATAGAGAATCACCAGTCTGATTATCAATAAAAAAAATTTATTATACTTGTGATACTTATATACACAAAGAAAAAATTAGTTTGTTTTTTATCCAGTAATAGTTAATATTTCTGTTTATATTATAAATTCTGTTTGTTCAAAAGTATTAAAATTGTTCTGATTTCAAAAATAATGAAATGGGCTTTAAAATTTGGTATAACTTGTTTATTTCACAAAATTTTGTAGATCGTATAATTATATTCGATGTACCGGATAACAATTTTACCCCTAACCATCTCCATCATAAAGATATGCCTATTTGGCATGAGTAAGAACAAAATATATAAGTAACCTACCCTTGGGTAGGCCCCTAAAGGCAATCATAAGAAAAGCTAAGAACAGAATTCCAAAGGAAATTTCGAAACCCCCGACCTCGAATATCTCAAAATATTTTGCTTCAGATTTTTAAACGGAAAATTGACCAGCAACATTTCTAAAAAATTTATTTTGGAACGGATAGCAATTCTTCAGCTGTAAAATTTTTAATTAAGATAAATTAGGAAATTTTTTTCTTTGGTGAAATATCATGGTTAATAGAATACGAAAGTTTATTAGCATTTAGAAATAATGCAGGAGTAAAATTGTCAATTTCTAAATAACTTTTGAAGATAATTTTATATGTTGAAATATATCTGTAACCAGTGGCGATGCGTAAGTGAAAGCAATTGAAACAAAGAGACTGTGTAGTTAACCTAAAATAATGGTTCTCACAGGTCATTGGTTGATTCAGATATCAATCATTTATCAGTAATCAATTGTCTGTGGCATGGGTCGGAATCATATATCAGCGGTACATTTTCAAGTGGTCTTCGGATCATTTCGGCTTCACCAAATGACATTTTCCTACTAGCAATATTGGAAAATATTAAATTCTTAACTTACAATGTAAAAATATATTATTTCCCATCAGCCTAATAATATTATCCTTAGCAGAGGACATAACGGTGATATTTTTATTAGTTAATTTATTATTTATTAGTTTATTATTTATCAGTTATTAGTTTATTATTTATTAGTTATTAGTTTTATTATTTATTAGTTTATTATTTATTACTTATTAATTTATTAGTTTAGTATTTTAAAGTAGTGGAGGTAGTGCTTTAGGATAAAGGATAAATTGATGCATAACCCTTTCCTTCCATAACAGCAGCACGAGCAGTGCAGATGGAATATTTTATGAGAGAAACTGTTGAACGGAAATGAACGGATGAGTTAATGAGAGGATGTTTCAACTGTTGTGGCAGCTGAATAATTATATCAGATAGATGGTTGAGGGAATGTTGCTATTTGTTTTCTCACGAAACCGAGTTAGAACAGTAATGATAAAAATCCTTTCCTAAGTTTATGGGGCTACATGTTTCCAGTAGAACAATCCTTCTGTTGAAGATCTTTTGTTGACGAAAAAACTATTTGAGGAAGGCACATGAGGTACGTAAATATGGTATACACATGAGATATACAAATAATTAATTCATAGGCAATCCCTATTCACAGATGAAAAACCCTTTTTCAATCCTTTCGCTAAAGAATAGTCTTTTAACCTTATACAGAAGAAAAACCCTTTTTACTCTCCCCGTTAAAGAACAGATGTCTTTCTCTATATGTATGAGAACTGGATTTGTTATCTGAGAGGCTGGAGCTACGAATAAATTTCCCCTGTCCTCGTAAAAAAAACAGATGTTCTATGTACGATGCAGATAACGATAGCACAAGACCGAACCTTCCCTACATATAGTGAAAGGTATTGTGTACGACACGTGAGAGGTTAACGAGTGGTAGATGTTTTTGTATTTAGAGTATCACCTGTGAGCATCTCTGATGTTTCATATGTTCGTATGCTCTAGCAGACGTTTCGATAATAATACAGCTCCCAGAAGTTACTTAAGTGCGTTGCGATCATTAAAATCATCTCACGTCTTAGAGAGTTTCCTGCCCGAAGAGGGAATTGGGATGCGACACAAGTAATATCTGCCTCTGTCAGAAGACGACGCTCAAACGCGTGTATGTGCCAGAGGAACGCACCCTAAGGGCATTACATGAACTAACTAACGAAACATAAAAACAAGTCGACATATCGATTCTATTCTAGGGTTAAAATTGGCGATGCAATCGTCCGATACCATTCACGAACGAAATTTTCATCATTCACAAATAAAACAGTCTGTCAATTACAACTGTTTCTCAATTTGCTGTATCACTGATTGCCTGAATGTTACAAAATAATTGTTGGAATATCTGGAAAACCATCTGAGTTGAAGCAAATAATACACTATGATGGCTGATAATGATTATAAGATAATAAATAAAGTGCAGAATGCCCTTAATATAATTTGAGTACATTTCATTGTATTCATACGAAAGAACTCTCCGAGAATTATTACTGCTTTGCCGCTAGATATACGTCACATATGTGAAAATACGGAATGATCGCTACAGGAATGTTTTAAAAATCTCTCTGTGGTTTGGAACGAAAAATCAGTGTAGAGATAATCCGTTGGCCTTCCTTCTTAAGATGAGTCATAAGCACGACAGTTGCTTATGTCGTACTCTAATGATGGAAAAATATATATGAGATGTGAAATGAATCATATAGCATGATAATAAAATGTATCCATTCTTTCTGACACGATATTAATAGATCTAAGAATTCAACGTTTGAACAGAAAATGATTTGAAAGAACTGTACTTTAGCATCTGACGAACACACATCAAAACGGATTTGTGTTCAGATCTAAAAGTAATATTTTCCTCCTTGCTAATGGTTACACAGTTCTACATAAGTCTTAGCACCAAATCTGAAGCAAAGCTTACGAACACATATTCGCTATGTATGTTTAAACTTTTATATGTACGATAGTTTAGATCATCACCAACTAAAAGTAGTGTAAGAGACATGTTTCCTTCCATAAACTTTAATTCCTCCAAAGCTAGACACTCTCATGAGAGTTACAAACCTAATCACATCGATAAAACAAATCATTATTCAATTAAATGTGTCAAACGTGCAGACACTCTAGGACTCATTATGACAATACAGAGAGGGAACACGAAGCACACTCTTCGAACCTGTGTATACAACTAAACGATAATTTCTCCTACAAATAGTGTTTGAAATACCTCACAGAATGAAAAATATTCCATCCTCGGTTACTAATAAAAGACTTGAATACCGATTGCCTTCCTCGCATGCTTCCTCTATACTATCATATATTGTGGATCCCCCAATGCTTGAGAAATGATTCATTTAGCTCTCAAAGATGAATAGAACTCTATAAAGTTTAATTCTCCACACACACTTTTGAGTTAATTCTACTGTAGATATATAATCCTATCAAGATCACAAAGGATATTTTACACATAAAATCTAGAACTTCCTCTTTTCCTAACACCTTATTCACTAAATATACTCATCAAAGTGTCTATCTACAAAAGATACTACTCAACAGATGTTAATGGCCCTTTCATCATTACTTATGCAGAGAATCTACCTAATTGGTTCAGACATTGTGTAAGCATTTAGAATGAATGAGAGCATGATTACAAGTTTCCTTATTAAAGCTTCACTTCCATACAGTTTTAGAGATGAACAAACTCGTTACATAGCTTAACCTTCAGATGCATGTTTCTCCACAGAATCGTAGAGCTCTCATTATCTATTCTTTGCTTTTTCTCATACACTACCACTATTTCACACATCTCACAAGATAATTAAAGTAACTTACTCAAAAGAACACAATCAAACACTGATTCATCTTCCACATATGCATATTTACTTTCTAATAAAGCAGATTTTAGCGAAAACATTCATCACATCGTTTGCCAAAGCAAATAAAATTCGCAAGCATCATCTGAGGCATGTTATTATATTTCCTTATATCTAGACTTTCTAATACTCTTTTCTTTATAATGAACTCATCACATTAACCTGAAAAGAGATTAAATGGATGCTCTTCAGTACTTTACCCACGATGCAGAACAGATATGAGTTATAATAGACATCAGACTAAAAGTTTTAAATCTATCCCACACACAATTGGTTAATACTCATGACTTCTAATCTAAGAAACCCGATGTTCGAGATTCATAGTAAGACATCAACGTTTGTGTTGTTTTTTGCAAAGAACCCAAAATCCTCTCACATCTTCTACTTTGTCGTATAAGCTGAAAGCATTCTGTAACCGTTATGATAATTAGCTACTTGAAGTCGTATTTATTTTTAAAGCAAAGATACACTAATTTCGAACTCACTAGCTAGGGAACGGTACAGTATATTAATTTCTTTGCTACCGTCTGATTTTAACAATCAGAGAGTGTATATATCGTTATCATTTACATATTTAACAAGGGAATCTTCGCGTTTTCAGTTCATGGAACTGAAACACACTCTTCCTTTCAACTTTAGGGGAAATATTGTCACATCATAAACGATTTCATACAGTCACACGCACTTTATGGTTCGCATTTAAATCTATCGACTTAACGATCACTATCCATGGAACACATCTGTGAAAAAAACACGCTATGAATGGGTTTGAGAAATATTCTTTAGTCAATCGGGTGGTTCATTGCAGGAAAGCACACTATATTTGACACCAAAACCTACATCAAAGTTATACTGTTTGACTTTGAGAAAGATTCTTTAGCGCACGGTTCTCACATTGCAGGAAAGCACACTTTCTTATATGTATGTGTGTCTCTGTATGCACATATTCGTCGTCTCTCTCTATGTGTCTATGCATGTTAACTTATCTGTATGTACATTTTCGTCTCTCTCTCTCTCTATGTGTGTATATGTGTGTATGTTCATGTTTGTTTCTCTGTATGTGTGTTTATGTATGATTCTCTGTTTTTACGAATTGTGTACACGTATGAATGTTAAGATGTCTCTATGCACATATCCGTCTCTCTGTACGTATGTTTCTCTACGTGTTTATGTTAATGTGTCTGTCTATCTCTCTATGTAATATTTTATGTGTCTGTCTATATCTCTATGTGTATGAGTGTTCATATTTGTTTCTCATTATGTATATGTTAGTGTGATTTGTTTCTCATTATGTATATGTTAGTGTGATTTGTTTCTCATTATGTATATGTTAGTGTGATTTGTTTCTCATTATGTATATGTTAGTGTGATTTGTTTCTCATTATGTATATGTTAGTGTGATTTGTTTCTCATTATGTATATGTTAGTGTGATTTGTTTCTCATTATGTATATGTTAGTGTGATTTGTTTCTCATTATGTATATGTTAGTGTGTGTGTTTATATATATGGTATGCTTGTTTCTGCCAATTGTCTACGTGTGTGTATATGTGTGTGTTGAGATGTCTGTATGCACAATATTCGTCTCTCTGTATGTATGTGTGTATGTTTATGTTTGTTTCTCTGCGTATGTATGTTAAATGTGAGTATGTGCGTGTGTGTATGTGTATGAGTGCTCACATGTACAGTACGGTGCAAATTAGTTGGGACAATAGGAAAATGCAGTAACAAAGACAAAACTAAAATATTTATTTGCTTAATAGTGTAGTTAATAGTGAATGTGACCCCCTTAGCTCTACTTACTTCTTCCAACCTCTCAACCATTGATGCCACTAGCTTTTCACACATTTCCTTCACTTCAAAGTCGTGGTACCACACTTTCATGACACTTTCTACCATTTTGGTTTTCGTCGTTCAATCGATCTTAGATATGCGCGCTTTAATAATGGCCCACAAATTTTCAATGGGGTTTAGATCGGGTGAATTTCTTGGCCACTCCAATACCTTCAAATGTTGCTGGGTATAGAAGCTCTTAGCAACCTTAAAATTGTGGAATGGGGCCAGATCCTGTTGAAATACCCCATCGCCGTTAGGAAAACGTTTCTGCAGTGTTGGGATCATTTTCGCCTCCAGAACGCCAATGTACTTTTTGCTGTCCATCATTCCTTCAATGGGGTGAAGCGTCTGTGACCCGGAAGCTGTGAAACATCCCCAAAACCTGACCTTGGGTGGGTGTTTGGGGGATTAGTGGATGTGGCCGGATCGAAGAGGTTCTCCAGGCGAGTGGCAGATGAAATTTGACCTGTAGCCATGCACCTCAAAGTTCGTTTCGTCGGATAATATCACTTTTTCCCAATTCTCCACAGTCCAATCTCGATGTTTCTTTGCCCAGGATAGCCTTTTTTGCTTCATAGTGGGTGTCAAAAGCTGCTTTTTGGAGGGGCGTCGAGCCTGACGTAAGTTGGAAGCATCTATATTAACCCCATGAGACGCAATCTCCCTTTTGATGTCTCCACTGGTCTTCAGGTCTATGATACTAATTCTTCGAATTAGATTCTGATTTCTATGGATGGTTTTTCTTTTTCTTCCACAATGTACTTTATAGGACGTGTCCACAGACCCTGTCTCCTTATGCAGCTTCATGATGCTTGTCCCAACTAATTCGCTCAGTACTGTATATGTTATCATGTGTGTGTGTGTCGGTGTACGTGTATGTTAAGATGTCTGCATGCACATATTCGTCTCTCTGCACATATATATATATGTATATGTGTGTTTTCATGTCTGTTTCTTTGTGTATGTCTATGTTAACGTATGCATGTGTCTCTCTGTCTGTCTGAGTGCTCATGTTTGTTTCTCTTTGTGTATGTCTATGTTTGTTTCTGCGAATTGTGTATGTGTGTTACGATATCTATATACACATATATGTCTCTCTGTATGTGTGTGTGTTTATTTTTGTTTCTCTGCGCGTGTATGTTAACATGTGTCTATGTTTGAGTGCTCATGTGTATATGTTATCATGTGTATGGTAAGATGTCTGTATACACATATTCGTCTCTTTACACGTATGTGTATGTGAATATGTGTTCATGTTTGTTTCTCTGCATGTGTATGTTAACGTCTATGTGTGTGTGTGTAAGAGTATTCATGTTTGTTTCTGCGAATCGTTTGTGTGTATGTGTATGTGTGTATGTTGTTTCTACGAATTGTGTGTACGTATATGTATCTTAAGATGTATGTGTGTATGTTTGTTTCTACGAATTGTGTGTACGTATATGTATCTTAAGATGTATGTGTGTATGTTGTTTCTACGAATTGTGTGTGTACGTATACGCATCTTAAGATGTATGTGTGTATGTTTGTTTCTACGAATTGTGTGTGTACGTATATACATCTTAAGATGTATGTGTGTATGTTTGTTTCTACGAATTGTGTGTGTACGTATATGTATCTTAAGATGTATGTGTGTATGTTTGTTTCTACGAATTGTGTGTGTACGTATAGTATCTTAAGTTGTATGTGTGTATGTTTGTTTCTACGAATTGTGTGTGTACGTATATGTATTTTAGGATGTATGTGTGTATGTTTGTTTCTACGAATTTTGTGTGTACGTATATGCATCTTAAGATGGCTGTTTGCACATATTCGTCTCTCTGTATGTCTCTGTATGCCTGCATTGTGTGTGTGTTCATGTTTGTTTCTCTGTGTGTACGTTAACGTGTGTCTGTCTGTCTTTGTGTGTGTGTGTGTGTGAAATTGTTTGTTTTTCTATGTATATGTTATCATATGTGTACGTGTGAGTGTTCATATGTGCGATTTGTTCCATAGCTACCACGTGTGTGAAATTAAAATCAGAAGCTTTATTTTCCCTCTGTAATATTGTATTCCGTTCGATTTTCACCTAGTCATTAAATTTACCTTTCATGATTCGGTTAAGTAGAACGAATAGTCAATTAAACAGTTTGCAGGAAAAATCTTTTATTCATCCACTATCTTCAAAAAAGTTACAATTATCGAAGCATAAATTTGCAGACTTCGTAAGATTCAAGATCGTAATAAAAGTTACAAGACCGCCAACACATCACTTTATTCTACATAAGTCGACTCGTCACATAATTCTGCAACTCTCATAATGAAGTTACCAGGAACACATAACTTTATTCTGCAAGAGACGGATCACTCACATAATTCTGCAACTCTCGTAGGTGATTTTGTAACACTCTCAGATAGAGGGAGAATTTGTTAGGCTCTGTGGAATTCAAATTGGATCTAAGCTTCTTATCTGACCAATCAGGAGATGTTATAGTTTCATCACTGCATTGAGTTTCTGCATTTTTTTTAATCCTAGGAACAACATCTTGCATATCCTTGCCACAGTTCTTACACACAGCACGGAATCCTTTCTCTCTTTGATATTATCTGAATCCTTCCAGATTGAATCACTTTTTCTACTTGTCATATTAGTCACTCGAGTAAAAACCACACTAACCAGACAATAGTTAACAGCCTACACGTCTATACTTCTCAATAAATAATAAAACTATGCTCACTGAGAGAATCGTTACTCTGTTTTCATTTATCCCTAATAACCAATCAGAATAAATAACAGAAATTACTCTTCCACGATTGTTTTTTAATTTCAGTAAAGTGATGTGCCATTTTCCAAATTTTCCTACTCTGAAAGAGTATTTGGAAATTTGGAAAAGGTTCTTGTAACCCTTATTTACGATCTTGAATCCTACGAAGTCAGCAAATTTATGCTTCGATAATTGTAACCTTTCTGGAGATAGTATATGAATAAAAGATTTTTCCTGTAAACTGTTTCATTGACTATTCGCTCTACTTAACCGAATCCTGAAAGGTAAAATAAATAACTAAGTGAAAACTGAAGGGGGTACAATATTACAGAGAAAAAATAAAGTTGCATATTCTGATTTCATACGCGTGGTGGCTAAGGAAAGAAATCACACACATGAACTCTCGCACGTACACATACGATAACATATACATAGAGTAAGAAAGAAACATGAGCACTCACACACACACTCAGGCACAAAGACAGACAGACACACACGTTAACATACACACAGAAAACCAAACATGAACACACATACATATGCAGACATACATATACATATGTATGACATATATGAGACGAATATGTGCATAAGAGTTTGCAGCACTTGTATATACAGTTTCTTCACATACACATACGTGCAAAGAGACGAACCTTCACATACACATATGTGCAAAGAGACGAATATGTGTATACATACAACTTAAGATACATATACATACAAATACACAATTCGTAGAAACAAACATACACATACACACAAACGATTCGCAGAAACAAACATGAATACTCATACACACATGCACGTTAACATACACATGCAGAGAAATAAACATGAACATATATTCACATCCACATACGTGCAAAGAGACGAATATGTGAATACAGACAGTTTACCATAAACATGATAACATATACACATGAGCACTCACAAATAGACACATGTTAACATACGTACGCAGAGAAACAAACATAAACATACACACATACAGAGAGAGGAATATGTGTGTACAGATATCGCAACACACATACACAATTCGCAGAAACCAACATACATATACACAAAGGGAAACAAAAATGAACATCCATATACACAGACAAACAGACAGTCAAATACATACGTTAACATACACAAAATCAAAGAAACAAACATGAAGACACACACATACATATATGTGCAGAGTGACGAATATTTGCATAAAGACATCTTGATATACACATACACCGACACACACACATGATAACATATACATGTGATCACTCTTACACATACGCACACACGCACACATACACACATGATAACATACATACGCAGAGAAACAAACATACACATACACACATACACACAGAGAGACGAATATGGTGCATATAGACATCTTAACACACTCTCATATACACACAAATAGACAATTGACAGAAACAAATATACATATGCACACACACACATGCTAACGTATATATAAAGAGAAAGAAATATGAACACTCATACACATAGGGAGACAGATAGACACATTAACATACACACATAAACAAACATACATACAGAGAGACGGATATGTGCATAGAGGCATCTTAACATGCATACATGTCCAAAATTTGTAGAAACAGGCAAACCTACATACACCCACACACAAACAAACATAAACATACACACATATACACACATAGAGAGAGAGACGAATATGAAGACACATACAGAGAGACGAATATGTACATACAGATAGGTTAACAGATATATACATGCGATTTGCAGAAACAAACATACATACAGACGAATAAGAACACGCATGCATAGACACATAGAGAGAGAGACGAATATATACATACAGAGACAAACATACATATAAGAATGTGTGCTTTCCTGCAATGAGGCAATCGTGCGATAAAGAATCTTTCTCAAAGTCAAACAGTATAACTTTGATGTAGGTTTTGGTGTCAAATATAGTGTGCTTTCCTGCAATGAACCACCCGATGGACTAAAGAATATTTCTCAAACCCATTCATAGCGTGTTTTTTTCACAGATGTGTTCCATGGGTAGTGATCGTTAAGTCGATAGATTTAAATGCGAACCATAAAGTGCGTGTGACTGTATGAAATCGTTTATGATGTGACAATATTTCCCCTAAAGTTGAAAGTTAATAGCATGAACTGAAAACGCGAAGATTCCCTTGTTAAATATGTAAATGATAACGATATATACACTCTCTGATTGTTAAAATCAGACGTTAGCAAGGAAATTAATATACTCTACCGTTCACTAGCTAGTGAGTTCGAAATTAGTGTATCTTTGCTTTAAAAATAAATACGACTTCAAGTAGCTAATTATCATAACGGTTACTGAATGCTTTCAGCTTATACGACAAAGTAGAAGATGTGAGAGGATTTTGGGTTCTTAGCAAAAAACAACACAAACGTTGATGTCTTACTATGGATCTCGAACATCGGGTTTCTTAGATTAGAAGTCATGATTTTTAACCAATTGTGTGTGGGATAGATTTAAAACTTTTAGTCTGATGTCTATTATAATTCATATCTGTTCTGCATCGTGGGTAAAGTACTGAAGAGCATCCATTTAATCTCTTTTCAGGTTAATGTGATGAATTCATTATAAAGAAAAGAGTATTAGAAAGTCTAGATATAAGGAAATATAATAACATGCCTCAGACATGCTTGCGAATTTTATTTGCTTTGGCAAACGATGTGATGAATGTTTTCGCTAAAATCTGCTTTATTAGAAAGCAAATATGCATATGTGGAAGATGAATCAGTGTTTGATTGTGTTCTTTTGAGTAAGTTACTTTAATTATCTTGTGAGATGTGTGAGATAGTGGTAGTGTATGAGAAAAAGCAAAGAATAGATAATGAGAGCTCTACGATTCTGTGGAGAAACATGCATCTGAAGGTTAAGCTATGTAACGAGTTTGTTCATCTCTAAAACTGTATGGAAGTGAAGCTTTAATAAGGAAACTTGTAATCATGCTCTCATTCATTCTAAATGCTTACACAATGTCTGAACCAATTAGGTAGATTCTCTGCATAAGTAATGATGAAAGGGCCATTAACATCTGTTGAGTAGTATCTTTTGTAGATAGACACTTTGATGAGTATATTTAGTGAATAAGGTGTTAGGAAAAGAGGAAGTTCTAGATTTTATGTGTAAAATATCCTTTGTGATCTTGATAGGATTATATATCTACAGTAGAATTAACTCAAAAGTGTGTGTGGAGAATTAAACTTTATAGAGTTCTATTCATCTTTGAGAGCTAAATGAATCATTTCTCAAGCATTGGGGGATCCACAATATATGATAGTATAGAGGAAGCATGCGAGGAAGGCAATCGGTATTCAAGTCTTTTATTAGTAACCGAGGATGGAATATTTTTCATTCTGTGAGGTATTTCAAACACTATTTGTAGGAGAAATTATCGTTTAGTTGTATACACAGGTTCGAAGAGTGTGCTTCGTGTTCCCTCTCTGTATTGTCATAATGAGTCCTAGAGTGTCTGCACGTTTGACACATTTAATTGAATAATGATTTGTTTTATCGATGTGATTAGGTTTGTAACTCTCATGAGAGTGTCTAGCTTTGGAGGAATTAAAGTTTATGGAAGGAAACATGTCTCTTACACTACTTTTAGTTGGTGATGATCTAAACTATCGTACATATAAAAGTTTAAACATACATAGCGAATATGTGTTCGTAAGCTTTGCTTCAGATTTGGTGCTAAGACTTATGTAGAACTGTGTAACCATTAGCAAGGAGGAAAATATTACTTTTAGATCTGAACACAAATCATTTTTGATGTGTGTTCGTCAGATGCTAAAGTACAGTTCTTTCAAATCATTTTCTGTTCAAACGTTAAATTCTTAGATCTATTAATATCGTGTCAGAAAGAATGGATACATTTTATTATCATGCTACATGATTCCTTTCACATCTTATATATATTATTCCATCATTAGAGTACGAATAAGCAACTGTCGTGCTTATGATCTCATCGCAAGGAGGAAGGCTTTCGGATTATCTCTACACTGATTTTTCGTTCCAAACCACAGAGAGATTTTTAAAACATTCCTATAGCGATCATTCCGTATTTTTACAGATGTGACGTATATCTAGCGACAAAGCAGTAATAATTCTCGGAGAGTTCTTTCGTATGGGTAGAATGAAATGTACTCAAATTATATTAAGGGCATTCTGCACTTTATTTATTATCTTATAATCATTATCAGCCATCATAGTGTATTATTTGCTTCAACTCAGATGGTTTTTCAGATATTCCAACAATTCTTTTATAACATTCAGGCAATCAGTGATACAACAAATTGAGAAAGTTGTAATTGACAGACTGTTTTATTTGTGAATGATGAAAATTTCTTCCGTGAATGGTATTGGACGATTGCATCGCCAATATTAACACCAGAATAGAATCGATATGTCGACTTGTTTTTATGTATCGTTAGCTAGTTCATGTAATGCCCTTAGAGTGCGTTCCTCTGGCACATACACGCGTTTGAGCGTCGTCTTCAGACAGAGGCAGATATTACTTGTGTCGCATCCCAATTCCCTCTTCGGGCAGGAAACTCTCTAAGATGTGAGATGATTTTAATGATCGCAACGCACTGAAATAACTTCTGGGAGCTGTATTATTCGTGTGAATTATCGAATCGTGTGCTAGAGCATACGAACATATGAAACATCAGAGATGCTCACAGGTGATTCTCTAAATACAAAACATCTACCGCTCGTTAACTTATCACGTGTCGTACACAATACCTTTCACTATATGTAGGGAAGGTTCGGTCTTGTGCTATCATTATCTCCATCTCAGATAGAACATCTGTTTTTTAGGAGGAGGGGGGAAATTTATTCGTAACTCCAGCCTCTCAGATACCAAAGCGAGTTCTCATACATATAGAGAAAGACATCGGTTCTTTAACGGGAGAGTAAAAGGGGTTTTCATCTGTAGAAGGTTAAAAGACTATTCTTTAGCGAAAGGATTGAAAAAGGGTTTTTCATCTGTGAAAGGGATTGCCTATGAATTAATGATTTGTATATCTCCTTTGTATACCACATTTGCATACCTCATTTTCATTCCACAAAGAGTTTTCTCGTCAACAAAAGGTCTTCAGCAGAAGGATTGTTCTACTGGAAACAAGTAGCCCCATAAACATAGAAAAGGATTTTTATCATTACTGTTCTAACTCGGATTCATGAGAAAACAAATAGCAACATTCCCTCAACCATCTATCTGATATAATTATTGAGCTGCGAAAACGGTTGAAACATCATCTCATTAACCAATCCATTCATTAAATATTTCACCTGCGCATACAACAGTTCTTCTCATGAAATATTCCATCTGCTCATTGAATATTCCACCTGCACTGCTCATACCGTTGGTATGGAAGGAAAGGTTTATGCATAAATTTATCCTTTATCCTAAAGCGCTACCTCCACTACTATTGTATCCTAGTATGATATGCTAATACATTAACTGATGCTGCCTGCTGCTGTCTGCTTTCCGTGGTAATCCATGTCAAAAGGGTATTTTCTCCGTTTAGTATTAAAACAAAGAATGGATTACACTATTTATAACTATTATTCATTATACTTTTAAAACAATGAATCTAGAAACGAATTAATAAGGATGAAACTAGAATGCGATATATTATCGCTATATTATACTAGTCTTATACCTTCTAAAAATGGGGGCGGGAGTGGCTCAGTCGGTAGCGCGCCAGGCTCGTAATCTGTATTTCCCAGGTTCGAGTCCCAGCTGGGTCAGCGTTGAGATTTATCTCCGCAAAATTCCCCCCCCCCTGCCCACGGTCAGTAGGGGACACCGATGGGCTTGGAAAGGCCGCCGTCCGTCGGATGGGACGTTAATCCGTGGCCCCGTGTGCGGGAGAGCCATACCCTGTGCACGTTAAAGAACACGCTGGATGGCCTTGACGGGAGGCTACCATCTGTCTCCCAACAGCTGTTCCAGTGGGTCCCCTCCCCCAACCTTCTCTGAGCCTTCGGGGTCCATGTAAACCTGGCCATTTAGCCCATGGTGTGCAAAAAATTGCGGCTCAGAGGTAAAACAACCCAACCGAACCCTTCTATTAATATTTACCAAAAGATTTTTCGTTAGGAAAGAGAAAAATATTTCAACTGCAATTTTTTTCGTACTAACTATTAAATGTCATGAGGTGATAATCAAATATCAGTTGAAATAATGGAATTTATTGAAGCCTTTACAAATAGTTGGATTATTTTTTTTTTCTCAATTTTCTTTTCAAATTTTCTTTGTAATCATACATAGAGTATATATACAGAAATAATACTCTATGCCATTGGTATGCACATAGAAAGATTGCTCTCTCAATGTGCATAAAATCATTAGCATGCACATAGAGAGCAATCTCACTATGTGCTACTATCATAGAGTCTCTCTATATGCGACTAATAATTTTATGAGACAAATACAAAACTCTATTGAGGATTTTTCCTGGGATCTAATGAGACACAGGATAAGTACGCTGCTCGTTAAATGTTAAGCCCGTATTAATAAAATCTGCATATCTCAAAGTGCATTTTGATAAATCCAATCAAATTTTCCAGAAAGATAACAGATAATGTTAAGTCATGAAAATTTCTGCGAAAATTATTTACATATGTCTAGTAGTACAAAAGGAATAAAATGAATTACCTGAAAGACGAGAGGTGGTTTTGGATACAAACTGTATAATCCATAAAGGATGTGGTCCCTCTAACACTAATGCTAACTTAGCAAAGTAGATTACATCTTTAATAAAATAACTCAGAATAAGGATTGCAGCAAAACTCACTGAGAAAAACATTTGTGTGTTTCTGATGGGTTTGGAGAGGTCATAGAAAGTAGGCAATAAGATTCGGTAGTCCACCCCGCGGAGGTCTATCGGGTTCAGAACGTGAAAGAATACAGGCCACTATATTTGTTGAATACGTTCTTCCTCCATATAGTGATTGGTCAATCTTGCCATGTGTGTATTGCATTTAATCAGCTAAAGATGTCACAGATCAGTCAATGACGTCACAGATCATTAGCTCATTGATAAATGTTTAACAGCTCAATCGATCAATGACACTGGAGAAACGGTGAGGCGTCTGCCCAGAGCCAGAGAGAGGTGAAATGCGGGCCCCTCATCCCTTCCTGAGAGCCATATTTTTATATGATTACACTTAAGATATATTTTAAGAAATTAGATTTTCTATCAATTATTAAAAAAATTTTATATATAATTAAAACAATTTAGAGTGTTTTATATTTTAAAATTTTTTAGATATGATTTAACAATGAAATGTATATTTGGGGTTTCCTAGACAGAGGACTGAGTCAAATATTCTATGTTGCTCTTTCTTGCCCCCCCTCCTCTATCTGGATATAGGTCTTCTAGCAGTTTCAATCTTTGAATTGCTCCCGTCACATTTCTTCACAGGTTCTCCCTTTACTTTTTCGCTTTAGGTTTGCACATACCTTTCCTATTAAATATGATTATTATGATATTAACTGTCAATTTCCTGTACTCTTAAGCCAACTGTAATGAAATAAAATTATGATTTGTAAGATTTTTTTTTTCACATTGTTTTAAATGTACCTTGTATGCAGCCCGTACATTTAGGTGTCATGAGTTCTAATCCCACCTGGCTAATGACAATTTATTCTCTATATTCACTAAATGCATATAGCCCACAGGTGCCTGGGGCGGGGGTGGCTCAGTCGGTAGCGTGCCAGGCTCCTAATCTGTAGTTCCCAGGTTCGAGTCCCAGCTGGGTCAGCGTTGAGATTTATCTCCGCAAAATTTCCCCGCCCTGCCCACGGTCAGTAGGGGACACCGATGGGCTTGGAAAGACCGCCGTCCGTCGGATGGGACGTTAAGCAGTGGCCCCGTGTGCGGGAGACCCATACCCTGTGCACGTTAAAGAACACGCTGGATGGTCTTGACGGGAGGCTACCATCTGTCTCCCAACAGCTGTTCCAGTGGGTCCCCTCCCCCAACCTTCTCTGAGCCTTCGGGGTCCTTGTGGCCTGGCCATTTAGCCCATGGTGTGCAAAAAAGTACCGCTCAGAGGTAAAACAATCCAATCCACATGTGCCTACTTGTGATTGCCCATTTGTTAAAAATAGCATCCATACGCTCGGTAAAACGTGTTGAGCAAAACAAATAAGCTATTTCTCTTGACGTGGGCATCAACCTGGGAGGGGCCTTCTACCCCAGAGTCTTCAATTAGAGGCATTTATATTTTCAATGACTAATGGTATTAGACCATAATATAATGATTAAAGCTACCAATGGAGGAGATCTTGATCAGCGGTCCATATTTCAGTGGTCAGAACATCTGACACGATAACTGGGTGGGTTTGAATCCACCTGACCACTGAACATTTTTCCTCTATTCTCATTTACTGCACATTTATACAAACCGTATTTTACCCTTCTTTATTCGAATGCTAAAATCGTAAATTTTTTTTGTAAGTCTTTTCACTAATCATTGTTAACACTCGCTGAAATTAATACTAATCCTATGAATTTACAAATGTACTAATTTAAATCAAATGTATCAATTACAAAACTTGTTTCATGTGCAATGTAACGTTTCCTTTCTGCATTACTCCAGTGTCTGAGAACCTCGAAAAATCACATCCTTTTATTGTTTTGTAATTTTTTTGTGGTGGTGTGGCATCAAGAAAAAGTTTGAAAAACCTTGTTTTAGCATACGCGCATGTGTTTTTGAAATATCAAAATTAATTATCTGCCATTTGCACATTCCTACTACATAAGCATGAAAACAATATTTTCAATTGGGTAATGTAACTCTGTTGGAATATAATATCGTGCATGTTTATGTTGCTGAACATTACAAGTATGTGTTACTAAATTTTGTATGAAGAGTTATGTTAATATTATATAAAATATGACAAATGTCTATGTAATTCCCGCCTCGACGGCGCTGTGGGATAGTATAACGTTCAAAATGAACCTGCAAGAGTTGGTTTCATGGTTGGTTGATTGGTTGTTTTGTGTGCTATTAGCTCTAACTGAGTCAGTTGTCATTAGTGACTTCTGTCTCACTGGAGCAGATCCAGTATGAGAAAACCGGGACAAACTACGAATAGTTTCAAGAAATTTTCTCAGTCGTATATATATATTGCAAATGAAAAGAAAAAAAAAATATATGAATAAAAAAAATTACATGTCACTGGTATTTTTGTCAGTACTTTATTAACATGATGATGATTTCTAAATTAGTGATTAGTATGGTTAAGTAATAGGCCTATGAAATTAACAACATAATTATTTATTTCACTTACCCAATCCTAAAGCTACAAGAAAACAACTTTTCATTACAATGAAATTTCTTATTTTGTGCTGCATATTATTTGCAACATGAACTCAATTTTTCTGTTCTTTAAATCATAAAAAAGTCTCTCATAAAGAATAAGTACAAAACCCATTTACATGCATATTTATATGAAATTATTAAACAACGTTACATTTTATTTTACCAACTGGAGTAAGAGCCACAGCTCCAGAATCCCAAGATATATGACAATGTTCATCAGTGACGAAAGTTGAGTGGAAACAACTGAGACAATAAGAATATGAGTTGACGAAACAAAGGCTCTCACACTTCATTGGCTGAGTTATCAATCACGTATCAATCAAACTATGATCCAAGTAAATAATAAATGAGTCAATCAACGTTAGCTTTGCGGGACAGTTGTAAACATAAACTTTTTATTTGAAATTGGAATTTGAAATTGCAACGTGGAATTTACATGTAAGGTGTGTAGTAAGGACGGAGATTTAAAAAGGAATATTTACAGTTCATGTAAAGCTACTTTTGGTATTGGATGTGTGGGGATAAGACTCGAGGTTTATAGAAATATGTCAGTAGACAGAAGAAGCAAATGGATATGTAATAATTGTAAGAAGAAAAGAGTTACCTCAAAGATTGGCGATTCCGGTTCCCTATCTACAAGTAAAGTGGAACATGTGCAGCCATCTATGGGAGATGAAGAAAACCATTCTGTGAACAATGGTAAGCCAAGTTGTTTTATGGATTCTTCTGATTATAATTTAAAAAAGGGGCTTATTAATATTTTTAAGTTAGAAATTAGGAAGGTACTCGCAGAGTTTGAAAAAAGAGTTTAATCAACAAAATGTTGATATTCTTAGATCTGTTTATTTTTGTAGTAAAAAAAAATAGATGACTTCGTAAAGGAAAATTAATTAATTATGAATGAGCTTAAATGTCATAGGTCTGATCTTGACGAAACTAAGAAAAATGTATTTTCACTGAAAACACAATTTAACATAAAGAGTCTAAGAGATTAGAGTCTAAGATTAATGATTTAAGACAAGATGTATTGAAAAAAATCTAGAGATTGTTGGTAAACCTCAACAACCGCAGGAGAATTTACAATTAATTGGGAATAAGATGTCTACTCTATTACAAATTCCCCAGAAACAAGAGGATATAAAATTAATTAAAAGTGTTCAGTTTCGTAATGCTGATAAACCTGGTAATATCGTAATAGAGTTTAAGAACGAAAACATCAGAAATAAGTGGTTAGAGGTGGGAAAAGAAAAGGGAAGAAGTTATTTCTAAATTCGCTAAATGAAGAAATGGAAGAGAAACCATTTTATATAAATGAGCAATTAGCAATAGAAAGGAAGAGATTATTTTATAAAGTCAAAGCTCTTCAAAAAGAATTTAAATATAAATAAGTATGGATTAAATTGGGAAAAATATTCCTAAGGAAAAATGGCGACTCAAATGACATCAGAATTGACAATGAGTCAAACTTAATTAATATCTGAAAAGTTATTAAGTTCCTCAAAATGCATTTTTGATCTTTTTGCTTTGGTTAATTTTTTTCTAGCCATAAAATGGAAGGAACATCGGGTATTTATATTGACCTCGAAGAACTTAAATTGATCCATTCAGATTTCATAAAAGGAATTAGTTTTATTCATTTGAATATCAGAAGTTTACGAGCGAATTTTGATTTTTTTTGTCATTGATAGTAAGTAGTAATTGTAAACCAGATGTAATAATCCTTTCTGAGATTTGGATACCTGACAATGAAACATCTTTATATCATATTGAGGGATACAAAGGATTTTTTAACTGTAGACATTTTAACAGATTTGGTGGAATTGTGGTTTTCATCAAGCAACACTGGTATGTTTCCCAGTTAGATTTAAAAATTAACTGAGCTGAAGTTATTGCATTAAAAATTCAATTGAATTCGACAATGTCGGTAGTCTTATTGTCGATTTATCGTTATGTTGGAGGTGGAGAAATGATTTTCATTGAAGAATTGTTTCAACATGTCGATAAACTTCCAGATCATAATGTTATTCTTACCGGAGATATAAACTTGGATATTTCAAAATCTACAGAACACATAAACAGTTATTTAGATCTTATGACTCTATACAACTTGTCAAATTTTATTATGGGAAATACAAGATCGCAATCACAATCTTGTATAGATATTTATTTTCCTTATTATCCATAAGGAAAATAAGTTCTTTTTCTTGTTGCCCCTATATTGTAACTACGGACATCACAGATCATTATGTGATTTATTTCACCTTTTATTCAACAGAAAATGTCTCAATCAAAGCTAATAAAGGAGCCAATACAGTCAATTATTTACACAGACATAGTGAAATTACAACAAAGTTTAAGGATCATAGTTGGAATCATATACAAAATTATTATGACGTAAATGAAGCTTTTGACCATTTCCTTGAGGACTTTAAATAATTAGTTAAAAAAGCTACAGTAAAGAGAAATGTGAATAAAAAATTTAAAAATTTAAAACCGTGGATAACCAGAGAACTTATTAAGTCAATACGGTACCGAAATCATTTACATAGATTATATAAAAAAACAGAATTGATGCTAACTATTATAAAAGTTACAGAAACTCCTTAAATAGCATAATATCAAAAGCTAAAAAATTCATATTTTCAAGAAAAACTGGAATATGCTGGAAATAACACAAAGAAGAAATGGGATATTATAAATGAAGTAATTAATACAAATAGTAGGAAAAAAATCAAAATCATCTGTTTGAAATGAACTTAAATAATAAGATGGTATATTTTACAAATAGTTCCACTGAAATAGTTAATGCTTTCAATGATTATTTTATAAATATAGCTACTGAATACGAAACTGAATATTTGGAATCAGATTTGGTAGTGCCTGAAGATCTTAAGTTAAAAGACAGAATAATCATTTCCCAGGGCAATTCAATGGGTCTGATAGCAGTTGCGTTGGAAGATTAGACAGCATAGTAAAAATTTGAAAAGGACTTATTCGATTGGCTGGGATGACATAAGCGTGGATAATTTTAAAGCAATATATCCGTCGGTACGATCAACATTTTGCTACTTGTTTAATATGTCTTTATCTTCTGGTATTTTCCCCAATGCCTTAAAATGTTCAGTAATAGTTCCTATTTACAAAAAAGGAAACAAAAGTCTTATGAAAAATTATCGACCTATTGCTTTACTTCCGATAATGTCAAAAATACTGGAAAAGATATTTTTTGTCAGGTTGAACAAATTTTTATTAAAGTTTAACATAATAGCAAAGAACCAATATGGATTTCAGCAGAAAAAAAGCACGGAAGATGCTATTTTACATTTAATAAATTCATTAACGTGGACTTTGGATAAAGATTTTAAAACACTCGCAATTTTTTGGACTTAACAAATGCTTTTGATTTGGTAAATCATGAAATATTGTGGCAAAGCTTTATAAAATTGGAATCAGAGGTACCAGTTTTACATGGCTAAAATCCTACTTGGAAAATCTTTCACAAATGGGTAGGATAAATGATATATAATGATATATATTATAGTTCTTTGAAGAATATTAACCCGGGTGTACCACAAGGTTATGTACTGGGACATCTGCTATTTATATTATACGTAAACAATATATTTGACAAAAATTTTGAGGCAGAAATTATTTCTTACGCTGATGATATTGTTTTGTTATACAAAAGTAACACCTATGAGCAATTATACCAAATGGCAAACAGAGATATTCATACAGAGATATTCATCGTCTCTATCAATGGCTAATGTTGAATAAATTAAGTTTAAATAAGACTAAAACCTGCTATATAAAATTCCAGTTGAATGCATCAGCTGATGGTAGCAGTGACTCTGGAGTGGTTCTCATCACAAGGACTGTTACAACATCCTAAATTGCAGTTGTGAACGTCTTACGAAGGTTGATCAAATTAAATACCTAGGAGAGATTATTGATAAAAGCCTTTCATGGAAGTTTCACACTGACTATACAGTGGATAAAATAAAAACTATTCATAGCAAAATTTTATACACTAAGATTCTTACTCGATAAAACAAGTTTAAAAATTTTATATTCTGCTTGTGTATATAGTCAGCTACAATATGCAATAAAAGTCTGGGGAGGAGCTGCAAAAACAAATTTAATCAGGCTGTTGATTCTGCAAAAGTTTATAGTTAGAATCATTGACCATAAAGGTCGTTTATCTGAATCTCGTCCAATATTTAAGAAATTGGGGTTACTGACTGTGTCTCAACTTTACATTTTAAAAGTTATTGAATATGTCCATTTCAATTTACATCTATTTCAGGTTCGACAGACATATTAAATGTTCAGTAATATTTAATGTAGTTTATAGGTGTATATTAATGTAGTATTAATGCAGTTTTTATTAAACGACAGACATATTTAATGTCAGTCACTTAGAGACTCATTATTTAAATTGCAAATACCACGCATATCAAAGCAAGTTACTACCCGTAATATAAACTATATTGAGCCTAAATTATACAACAGTGTTCCAGAAACAATGAAGAAAATAACTTCAAAATGCGTATTTAATAAATCTCTTTGTGAATGGATATTAAACAACGAATGATAATTGTATGTAAAACTATTTTTTTTGCTTCTACACTCTTTGATTTGTTCAATTATCAATTTTTGCCTTGTTAATTTTTTGTATTTATATTTTTGTTATAATTATACACCAGCGCTCAAGTATTCAGTTACTTTAGCTGGGTATATTTCATAAAATTTTGTATTGATACATATCTATGTTGAATAAAAATTGAATAGAATAGAATAAAGAAATGATTTAAAAAAGCACCGTATCGTCTAACTGCATAATCTTCTGATCTCATAAACGACTCGTGCTTCTTCACTGAGTCGATTCATCGTAACATTCTGTTCAGTTGGTGGCGTTATACGTCGGTAATCTGTAGTTCCCAGCATCGAGTACTACTTGTGTCAGCTTTGCGATTTATCTCCGCTAAACACTGTCCCAGGTAATGTCTTGGTAATAAAGGGGACTCCGACCTTGGGCACCTTGAAAAAATACACAGTAAACTCCCTTCGGCCAACTAGCAGCTGTCGACCTTTCCCTCAATGACCCCTTGGGATACTTATGGCCTTACCATTCAGCTCTTTGTATGTTAAAAAATTGTCCACCCATTTCCAGTACTCTTCTTCTTTATATTAACTGAAGAATGGCTGCTCAGCTGTCAGAAGCTTAATGAAATAGCAGTCATTTTATAATTTGGATACAAAGAGATTTTATAATTTAGATCCAAGAGTTTCAAAAAATAATGCAAAATAGAAAATTGAATCAAAATTATTTTTATCCAAAATTTTTCATTTTCAATATTTTACGTCTCCTCCTTAATTAACACTTTGCTATCATTATGTAAACAAATGACGCTGAAGAAAGGAATAGTGTGATAATAATTTAGTGGTCTCTAACGTTCAGTCAGTGGCGACGCTTCAAAACCCTTTAAGGAATAAAACTGACAACTTCATGCTTCTGATCTCAGATGCTTGATTTCAGATCTTGAGTATTAAGGGATTTGGTACAATGAAGTTAGACTATCGTTGCCCAGTCGGGATTTCACTTGCAACATTCAGGGTTTCTGCGAAAAGTCTGGATTCGCAGCTAAGAAAAATGCCTTGCAATTGAAAAAAATATATATTAATCTCTTTCTTTATTTTTCAGCCACAAATCGATGTGATCGTATAGATTTTTTTCCCTGAAGAATATCTAAAACAAACGAAAAATCGTATGTTGTCAATTGACAAAGAACTGTAAATAACACTTTCCAAAATCCTTCCAAGAATTCATTACTTTTGCAAGAGAACAAAGTTCAGATATCACACTGAAAAGTAAATAATTAAAGATGTCTTCGAATTGCTCTACTGTACAATTATTAATGAAATAATAATTATGATAAATGTGAAAACATTTTTAAAAATTTTTACTTTTCTTGGGGGTAGGAGTGACTAAAAATCACAACATAACAACAAGAAATACCAACGAGTTCTCAATCGCTTTTACGAATACTTAGTGCAATGCCAAGGTGCATTTGATTTTTGATGATGCCTACCTAAAGAACTGTTGGTTAGCAATAAAATTATGGTTGAGTTGTTCTACCTCTGATCAATACTTTTTTGCACACAGTGTGCTGAATGTCCATGTCAGAAAGGCCTCGAATGCCCAAAGAATGATAGGAGAGGGGACCAACTGGACATCTGTTAGGAGACGGATGATAGCCTCTAAACCGAGGCCACCCAAAGTTTTCTTTAATGTGCACAGGGTAAGGCACTCCATCACATGGGGCCAATAATTAAAGCCCCATCTGAAGGGCAGCAGCGTTTCCAAACCCATTTGCATCCCGTACTGACCAAGGGCAGAAAATGTTGCTAAGATAAATCTCAACGATAGCTCAGGCGGGATTCGAACTGGGGAACTGCAGATTACGAGCCTGGCATGCTATCGATTTAGCCACTCCCGCCCCATAGAATTAAGGACAATGAGATGAAGGCTCCAGACGAAAAGTGAAATTTAAAATCACCTATGTATGTTGTTCTCAATCACCCTGTAGCGACACACTGATGTACCTAGATAATATGCCAAGTGTGTCTAAACATTCATATGAAAAATTCTAAAACTAACACATAAAATAATGAAGGAATTGTTCTAAATATAAACTGAATGGTCTGGAATTTTGTAAATATACAAGGCAAGCTTATTAGATTTATTATTACTTTTATTACTGAACGATATTGCTTTGAGTGAACCTAAACAGTGACTGAGCCACGACGAGTGAACCACTACTATACTCAGTTTCGCATAATGTATGGGGTGGCAAGTCTCACTCAAAGAGTTTAATGTTCAATCGGAGCATAATACTCACAACCACGGAAGCTAATGAAAATTGATGTCTGAAAATGCAAAGGTCGATTTACGCATATGCTAACTAAGCTACAGTCAACTTTTATTATGTCAGGGGAAAATATTTTTAATATACAGTGTAATCAAATGGACAAACACGAGTGTCACTTTAAACAGTTGAACTTAAGAACATTAAAATTTCACTGCTAAACCTCACCTTTGCAGAAAATAATATTTTTTTGCGCCGCTGGCTTAATGACTACTGCACTTCACTATTGATCAAGAGAACACAACAATTGTTCTGGTTTTTAAATTGTAAAAATTGAAAATCAAATGTTCATATGGGCAATCTAGAAAATAGGTTTTGAGACTTCAATTTCAGTAAAGAAGGATTAAATAAAAAAAACTCATTTTCTTTACTAAACTTTTATATATAGTTTTTTTTTGTCCTTTCTGCTGAGGTCTCACCTTCCTCACAGTTCTTCTCAATGGAGGTTTAAACCAACAGACTCCGGTCTAGACCACTGTAGCAAGCTGCTGCTTGAGGGGTATTACATGAGAGCTATTTCTGCTATATTTATTTATTTATTCATTTTCTGTTGTTGTTAGCTTGTTTCGGAATTAAAGCATCCACGAAAATCGGATTTTGCATTATCTTTAAATACAGAGTAAAGCCGTATTAACTGCCCCGTGGCATTAATACGTATGCTCAAAGGAATTTGGGTTCGAGACCCGGATAAGGCATGGAAGTTTGTGTTGTATTTCTGCTGAGGTATCATCGCCTTCCTCACAGACCTCTGTTGCAAGCAGCGAGTATTTTTTAACCACCTTTTCGAGATTGCGAAGAAAACATATCATACAAAATAGAACGATCGAAGGTTAATCAGAGAGATCATGCTAATTCAAATTTTTTTCAGGAAATTTTGGATTTATACGGGCGTACTTCGATTTCTTTTCTGCAATTTAAAAAAAAAATATTTAACTATAAAAGAGACGAAAGAACAAATATTACATTACCTTTAACTGCAGTGCAGCACATAGTTTGCAGAGAAATTTTTAATTTTTTATATTTAATTCCTCTTACTAAAATTTGAATTTGGATATAATTGTTTTTATTTTTTTTTCTCAACTTTGGGATGAAGTTATATTCAGAAAGAAATAAATCACTGGATTTAAATAACACAAGATCGGTAAACGAATATAGTTCGTAAAAAAAATACTGGTGTTTCGTGTTTTTTCCCCACCTGGTCGATTAGAGGGTGAAAATGACAGCAAACATATATCAAGAAACGCTTTAAGTAAGAAGAGTGTAAAATAAATGGCGATGGAAGTGAAAAGCACAGTGGAAAAGTTTTTATTTAATTCTAGTAAATTTTAAAAGCACCTTAACTAGAAAAAGAAGCAAAATGAAAATTAATCATTGCACAGTAAAATTCATTAAATTTTAATCGTAGTTTTTGGCCATCCTCCAATTTCGAAGATGGGGGGAAACTTTCCCCATTACCCACTGGCTACGTCCCGGAGCTCGAAAAAATAACTCATTAAGACGAATTTCGATTTAGTATATTTCACGATTTATGACCAATGGACATTTTTGCCCATTCTGGATTTTTTTGGTCCTATAGAGTGCAAGGAAATCTCTTCATAAAAAAGGTGTTTATATTTCTAACGTTGATTTACGGTAAGACTGCTGGAGAGAATAATTGAGACTGTATGAAATGGTGTGGCGTTTACGGTAAAACTGCTGGAGATAATAATTGAGACCGTATGAAATGGTGTGGCGTTTACCGTAAGACTGCTGGAGAGAATAATTGAGACCGTATGAAATGGTGTGGCGTTTACGGTAAGACTGCTGGAGATAATAATTGAGACCGTATGAAATGGTGTGGCGTTTACGATAAGACTGCTGGAGAGAATAATTGAGACCGTATGAAATGGTGTGGCGTTTACCGTAAGACTGCTGGAGAGAATAATTGAGACCGTATGAAATGGTGTGGCGTTTACGGTAAGACTGCTGGAGAGAATAATTGAAACCATATGAAATGGTGTGGCGTTTACGGTAAGACTACTGGAGAGAATAATTGAGACCGTATGAAATGGTGTGGCGTTTACAATAAGACTGCTGGAGAGAATAATTGAGACCGTATGAAATGGTGTGGCGTTTATTAAAAATCTCTTAAAATCTCAGGAAGTGACCCAATATAAAAAAATGCAGTCTCCAATATATGCGGTTCTTCAAAATGGATTTTACTTACTGAACGTTGTTACAAAAAATGGACACCCGAAAAAATAGATGAAATAGATCTCAAAAATATAATAAATAAAAAATATCTTCCTCAAGCAGCTGCTTGCTACGGAGGCCTCACACTTGTGTGTCAGTTAAAAACTACCATAGAGAAGATCTGTGACATAGGCGATGCTTCAGCAGAAAGACAATATAAACATCCATGCCGTACTTGGGATCTTTGATCAGTAACGAAAAGCGTTAACCACTCAGCCAAAGGTAATACCTATACAGGGTGTCCCTGAATTCATGGCCCAAACGTGAGGAGGTGGTAGTGCACACCGAACCCACCAATATTCGTCATAGAATATGCGGCCGCAAATGCAGTGAGGAGTCGGAAATGAAGGACAGACCCAAAGGTTTCCAGAGTGATATTTATTGGATATCATTACAACAAATGCTCAAACGTCGGCCCACCAACGTTGATACAGGCGGCACAATGGCGGAGTAGTGATCACAGTACCTGCATGTAAACACCGGGCTTGTCGCTCATATCGGCGACTGCGACGGACAGTTGGGCTACCAGATCCTCCACGGACTGCACGGGCGTCTCATATACAACACTCTTCAAAGGTCCCCACAGAAAGAAATCGATACAAGAGATATCGGGCTATCTGGGGGCTTTCTCTGCGTTTGTAAACTGCTCCATCTCGTGCCCGGTCGATGCTGAGAATGCAGGGGTTTGGCCGATCCAGCGCTTTTAAGCCGTGCCCCTGATCTGCGCCCCCTATCGGCACAGGGCTGCGTTTGCGGCCGCATATTCCATGACGAATATTGATGGGTTAGGTGTGTACTACCATCCCCTCATGTTTGGGTCATGAATTCAGGGACACCCTGTATATTTCATACAAAGCATAAATTTCGATGAGAGTTTTACGAAAAACGTTCATCCTCTTTTTGCAAAGAGAGCACAGAAATAAATCTATTGAAAGAAGTTGGAAAATTTGACTATTTTCGTTTATGATTTATACGATATTGGGAACACAGCTACCATAACTGAAAGGTTGTTATCGTATTTCACATGTGTTTTATGCGTTAATGACCCCTCAACCACCCCACTTCCACGCTGTCTCCCACATCGATCAGAACTGTCTCATGGGCCATGAGTAATAAGTCACTAAAAGTCGTCATTATGTCTATCCTGTGGTAGCTGTTAAGAAAACGTCCTGCATCAAGAAACCAATTTCTGGAAATTTGAAATCTACCACTTAGTGATATCACATTGTCGTTCAAGATTATAAGGAACCGCTATCGACAAACAAGTGGGAAAATCTGCTGTGGACATCTTTGGGCAACCATTCGTGTTCTTCAAACAGCATCGTAGTTGCATTCTGTCATAAAACAATCTATATATATATATCCGATACTTCTTTTCACGTTTAATTGATTCCCCAGATGTAATTGTAACACATCTGAGAGTTTAAATCAAATAAAAACTGCTAATATCTTTGTTTTATACTCTTTGTAGCTTCTTTAGCAGGATGACTTCTTCACAATGACACACAGAAGCAAATTCTGTGCTCAATGTTTGTTGTTGTCGTTGAAAGAAAATTGAAATACGCATATGTTTCATGAAGATTGAAATAAAAGAGGAACTAGATATTAATAAGCAATAAACTTACAAGATGCATTTAAAAGACGGTAAAAACGTTGAGTCAATGGGTCGAAATTTGACTGGCCCGCAGAGAAATTTTCTGGTGTCTTGGCGGGCCAATCCTCCCCTAGAAGAAAGAAATTGGCACACAGGAACTTAGGGATAAACATGGTAAGGTCATTGAAAATAAAGATTCTTTAATGGCTAGGCGGGATAATCATTTCACAGTTGTTCTAAACCAATGGTTCTCAACGTGGATTCATATGAAAGAAAAAAACAGAAAAAAAAGGAACATTAGGAGTTCAAAATAAGTTTCTGAGTAGGCCACCCAAACTGCCAAAATAAAATATTACAAATGATGTGCAAAAATCATATTTATTATTTTCATCAAAAACTTATTTATAACTGTTAACAAGGGTGTCTCGAACACCACGTTAATTTTTTCTTCATTTATAGTATTCGTAACGATAAAGCCTTCACCGAAAAAAAGCTCTTAACCGTCTTGATATTCCGAAGGTGAAGTGATTGTTTGTCATTAACAACTTTTCAGCTACATATCGAAAACAATTGTCGGTTTGATCCTCAACTAGAATCACATTGAATTAAGTGCCAATTATCATAATATTTTTGTTACCAAGTCTTATGCTAATACTATACATTTGCAAATCTTTAAGAAATTTCTTTGCTACTTAGAAATAAATTACCGATTATAAGAATATCATCATCATCATCAACATCCTCAAGCAGCCGTGGGCTACGGAGTCCAACCAGACCGTGCAATTTAGTTCTTCAAGCAAGTCTATCCTGAGCTACATCTACTGCATATGGCCACTGCAAACCAATTTTAACAAGGTCCTGATTGACATTGTCTGCCCACCGCATCCTAGGTACAAAATATTTTAAAAATCATAGCAACTAACCCAACATGAAGAACCATGCTGATCGTATTTTAAGTATTTTCGCAAGTTCATATTCGTGGGAACAGCTGTTTTCAACATTCAAAATTAATAAATCTCAATATCGTTCAAGACTTACAGATGAGTGGTTCAGTCAATTCCCAAAATCATATGGTATAAAATTATACATTATAAATAAATAGTGTAGATCAGGCATGTCAAAGATATGGCCCGCGGGCCTTATGCGGCCCCCAGGGTATTATTTAGATGCGACTCGCGACCTCAATTAATAATACTCGAATTTCATGTATAGTTTTTCTATACATTGAACACATAGCTACAGATTACAGATACAATGCAGACAAATTAACAAAATTTTCTGATCTTTTGCTTGATTTTATTGATGAATTTGATTGACGTTTTGCAGATTTTTGCGAGCTCAATATGTACGAATTCCCTCTATTTAACAACCCATTTTCGTTCGAGGTTGAAAAGGCACCAACTAACATGGAAATGGAATTAATTGGTTTGCAATGTGATACTGTTTAAAAGAAAAATTCAATGAATTTTCTATTTTAACTTTTGATAAAAAATATTTAAAAAATCATAGCAACTAACCCAACATGAAGAACCATGTTGCTCGTATTTTAAATATTTTCGGAAGTTCATATTCGTGGGAACAGCTGTTTTCAACATTGGCAATTAATAAATTTCAATATCGTTCAAGACTTACTGATGAGTGGTTCAGTCAATTCCCAAAATCAGTACAACCGCTTTGACGCCAAACATCGATGACATAATGAAGCTGAAAAGATGTCAAGTATCTGGATCTTCGAAATAATGCGCTGTTTTTTAACCGTTATGACCTAATGCCATTTTAATTTTGATGTATACTTTAAATTTAAATAAAATTTTTTTTAAAATAAAATTAGTGTTCAATTGAATCCCGGCCCGCTGATATACTTAGAAAGAAAAATTGGCACTTTACAAGCTTGAGTTTGACACCCCTGGTGTAGATGGAAAGCATTTTTTTTTTCAAACTAAACCGGTATGAAGTTGACCACAGAAGTAAATCAAGCTCAGTAGGAGAGTTATGCGTAAAGAAAGTTGAGGAACCACTGCTATAAAACAATAAGGATAGTTCTCCACGCATTGTTGTAAAAATGATAGATGCATTACTGTTAATGTACGCACTTTATCACAATCGGAGTTACTTTGGCTATCTCTAAATCATCATAATCATCATTAAGCAGCCATGATCTATGGAGGTCCAACAGAATGTATAATTTAATTCTCCAAACACAGCTCTCCTAAGCTACATCTTCTGCATTTGGCCACTGTACACCAATTCTAACAATGTCCTGTTTGACATTGTCTATCCGCTGCATCATAGGTCTGCTCATGTTTCTGAGGCCTTAGACAAACTATTATAACCCTATTTTCCAATTTATAGTGATGCATACTGGCAACATGGTCAAACCGACGAGTCTCCCTCTGTTCAATATGCTGCTCAAAGGAGATTGCTGACTCCTTCGACTAATTTTATTTCTTACAAAACTGAACCACCCAATACTGAAGACACTGCGTATTCATGTAAAATCAAAGGCACCAAATTTCCTGTTATCTTGTTTACAAAGGGTTCAGATTTCACTAAATAACTAACAGTAGAAAGAACCAAACTATTTTACATCTAAGTTTAGTCTTTAGGGGTATACGCCTATTTCTCCACACTCTCCATAGATTCTTAAAAGTCCCAGCAGCAATGCCTATTCGTCTATTTATCTCATATTGCACATCGCCAATATCTGTTACATTAACTCCCAAGATAATTAAACTTAGACAATTGCTCAATAGTGAAGCCATTCAAAGCAACTGAACCACAGCCTGCCTGAACAATTTGCATCACTTTAGTTTTCCCTCCATTTATAACCAAACCTGGATTACAACCAGTCTCATCAGCAGCTCGAATGAAAGAGTTTCTCATCGACATCATTTGCCAAAAGGGTCAGATCATCACCGTAATTTAAATTAGAAATTTGCAGATCTCTAGACCATTTAAGGCCAAAATCTTTCCCTTGCAGTGAATTTCACATAACATAATTAATAACCAAACCAAAGAGAAAAGGAGACAAATGCACCCTTGTCTAATTCCACTAGCAATGATGAATAAATCACTAAAATTATTAGTAAATCACACATGATTCAATGTTATTATAAAGAGTTTTCATTACACTAACTAATATTTCTGCTATACCCTACGATCTCACAATAAACCACAAATTTTGGCGATTAACACAGTCAATAGCATTTTTGACATTAACAAAACCAGTAATCAAAGGCTTCTGAAACTCTAAATATTTCTTAATAACCTGCCTGAGTGAAAATATATGATCTGCACATCCCCTGCCTCTTCTGCATTCACATTGCTTATCATGCAATTCCCGGTCTACCAGATTCTTAATTCTATAAAGCAAAATCATGCAAACAACCTCAATTGGAACAGAAAGTAGGCTGATCACACGAATTGCGATCATCTTTTTTTTAAAAAATAGGGATAATAATAGCTCTGTTAAAATACTTAGGAACCATGCTTTTATCATAAAAGATATTCAAAATTTCAGTGATCCACGTGGTAACCGAAACATTTCCAGCTCTATGAATTTCCGTTGTAATTTCATCTACCCCTGGGGATTTCTGTAGTTTAAGTTTAGAAATAGCCAAACTAACTTCAGACTGTGTTATAGGGGTAACATTAAATCCAATAATGCATCTATCATCATTACAAATAAGCGGAGTAGAACCAACCACACTGTTTAGAACATCACTGAAATGCTCAGCCCACCTAGCCATGACAGAATCTTCACCTTCTATAACCTTACCTTGTTTATCCGTCAATTCCTGTATATTCTCCGTTTTCTACCACACAAAATATAAACTCTCTGGTACAATTCTCTGCTGTTGTGCTGTATAACTTCTTCCTTGGGTTTGTCAGCCAATCCATGAAGCCAAAGTTTCTTATCAGCAGCTAACTGATCCTTTACACGTATATTAAGCTCTCTGTAATGCTTTCTCTTAGGACTAGTACGGTATTGATTAAGGACATTGATGCAATTCTTTCTTTCTGAAATAAGGTCAAGTGCCTTATCACTCAAATAATTCTGTCGCCTCTGTTCCCTTTTACTTAAAAGAATGCTGTTAGTTTCAAGAAAAGCCTGTTTAAAAAGGTCCCATTTTTACTCAATTTCTGTAGTAAGCATCCCATGACTGTCATAATGACTAAGTAACCTATCATGGTAAGCTTTAGCTATAATGGGTCTGTCACAGCTTCAGTGTGAAAGGTAACTTTTTTTAAACTTAGCAGAACACTTCTAAAGTTTAAGTTGCAAGACACTTTTAACAAGGTAATGACGATATCCAAATTTTCCAACAGAACTAGCATTTGCTGTTAATTAATATACAGGGTGTCCCTGAATTCATGGCCCAAACGTGACGGGAAGGTAGTACACACTGAACACACAAATATTCGTCATAGAATATGCGGCCTCAAACGCAGCCTGGTGCCGGTAATGAGCGCAGACGAGGTGCCATGGCTTAAAAGTGCTGGATCGGCCAAACCCCAGCATTCTCAGCGACGACCAGACAGGAGATGGAGCAGTTTACGAACGCAGAGAAGGCCGATATGCACCTGATTTACGGCGTAGCCGAGGGCAATGGTAGAAAGGCGCAAAGACTCTGCTGTGAGCGATATCCTATGCGCGTGTGCCTGATCATAAAACGTTTGGGCGACTGCACCGTCAGCTCTCTGAGGCAGGCATCTTCCACGTTCGCCATGATGCTGGAAGACCACGGATGGTCAGAATGCCAGCTATGAGCGAGGACATCTTGCCTATGATAATAGATAACCCAGGTACAAACACGCAATCCGCCGCCCAGAGCCTAGGTGTGCATCGGAACAGTGTCTGGAGAGTACTGCAATGAAGAAGGGCTACACCCCTATCACTTGTAGCGAGTGCAGGCATTAACAGCTGTTGATTATCCCCTGTGCATGGATTTCGTCCAGTGGTTCTTGCAGCAAAGTGCCGCACATCCCGATTTCCCCGCGCATGTGCTCTTTACGAATAAATCAAAATTTTCACGTGAAGGCGTAGTGAATGTCCATAACGTGCATTTGTGGGTGACCCAGAACCCCCATAGTATACGTCCAAATTCGAACCAGCAACGGATCACCGTCAATGTCTGGGCGGGGATTATGCATGACTACTTAATTGGACCCTACCTACTGCTGGACTGCCTTGATGGGCCAACGTACCGTATTTTTCTGCAACAGGTTTTGCCGGAATTGCTTTAGGATGTTCCAGCCACAAACCGAGACCGTATGTAGTTCCAGCATGATGGGGTACCCGCCCATTTCAGCAAAGACATGTGTCAGCATTTTCATACCACATTTTGGAACCGATGGATTGGGTGTGGTGGTCCCATCCCATGATCCCCTCAGATCGTCCGATCTTTCTTGTATCGATTTCTTTCTGCGGCAGTCCGTGGAGGATCTGGTAGTCCGACTGTCGATCGCAGCCGCCGATGTGCGCGACAAGCCCCATGTTTACGAGCAGGCACGCCGATCACTACTCCGTCGTTGTGCCGCCTGTATCAATGTTGGTGGGCGGACATTTAAGCATTTGTTGTAATAATCTCCAATAAATGTCACTCTGCAAACTGCTGTGTCTGTCCTTCATTTCCGACTCCTCACTGCATTTGCGGCCGCCTATCCTATGACGAATATTGGTGGGTTCGGTGTGTATTACCATCCCCTCACGTTTGAGCCATGAATTTAGGGACACGCTGTATAATCAATCATATTCTTATGTAGCCCATCTGGTGAAACTCATGTGTACTTATGTAGGTCGCGGTGTTTATAGCAAGTGTTAGTTATTCTCAAACAATTAAGTTTACTTACCTGTAAGAGAAGTTGTCCATTGCCCCTGTAACTACCAATAGCAAAAGGAGCCATTATCCCTCCCCATAGGTCAGAGTCAGTACTAACTTTGTCATTGAAGTCGTTTAGGACAAAGGTAATATGGCCTTTCCTGACAGAATTCAAAATATTCTGAAGTTGTCAATGAAACCTATCCTTCTCATCCCCATCGGCATCCTCAGTGGAGGCATAACAACATATAAAATTCAAGTCTCTAATGCTTGTCTGAAATTTATCTGTAAGAAACCTTAATTAATGTACTCATATACCAGAAGAGCACCAGTATCGTGTTTGTTGAGAAGCAAACCTAAGGCTTGGAATTGCTTTCCCTCCCTGAAAAGAAATATTTTAGATTATTTTTTAAGCATTGACTTTTATCTGTCGATCTGGTCTCTTGCCAGCTGAGAATATTTATTTATTTATTTGATTAATTAATGTGCTCACAACAGATTAATGATTCAAAACAGTGAAAATATACAAAGCAAATAATTCAAAATTACTACATATAACGTACATATATAAATCAGTATAAAAAGTGAAAAAGGACATACAGGGTGAATCTGAAAAAGTGGGCACAAAACTTTACGGGGTGGTAGAACGCAGTTATACGAGCAATATTCGTCATAGAATGTATGGTCGGAACGCAAGCGGTGAGAAGTTAAAAGGTAGTTTTCCACTGTCACATTTAAAGAATGAACTCAAGAAGGAGAGGAGATATTTCAGAAAACATTTTATTAACAGGAATGTAATTGAGGTACATATCCGTACACAAAGTGCATATCCGCCATTTCGTGGTTAGTATAACCAGCCATCCTCTCGGCAATCCACGGTAGAAATGCCGTTGGGTGCGAGGACCTACCCTTTTATACCATTTCCAACGCCACCTAGCGGCTCGCCGTTTGCGTTCCGACCATACATTCTATGACGAATATTGCTCGTATAGCTGTGTTCTACCACCCATAAAGTTTTGCCCACTTTTTCAGATTCACCCTGTATACAACATTTTGAAACAACATCCACTTACATAAAGACAGATAATTAGAAATGAAATCAAGAACTAACATCATTCAATGTGATTTGAAATTTTTAAAGGCATTTTAAACAATTGAGGATAATGTATATGTTAAAAAGCTTGACAAATCTAACCACGGAAATATTTATCAATGTGTTTGATTTATGGAATGGAACTCTAAGTTTAGTGACAAAAAATATAAATTAAAATTTTTTAAAAATACCTATCTTCCTATAGGGCCCTAAAAAGCAGAAAATAAGCCTAAAGCATATCGATGGTGTAATCTGTCATTTAGTTCGTTTTCACTTAAAATGGATTTTGACCTTCTGTGAAAATTCATTAGTTTCCAAATATAAAAATTTTGTAATCGGACTTCATATTAACATATTTTTTTATATTTTCTGTAATTTTTAACAATTTGAAATTTGGAACCCGGAGAAAGTTTACCTCAAAGTAAGACTATTACACTTTATTGCATAAAACACGAATGTGTGCTCTTTGATTAAAACCTGTTTTTCTTAGTTTTATGCTTTAACTAGTAATAAAACACTGATACAAAATTACGACATTTGGACATATAATTCTCTAGGTCAGTGTTTCTCAACCTTTTATGATTCACATACAGTCGCTCAAAAAAGTATCCGAACATTATGGTTGATTACAGAATTCCGAAAAATATCTGGCAACGATTTTTTTTTTAGAAATTAGTGATCTGGAAACCTTCTTATACGTATACGAAGGTTGCCAGATCACTAATTTCTAAAAAAAAATGTTGCCAGGTATTTTTTTATGAATTCTGTAATCAACCATAGTGTTCGGATACTTTTTTGAGCGACTGTACCCACTGGAAACGTGTATGTAACTGGCATAACCCTTATATAGATAGATAAAACTACAGTTATAGTACAATAATGCGAACTTAGCGACTTTGTTACTAGATCTAGTGACTTTTGAGCTCTCAGGGCATATCCCAAAAAAATTTTGCGCGTACCCCACGTTGAGAACTTCTTCTCTAAGTCAACAACGGGGCGGGGGTGGCTCAGTTGGTAGCGCGCCAGGCTCGTAATCTGTAGTTCCCAGGTTCGAGTCCCAGCTGGGTCAGCTTTGAGATTTATCTCCGCAAAATTCCCCGCCCTGCCCACGGTCAGTAGGGGACACCGATGGGATTGGAAAGGCCGCCGTCCGTCGGGTGGGACGTTAAGCCGTGGTGCGGGAGAGCCGTACCCTGTGCACGTTAAAGAACACGCTGGATGGCCTTGACGGGAGGCTACCATATGTCTCCCAACAGCTGTTCCAGTGGGTCCCCTCCCCCAACCTTCTCTGAGCCTTCGGGGTCCATGTGACCTGGCCATTTAGCCCATGGTGTGCAAAAAAAGTGCCGCTCAGAGGTAAAACAACCCAACCCAACTCTTTAAGTCAACGTGGATATGGCGGAAAACATTTGATCAGGAGCCGGGAGCTCAGTGGTCAGAGCACGTGACATGTTATCAGGAGGATATGGGATTGGATCTAATCCGGCTCTAAACATTTCTTCTACTATACCCACGTCGACTTACACCATAATAGTGTTAAAAAATTTGCAATTATGAACTGCTGTTTTATAGAATGTTACTAATGCTAACTGATTATGCACACTTATCCAAAAGTAATCGTATCGTGCAAATTTCATTCCTTAGAGAAATAAAGAAAGGTTTTGAAAAATCGAGTTCTGACCTAAAGGTCCTCTTCTAGTAGAGAAAACAAAGCTGATTGTTCACGATCCGTTATTATTCATTGAGTGTTCACGATCCGGTTTTATTTGTTGATTGTTCGCGATCCGTTATTATTCATTGAGTGTTCACGATCCGGTTTTATTTGTTGATTGTTCACGATCCGTTATTATTCATTGATTGTTCACAATCCGGTTTTATTTGTTGATTGTTCACGATCCGTTATTATTCATTGATTGTTCACGATCCGTTATTATTCATTGATTGTTCACAATCCGGTTTTATTTGTTGATTGTTCACGAACCGATTTTATTCGTTGATTGTTCACGATACGTTTTCTTTTGTTAATTGTAAATTGTAAATAACTATCATATATAAATCATTGGTAAAAATCGTTCTAGTTTTAGAAATCCCAGGTCTATTAAAATAAAATCTTGAATCGATGATAATTAATTGATTGATTAATGATTGATTGATTAATTTTCCTAATGATTGATTTAATCTAAAATTAAATCAACCATTAGGCCGTAAATGCCCCATGGTTTGTGACCAACAGACAAATACATGGGGATTTAGGCGCCCAAAATATTTACACCCATATAAAGCAGATCTCTAAGAAATTCTTAGAAGCTGTGGACACGAATCCTCACGATTTCTTACTAACATTTTAAAGTATGATCATGATTCTATGAGCAGATTCAAGAGGACTAGACCATTGGTTTTCGATCAGGAACACGTTTTGGTCTAATACCCTGATCTACCATATTTATCATTGTTTTCCTGCCCCTTGGGGCTCACCTTTTGGTGATTTTTGCGTTGTCCTTTTCGACTCATGCCATTTATTGGATATCCTCAGATGGAGAAGGTTATGGGATCTTTTATCCTGGTACTTCGAAAAATCATAAATGCTAGATGCTACATACGCTTCTAGTTTTCTTGTTTCTACCTTTAGTGATCTGTAACGATATGTATTAAAGTTACCTAAGTATGTAAAAAATGAAAATGTGAATTATAATTAATAGTTCATTAGTACCAATCCAGGTAAATGAATTATTGTTGATCCAGGTAAATGATTTACTGTTGCCAATACAAACTTGATAATCTTCACGTACCACAGCAAAATTTCAAATTTCTAGCATAAATATATCGTTTACAATATTCGTTTAAAATTTTGGAATTTTAAAAACTTTCCACCATTAGAGGCCGTAATCATTGTTTTAGGGATAATGTAAAAATGCAAATCGTAATATTTCATCAATAGGTATCCAAACTAAAAAATAATTTATAATTTATCTCTATAAACAAACTTTTAAACAAAAAAAGTCATATTTTCCCGCCCGGGGTCTAAGAAGTCAACTCTTTATTGACAATGGAATACATTCTACCAACAAAATTTAAATTTCTAACTAAAATACTTCGTCTGCCATATTCTTTTGGAATTTTGCAATTTGCCAGTTTTTCCATCTTTAGAGAGGACAATTATAGTTTTCGGATGATTCAAAAAGTGTGAATCATAATATTTCATCAATTCGTATCTAACCCAAACAAAAATATTTCATTTATCTCTAAAAACAAACAAATGCCTGCTAAAATTAAAAAAGTGTGTTTTCTCATCCCCTCTGAGTCTAAGGGGTCAACTCATTGTTCGCAATGGAAACCTCGTGCCCTTCACATTCCATCACCAAAATTTCAAATTTCTAACATAGATACATCGTTTGCAATATTCGCTTGAAATTTTGGAATTTCAAAAATTTTCACCGCTAGAGAGCACAATTATAGCTATAAACTTTTCACCGCTAGAGGGCACAATTATAGCTTTAGAGAAATTCGGAAAGTGCATATTGTAATATTTCATCAATACCTATCCAACACAAGAAGAAATCTTAATTTATCTTTATCAATATAACGTAAAAATGTTCGATGTCTACAGACGGACGGACAGACAGACAACAAAGCGAAATTATTATCACGTTTTCTTTGAACACGAGATAAAAATAAAAAGCCACCAGGTGAATTTGAGTCAACAGTAATTTAATTGAAGCACTAATTTGCAGATCTGTTAGTAAATTATCTGGGTATCTGTCATATCACATTCTACAACCAGAATTTCTAACTTCTAGAATAAATATATCCTTTACAATATTACTTCCAGTTTTACATTTCCTACATTTAGCTACCTCAAAAGATGTAAATTAAGGCCATTTGGGGGATTTGGAAACTATGAATCATTGTATTTCATTAGTACCTCTTCGACTCAAAAAAAAATGTTTCATAAATCTCTTCAATCAAAAAATTATATTTTCCTGCTACCACTGATGGTGATAATGCAAATTGTTGTTTCTAATGTAAATACCTTGATCATCACATTATACCACTAAAATATCAGATTTCTAGCTCAAATTGATCGTTTGCAGCATTTATTTAAATTTTGAAAATTTCCCACCGTCACAGGGTACAATAAAGTTTTTGAGAGATTCTAAAAGTCCCAATCGTAATATTTCATGAAAACCTATTCAACAAAAAAATTTCTTATTTATATCTGTAAACAAAAATATTTCGATGATCACAGGAGGACACACAGACGAGCAGACAGAAAAACAAACAGACGACATATTGGAAACATTAAGTAATTTTTAACGAGCGAAAAAAAAACAACTAACTGAATTAAGGACACCAGAAATGCCAGGTAAATCTCTACTATTAAATAAGAGTATACTACTTACCATGTACTTCTTTACCTGTCAAACAAAAACAAAAGATATATCTGAGTTATATGGTATATTACTAGTTGGATATGTTGTTTATAATATAAAACTAGAAGAAGACATCGCTTCTGGAGAATGTAAGAATCTGTTTTCAAAGAGAATGAATATTTTCAATTGCTGGCTTTCTGCAATGAACGGGATGAGCGGGAAGTAAATGACCGGGAAAATGCAAAAGTAGTATTTTATTAGAACAGGAAAAATAGTTGTCTTTTATCGATCAGTTAAAAATTAATTACCATTAACAGTGATAGCAGGAAAATATAATTTTTTGACTGAAGAGATTTATGTGTGAGAAAAGTAATTAAAATTAACTTTTTCCCCACACTCCTCTCAAAAAAGGGGCAGATCTGTGCTGTCAATAGATTAGCTTTTGACACTCTAGAACTGAACTTTCAATTATCTGCCATAAACAGATCTCTTGTAACATTCGTTAAACGTTTTGCCCTTCCCCTATTTAGCGGCTTCTAATGATGTAAATTAATATACTTAAACAATTTAAAAAATGCGAATTTCATTAGTACCAAACCAGATAAAAAAGTTTTACCTGATCTCCTAAAACTAAACGATTGCGTTCTCCACCCACCCTGGGTCTTTGGGTTGTTGTGCTGTTTTACCTCTGAGCGGCACTTTTTTGCACACCATGGGCTAAATGGCCAGGTCACATGAACCTCGAAGGCTCAGAGAAGGTTGGGGGAGGGGACCCACTGGAACAGCTGTTGGGAGACAGATGGTAGTCTCCCGTCAAGGCCATCCAGCGTGTTCTTTAACGTGCACAGGGTATGGCTCTCCCGCACACGGGACCACGGCTTAACGTCCCATCAGACGGACGGCGGCCTTTCCAAGCCCATCGGTGTCCCCTACTGACCGTGGGTAGGGCGGGGAATTTTGCGGAGATAAATCTCAACGCTGACCAGGCTGGGACTCGAACCTGGGAACTACAGATTACGAGCCTTGCGCGCTACCGACTGAGCCACCCCCGCCCCCACACCCTAGGTCTACGTGGTCTATTTATTGTTATCAATGGAAACTTCCTCACCAAAATATGAACATTTCGACCACCAAAATATCAAAATTCTAGCATAAATACATCGTTTGAAATCTTCGTTTGAAAATTTCGAATTCTCAAATTTTTCTACCGTTAAAAGATGGAATTATAGCTTTTCAGAGATTCCAAAAGTGCGAATCTTAATATTTTAATTAATTTTTAGCCAACGCGAAGAGAAGTTTTAATTTATCTGTAAAAACTAACAGTATTTCGTAAAACAAATGAAGTCGCGTCATTCGACACTGCAGCTAATATGTTGTTGCCAGTGCAAACATCATGCCTTTCACATTCCACCACCAAAATTTCAAACTTGTAGCTTAAATAAATCGCTTGAAACATTCGCTTAAAATTTTGAAATTTTTTAAATATTTCCATGGTTAGAGGACGCAATTATAGTTTTTGGCAGATTTAGAAATTGGAAATTGTAATATTCAATCAATTTTTATCCAACTTCACCAACAAGTTTAATTTTCTCTGAAAAAAAAAAATTCGATGTCAACAGACAATTATCTAGTTATTTTTAACGCGATATCATAAGTGCAGAATGTTGCGGTATTGGGAATATCTTTTCACATTCTTACACCGATAGTTCGTATTTCTTAAATAAAGAGGTCACTTGCAATATTCGTTAAAAGTTTCGCATTTTTCTTATTTAGTGCTTTCTAACGATTTAAATTAAAATTTCGTAAAGATTTGAAAAATTCGAATTATAATATTTCATTAGTACCAATCCAACTAAAATAATTTTGAAAATTATCTCTTAAACTAAAACTGTTACTTTTCGTAACTATCCTGGGAGTAAGGGCAACTCATTTTTTGCAAAACTCAGGATCTACACATTCCACCACCAAAAATTCAAATTTCTAACATTAATACTTAGTTTTCAAATTTCAAATATTCCCACCGTTAGAGAGCGCAATTGTAGCTTTTGGTAAATTCGTAAAGTGCGAATCGTATTATTCCAATACCTATCCATCACAAAAAGGAAATTGTAATTTACCTCTGAAATCGAAACCGTTGAACAGGTCTACAAGTGCATAGAAAAACAGCTGAAAATATTATCTCTTTTTTTTTTTGAAAGCCAGATAATAAATTGAGTTGTTTTACCTCCGAGAGAAATTTTTTCTCACACAATTGGCTAAATGGCCAGGTCAGAAAGACTTCAAGAGCTTAGAGAAGGATGAATAACGGGGATTATTGGACAGCTCTTGGGACAGGGATGGCAGCCTTAGGTCAAGGACATCCAACGTGTTGTTTGCAGTGCATAATGTGTTCTGAGATTTTTTTTTTCATTTTCCCGACCCTCTGTGAGAAAAGTGATACTAATGGGATAAAAGATTATCGTCCGTGTTCTCCTACACAGTAGGCCATGGTCCGAGTTAATACAATATATCTCAAGCAGCAGGTAACCACGGAAGACTGACAGGAACCTTTGAGTATAATATGACGTAGAAAAATTCTGTGAGGAAGACGAGTATTCGTCAAAAGACAACTACATGAAAGGAACATATATACCTTATCAGAGTTTGAACTCAGGGCACTTTGGATCATATTTAACCATACTGACTACTCAACACCACTAGATAGTCTGTTTGTATTACACCAATTTAGGGAATAAAATTTTCGTACCTAAACAATAATTTTATTGCCAAAACAGAAACTTTCATTTTGTAGATCATGCAAAAATTTTTAGTCATAATTTAGTAAATTGAGAAATTTAATTGAGCCCCTATTTAGGGTTATTTATTCTTTCAACTGCCTCCATTAAAAAAAGAAAAGAAAAAGCATCGATGGCTTAAATTTTTATTCTGGATGGGAAAAGGCTCAACCTATAGAGCACTACTCTCGAAATCTAGTTCCCAGGTTCGAGTCCCAGCAATTCGATCGTTAAGATTTATCTCTACTAATTAATAATAACCCGTCGGTGAGGAAGTTCACACCGATGGGTTTGGAGATCCTTCGGATGGAATGATAAACTATGACTCCTAGTTTGCGGGAGAGCCATACCCTGTGCATACAAAAGAACATGCATGATATCCTTGACCGCAGGCTTCTCTGAATCCTTGGACTATTAACCCATCATGTACAAAAACATGCCACTCAGAGGTAAAGCAACCCAATTTGTTCAATGTTCAAGGTAAAGGATCTATATGACATGGTATGAAGGGCCCATACGATATGGTTTTGGCGAAAGAAATGTGTTTAACGCATGATGGTTTGCTTTCTTCTTGTACAATGAACTAAATGTGGAAGTCAAAATCTGCGCAGATGTTGCAACAGAGACTGTAGTTTTTAAAGAGTTGAGGTTGGCAGTAAGTAACACGCAGGGCACATAATATGCAGTACCTAAGGTTCCCCTAACCTGCATCCTTCCCTCTGTGAGATTAGGGATAGATGCCATTAGAAAGGCTGCTGTAAGTTAGATGGGACGTTATGCTGTGGCTCAGTGTGCAGGATAGATGACCCCCCTTTGGAGAATTCGATCGGTCTCCTAACAACTTCTCAGTGAATCTCCTCTCTTTAACCGTCTCTGAGTTCTTGGGTCTATTTCACCTGATCATTTAGCAAAGTAGTTTCGTTGTCAACAAAATCAGAGAAACATTTCTGTTTTAAAACATATATTATTCAGTAACAAAGTTATAAAACGTAAGATATATTTTCTGAGGCTGGGATTACTGAATGGCAGGATTAATTGTGCTAAATGTAATTATGGTTCTTCCATTATAGATCATTTTTAAAATTTTTACAAACTTTAAAAATTTCGACAAAATATCTGTTGCTGTAATATCGTTAAGTTTGGCTATATTGCAGTAACCATATATGGTCCTAGCGAATCTTTTTTTTTTCATTCATATCGAAACACATGTTTATCCCTCATTTTAACATATAGACCTTTATATCTAAACACGATACTTAACTGAAAAAGTAGATAGATATTTCAATATTTACAATTTTTTTTATCAATAACAGAAATAAAAAATATCGAATGATGTGAACTGAAGTTTAAATTTTTGCCATCAAGATAAGCGATGGCGAGCAGCGCATAAAGCAGTGGCGAGCCCAGGTTGTGTGTCACTGGTTTAGCCCATCGTGTGCCAAAAAATACCTCCAGAGATAAAACAGCACCATTAGCGACTTTTATACAGACCACTGTGTGCCAGTCAGTGTCATATATGTCACTCTTGAAGGTAACGGATTATGTCGAAGATAAAGTAAACAAGACGCACATTGAGTAAACGCCTTACCTGCGATGAAATGTAAATAAGCGAAATTGAGACAATGCTACTGCGATGTTAATGAAATGACAGGTCTAATAGATTATTCATTGGCTGACAGAGCTATCAGTTGCTTCTTACTAAATCATAGGTCTCATAGATCAACGTCATAGATCATTAGTTGATAAGTTTTTAGTATACCTTATTCAATCACCTAACTACTGATGCGTCAACTACGCAGTACCATTCTTTCAATTGCTTCCACCCACGCATCGCCACTGCGATTTATATAACCCAAGAAGTAACTATAACCATTTTCTAACCAAACAGCAAAATTCATCAAGTTTCAATCTTGGCCATATTTTCGAAAACGTAGATCTATAGAAGAGTAAAGGAGCATATGAATGAAACGTAATATTCTGAACTCGAAATCAATCAAAATATGTCTTTGCTTTCATGAAAGAAATATTAAATATTCGATACATGTTCAATCATCATCATCATCATCATCATCATCATCATCATCATCATCATCATCATCATCATCATCATCATCATCATCATCAAGCAGCAATGGGCTACGGAGGTCCAACCAGACCGTGCAGTTTAATTCCCCAAGCATATCTGTCCTGAGCTACATCTGCTGCATCCGGCGACTGCACACCAATTTTAACAAGGTTCTGTTTGACATTGTCTGCCCACAGCATCCTAGGTCTCCCCCTCTTTCTGAGGCTTCAGGCACACTGTACATAACCCTATTCACCAATCTACAATTATCCATACGGGTAACATGGCAAAACCAGCCTCTCTTTAAGCGCATGGCAAAACCAGCGCTTAAAGGAGGTTGCAGCCTCCTTTGCCTAACCTCATCATTAGTTACAAAGTAAAACCACCTAATACCCAAGATACTATGTAAGCATCTAGTTTCCTGTTATCTTGTTTACAAAGTGTCCAAGCTTCACTACCATAACTAACCCTAGAAAGAAACAAACTATTATACAGTCTAATTTTAGTCTTTAGGTGTATACGCCTATTTCTCCACAATCTCCATAGATTCTTAAAAGTCTCGGCAGCAATACCTATTCGTCTGTTAATCTCATGCCGCACATCACCAGTATCTGTTACGTAGCTCCCAAGGTAATTAAACTGTGACACCTGCTCAAGACTGCAACCATTCAGATTAACTAAATCACCGCATGCCTGACCAATTTTCATCACTTTAGTTTTCTCTCTGTTTATAACCAAACCTACTCTACTACCAGTCTCATCAACAGCTCCAATGAAAGAGTTCATCTCATCAACATCATTTGCCAAAAGGGTTAAATCATCAGCATCATTTAAATCAGAAATTTTAGTATCTCCAGACCATTACGACCAAAATTTTTTCTTGCAGTGAATTTCGCATAACATAATCAATAACCAAACTAAACAGAAAAGGAGACAAAATGCACCCTTGTCGAACACCAGAAGTAATGCTAAACCAATTGCTACAAACCTTATCAACTCTCACACACGACTGTGTTATTATAGAGAGCTTTCATAACTTAACTAACTTGTCTGGTATACCATATGATCTCACAATTAACCACAAATTATGACGATCAACAGAGTCGAAAGCCTTTTTGAAATCAACAAAGCTAGCAAGCAAAGGTTTCTGAAACTGTATACATTCCCCAAGAATCTGCCTAAGTGAAAATATCTGATCCACACATCCCCTACCACATTTGAATCCACAATGCTCATCATGCAATTGCCTGTCAACCAGATTCTTAATTCTATTAAGCACAATCATGGAAAGAACTTTACCTGGAACAGAGAGTAGGCTGATACCTCTAAAGTTATTACAAGAACTGCGATCAAAGTTTTTGAAAATAGGGATAATAATAGCTCTGGTAAAATCCTTAGGTACCATGCCTATATCATAAAATATATTCAAAATTTCAGTCATCCAAGTGGTAACTGAAACACTCCCAGCTGTAAGCATTTCTGTAGTATTCTCATCTACCCCTGGCGATTTATGAACTTTAAATTTAGAAATAGCCAAAATAACTTCAGATTGTGTTATACGGTCAACATTAAAGCCAGTAATGCATCTTTCATCATTACAAACAGTGGGAGTAGAACTAGCCACATTGTTTAAAACATCACTGAAATCCTCAGCCCAACTAGCCATGACAGAAACCTCACCTTCTATAACCTTACCTTGTTTATCCTTCAATCAATGTAGGCATGTCCGTTTTCTATCACACAAAACATTAACTATCTGGTACAGCTCTCTGCTGTTGTACTGTCTACCTGCTTCCTTGGCTTTGTCAGCCAAGCCATCAAGCCAAAGATTCTTATCAGCAGCTAACTGATTCTTTACTCGTTTATTAAGCTATCTATAATGCTTTCTATTAGGACTAGTAGGTTATTGATTAAGGACATCCTTGCATTTTCTTCTTTCTGAAATGAACTCAAGTGTCTTATCACTCAAATAATTCTGTCTCCTCTGCTCTTTTTTTCCTAAAAGTGTACTGAGAGTTTCCAAAAAAGCATGTTTAAAATAGCCCAATTCTTCGTCAACATCAGTAGTAAGCAAACTATGACTATCATAATCACCAAGTAACCTATCATGGTAAGCTTCAGCTATAACTGGGTCTTTCAGAGCTTCAGTATTAAAGGGAATTTCTTTAACCTTAGCACAACACTTTTTAAGTTTAAGTTGCAAGACACTTTTAACAAGGTAATGGTCAGATCCAATTTCAGCTCCCATATATGCCCTGGTATTCCTAACAGAATTAGCCCATTTGCTGTTAATTAATATGTAATCAATCATATTCTTATGCAGCCCATCAGGTGAAACCCATGTGTACTTATGTATGTCGCGGTGTTTGTAATAAGTGTTAGTTATTCTGAAACCATTGAGTTTACTTACCTGTAGGAGACGTTGCCCATTGCTATTGCAGCTACCAATATCAAAAGCGCCTATCACCTGTCCCCAAAGGTCAGAGTCAGTATCAACTTTGGAATTGAAGTCACCTAGAACAAGGGTAATATCTTCTTTCTTGACAGAATTCAAAATATCCTGAAGTTGTCTATTACTTATCTATTCTTCTTACCCTCATCGGTATCCTCAGTGGGGGCATAACAGCAGATAACATTCAAGTCATTAATGCTTGTCTGAAATGTTGCTGTAAGAAACCTTTCATTAATGCACTCATATCCTAGAAGAGCATCACTAGCATGTCTGCTGAGCAGCAGACCCAAGCCTTGGTGATGCTGTCCATCCTCCCTCCCTGAAAAGAAAAATTTATTTTCAAGTATCTCACCTTTACCTGTCCATCTGGTCTCTTGCAAGCCTAGAATATCTAGGTTATAGCGCTGGAATTCCTACATGAGGACATCAAGAGAATAATCTCTATGTAATGTCCTCACGTTCCACGTTCTTGCAGAGAGAAAATGATTAGTAGGATTTTTAAAGAAATTAGGTTTATTGAGATAGGTAGGGCCAACAATATCAAACATCCCCCTGATCGCATGAGACAAAGACCTTTGTACCAATCCTGAGAGAGCTGTGTACTAATCCCCAGTGATGATGCACAGAACCGGCCAGGTCTAACACCTAATGTCCGACCCCGCCTTCTCGTGGTGCAGGCCTTTGGTACTTTTCAAAAGAGATACTCTCTTTTGGAAGGGAACGGAAGAAGAGGGCTTCCTGTTCAGTATGGCCTACTGATCTCGTTATCTATGGCCACTTTTTTTTTTCAACCCTGCTGAGGAGTGGTCAACTTCACAGGGTCCTGGTGCTGACCATTTATACCTACTAGACTGGACTTGTTTATGGATTTGAGCTCGATTATGAGGTCAACTTCACAGGGTCCTGGTGCTGACCATTTATACCTACTAGACTGGACTTGTTTATGGATTTGAGCTCGATTATGGATCCTGGACTTGCTGCACTGGTGGCCCTTTGTTGAGTGAAAATCTGCCGCTGTGTTTTCTGTTTGCTTTCTGGGTTGCCAGCCATAGGTGAACACAGGCATGGGATACCTTATATCAGCTGGTGGGTAATCCTAATCAGAGGCCATCGCAGGTACCTGAACCTCACTTGGCTAGTTGGGCATCGTTAAGCCTAAACTGGAGTAATGTGTCTGAGGCAGATCATATGGCTCTTGAAAAAGTCCACTTGAAAAGGTGGTGCCTGAATTTCCTACCAGCATTGGTGACTTCAGCCTTTAGCGGAGGGAGAACAGGTCTTTGTCCCACATGTTTACTAAACGCTAAAAATAATTTTTGCTGCAATCCATCTATATCAGGATCATAGTTTGACCCTAGACTTGGCAAACTATGTCCCGCCACCTCTTGTTGTGTGTCTCGCGAACTACTGATGACAAATAAAATTTATACAAGAAAAACAGAAGTCCAACTTCAGCGAACCAAATTATCAATAAAAATATTAATCAAATTATAGTATTCACGATTCACTATTTTTTACCGTTGGTTATACATATATTTCCATTTCAGTTTTCTATCTGGCCCTTCAGCTAAAACTTTTGCCTAGACGTGGTTTATGTGTTCGATAATAGATTTACGTTCATAATGAGGGAACGGGTAATGAGGATTAAAACGAAAAACTACGTACCAGGGATGCTGATGTAGAACATAACTATAGCGGAGAACGCCGATAGAAATGAAAGGTTGAATAGTTTCATATCGAAGATCGGATCAGTTGGCTTCTCAGTGAAGAATTACCGACGACTTTAAGCACAAAGAGCGTTCTAAGGGATGCGTCTAGAAAATTATAGGTAACTTTTAATGGCTGGCGCAGGTGTCTTCTGCAAACTCTATTGCATCAACATTGAGAGTGACGCTTTCTATGATTGGTTAATGTCCTAGTTGGCGAGATATCACGTGCCATACAAATTGTACAGCTGTTAGGAGACAGCTGGTAGCCTTCCGTCAAGGCCATCCATCGTACATCGTACATAACGTGCACAGGGTATGGGCCTGCTGCTCACGGAGCCACGACTTTACATCTCATTTGACGAATGGAGGCTATCTAAGCCCATTGATGATCCTTAGTGAAGGAGGAGATTAATCTAAAATTATGTCACCAGTGGGACTCGAACATGGGAACTGCAGATTACAAGCCTGTCGCGGTTGATTGGCAGTTGACTGATAAATTGAACAGTTAACTGAAAAAAAATGATTTTTCCTCCTTCATTATCGTCATAAAAAGTATTGAACCAGAAAATTGGCCTGTAGACTTACATTATCTGCCACGTGAAAAGGCCCAACTCTATTGAATAGGATGTTTTTCTTTTTCCAAATTCTTGCGATAGTTTTTGTTTGACAGTATGCAGGGAGTTACTCATAAAATAAATCTGCAGATATGAAGCAAAGGACCTAAATCCCTATAAGATTTGGTTCTGCATATTCGTCAAGAATAGCCGACAGTAATTAAAGGATTTTAGATTTCAGAATGCAGTGCAGGCACAGTAGCCGGAGGAAAGAATAGTGACAGGAAAGTGTGGTTGTTGGTGATTTTTGTTTTACGTTGTTCAGTCGTTAGAAGGACTTTTTTAGACCGAGTTGAAGCAGAGGCGTAGGAACGTGTTGGCATCGGGACAGTTGCCAAGGGCGCCGGAATTACAGGACGGTGCTGGGGCGACACAGCTGTTCCACGATATCTGACGTTTATGTGCAAAATAATATCGAATGATTTGCCGCCCATAGTTCGTTGAATTTAATAGGTATTGTTTATACCGTTTTGTCGTCAAGACATATCTCCGCAAAATTCCCCGCCCTGCCTACGGTGAGTAGGGGACACCGATGGGCTTGGAAAGGCCGCCGACCGTCGGATGGGACGTTAAGCCGTGGTCCCGTGTGCGGGAGAGCCATACCCTGTGCACGGTAAAGAACACGCTGGATGGCCTTGACGGGAGACTACCATCTGTCTCCCAACAGCTGTTCCAGTGGGTCCCCTCCCCCAACCTTCTCTGAGCCTTCGAGGTTCATGTGACCTGGCCATTTAGCCCATGGTGTGCAAAAAAGTGCCGCTCAGAGGTAAAACAACCCAACAACCCAAAATGTCGTCAAGACAGCATATTATAAAGTTTCGTTATTTCCTACAAAAATATATTTTTTTCCTTTTATCGGCTGACAATTAACCCCCCCTCCCCCCTGCACCACGCATGCCATAAACAGCTTTGTGGCGCAATTTCCAACTGTTCCTATTGCTTTTACAAATCATGCCGTTACAAAATAAAATTTTGCTTCATAGGCATCTTTTTCTTTGAACGGGAGTTCATAATTTGTACATTGTATTGAATTATTATGTTTTATAAACCCCGGAATTGTTTAAGATCAACATCAGGACAAGAGCCTACGTCATCACATTGTTTCCTTTCAATCGAGCGAGAACTGACTCAAAAAATTACTTGATGAGATTATTACCGATTTTGCCAACGAAAAAGTAGGAAAAATTAAATAACTTTAAAAAATAATTACTTTCATAACTAATTGCAATTTCTTTTGGAACTATTTATGTGAGATTAATATTTATCCATGTAACTGTACTAAAATAATGACAATAAATATATATAATATAAATAACATGTCTATTGTTTTATCAATATCTGAACAAGGACAGACAATTACAAATATGCCAAGGGCGTTAAAAGCCTAACTAGGCCTCTGTGTTGATCTAGACCTCTGTGGCCTCTGTGTGCAGGCCTTTGGCCTTGCACTCAGAGCTAGGCCTCTGTGTTGAGGGAATCTTTGTCATGTGGATAGTTGTTTAATCCTTAAAAGGATTTTTGAAGGGAGTCCTGAAAAGGATTTTTCTGTGTTGTAATGTTGAAAAGAAATCGTTTTGCAACACTAGTGCTTATTCCTGTATATTTTTAGTTCATCTCCGCAGAGCTGTGATTTAATATTATTTTAAACGTGAAGTCTTTTAAACGTTTCAAACGTCATAATTCATGAACTTCTCCTATTTTCGATTAACTAAGTTATTTAATAATGCAGTTTTATATAAAATTAATTAGTTTGTATTCTCCCCTCACCAGCTATCTCAATTACAGTTAAGCACTAAGTTTCTAGCTAATGATTCTACGCTAAATTCCTGCTGCTGTGTTTACAATAATTATTATTTTATCATCTCTTTGGGCAGATAGGATATCCCTTCCCGGTCAGTAGATGGCGCCACGAGTTACTGCCAATTAGGAGAGTTTACATTCTCCGTTATTTGGGCTTGAAATAGATTCTCATGAATTTTCATGCACGATAAAATACATAATTTTCTCCAGAAAAATTTATTTGATTTCCATGAAGGAGGGGTTCAAAAAATAATACTTGGTAGAAGAGATTGGGATCTGCTAATGAAAGACTAAAACATTCATACAGAAATATATGTATAATGTATATAAGAATACACTTTCGAAATAATAGATGAAATTAAACAACAAAAAATGAGAATTGTTTATCAAAACAAAAAACATTTTTGATATTGAACAAGCTTCAGCAAAAGGAATCATTCAGTCCCTTGTGAAAAGTCTGTCGTGTGTGAATGAGAAATGAAGACGTTGCTTGCTTCTCTTATTCTTGTTGATTTTGACGTCTAAAAATGTGAAGTGGTGTCGCGGCAGAGGCAACAGAGAACTCCAGGCCAGACTATGAAACTATGCAGTTGACGGTTGATCTATTGTCCACTTTTTAATCGTTCTTATCGATCATTGGTGGATAAATATCTTGAATAGTTGGCTAAAATAATGGGATTTTTTGGGAGTGGGATCCGAAACCGCGACCTCCTAATAATATGTCAGGTGATCTGACCACTGAGCTACGAGGGGCGTTCAAAAAGTTATTGGCAAGCATCAGCCGAACAAAACCCATTGCACTTACCTCAAGGAAACTTTTACCGTCCTTTAAAGTACTCGCCTCCAGCATCTATGCAAAGTTCATTTTGCAAGCTACTCAATTCCAGCTGAATACTGTTTCCAATTGTTTGACTGTAACAATAAATATTATTTACCATCTCTCTTGGCAGATAGGATGCCAAGATCCCCGATCAATAAATAGTTAAAAAATAGTCCCACGAGCTACTGCCGGTTAAGAAAGTTAATAATCTCTGCTAATTGGAACTAAGCCAAAACTCAGAGGGTTGGAGAACCTTACATGTTTTCCGGTGATCGTGGGT